>VXBQ01007217.1:1082038-1168861 GCA_013400175.1 Phainopepla nitens | reverse complement strand
GGGGGGGGGGTGGGGAGGAGAAGGGGACTAGGTCTTCAAATTACATTTTGGACAAAGCAGGAGAAATCTCCTTTTATTGACTGCTGTTCTCAGTTTTACAGGCCCTGAGGAAGACTGATCAATAAGTCAGAACTACTACAGGAGAAAGCTCTCTGCCAAGTTAAGGGTTAAATTCAGTGTATTTGACAGCCTAAGTTCTCTGGATCACATGTAGTGCTGCAAAATGTACTTCAAATTTCCTTCTTAGAGGATACTTTTGGGTCATCCCACCTCATCACTGTTCCTATTTAAAAAGCTTCAGCCAGCACCAGGTGAAGTAATAAATTTTGCTCTTCCGGGACTGATGTCCTCTGACCACACAGAATTTTCTGACATGCATTTTGTTAAAAGGAGACATGTATCACTCCCCTGAATCAAGAGCACGTGTACACGTACAAACAGCACAAAACAGTCCCTAACCATCTGGTATATAACAAGAGGTTATTCCATGTAAATTGCCTCATGAAAAAAAAAATTAAAAAAGAAAAAAAGGAAAAAAAGAAAAATAAAAAAGAAGAAAAGAAACATTAAATCACAGAATCAGAGTAATTTAGATTGCAAAAGATCTTTAAGATCACCAAGTCCAACCATTAACCAGTGCCAAATGCACAACTAAAGCCTAAGTGCCCCATATACATGTCTTTTAAATTTACTGAACATGAGATGAGCACAGTCCATAGCAACAGGCATCCAAAGACCTTCAAGGCTTTAACATGATTTGTGGCACGCTGAGGTATGAAGATGCAGTTATGCAGTCCTCCAGTAAAGGTGAATTCCCAGAGAATACACATCTCTGACCCACGGGGAGCAAGTTTTTCCAATTTCTGGTGCCCTAAATGTGTGACTGCCACTAGCCTCCACTCACAAAGCCTCACAAGCTTTCTCTTCACTTAAGGAGACATCTGTATTCTTGCTGTACTTTCAGAGATCATGGAAAGTTCAAAGAGGAGTTTCTCTGCATATTTCCAGACTTCCATCTTTTTGCTTCATGGCACTGGTACCATTAGTACCCATCCATCAGTACCAGGCACCCCTTTCTCTGGCTGGAAATACCGAGCTGCTCACCCACAGACACCTGGGGCTTTTGGATCAAAACATTCCCTTCTCAGTGCATGTCACTGGAGTTGGCCAGAGCCCATGTTATCTGTCCATCTGCAGTCACAGCTCATCACCTCCCGTGGCCTAACCATGTTTCATAAAATGGATTGACTTTATTTTCAGCTGGCTCAATAGAGTAAGTATCGCTTACATCCACTTGCTATTTTTGTTTTGTTTTGAAAGGCGATGCGTCAAGAACCAGAGGGACAGTGCCACCATCCTAATGAATTAATACCACAGCCAGTATCAAAGTTAACTGCATCTCTGCTTGCTCCTCTGCCTCTTAAAAGCTATTGCTGTTACCATTTCTTCCACCACCCTTTCTTGCTTCTCACTTAAAATTGGCCCAAGTCACTCATGTTTTATCTTTTCAGCTGTTGGATGAAGGCTGTTTGCTGAATGCAGGAAATCAGCAGCCCACCTTTTCTAGGGCAAGAGGTCTGCAGCTTTTAATTAGCTGCTTTAGAAGTAACAGGATCAAATAATAAACAGATCATGAACCACTCACCATATCCCTTCTCAAGATATGTTAGGTGATATAGAACCTTTCAATACTACAGAGAAATCAAATCATGTTTGCCAAGCACCTACTTAAATATGCATTTAAGAATACAAAGAATCTAGTTAAAAATGTAAGTTGAAAACTACTGTACTTGCAAGCATTGGCCAAAATGTTTTGTATTTTATTCTTAACAGCAATCATTCATTTTCATTCCACCAAAGCTGTCAAAAACTCTATATGCAGTCTTGTAGTGAGGCTGTTATATACATGCCAAATGCCTGTATAGCAAACATCTGGACTTGCTTCTGTTCCAGGATTTGCCAAAGCATAAGCCAATCTATTGTTTTTTTCTTGCGACTTTTATTTTTCTTCTCTCTCTGCTGTGCCTCAGGTCGTTTTTCTTAAAATGAAATCATTAAAACAGGCAGAAAGAGCAGAGGAAGGAGGAGTAAGAAGAGCTCTAGCATCTGAGTAATCTTCCAGTGGGACTAATTTTACTAAGTATTTGTGCTACTGCTACCAGTCAATCACTACAAGTATTATTGAGAAGCTAAAAAAAATAAAAATTAAACCACATTTAGCAAAGTATATTGGCACAGAGAAAAGGAAAAACACATATGCTGTTCTATAAACTAGAAGCTCCGTTTACTGAAATGTCCTCAATATCAATATAAAATGTATTAACATAAAAACCCAACTTGCTGTTCCCTGATTTTGCATTCATTTTACATCCCTACTTCTCCGAGGCAACAGATCAGAATGGTGCATTGCCTTCCCCTCAGGCCAAGTGTAATAAACAGGCAGGTGTAATATAAGGCTGCAGTGTCTCAGCTCTCCTCCCCAACAATTGATCTTCCAGCCCAACGGTGTAATTCCGTCTTGGTAGCTCCCTTCACATGCCTCATTCCTGATCGGTCAATTATTTCAAATCAAGCAGAATTAAAGTGTTATTTTTGTGAGGGAGGATGATATTCACCAGTGACCAACGTGAAACTAATAAACTAATTTTCCTCTACTGCCTTGGGCAAAACAGAAAAATCCAGGTCTATGGGAGAAAGACAGCAGCTGTTTCATCAGTCTGTTGCCCAAATGTGTTTGCCATTTACTATCTTTAAATTGAATTTTTGCTCACAGGACAATTTTGGGAACAGAAGACAACAAAAAGAATACAACAAAAAAGGCAGTGGTGAGGATGTATGACTGTTCAAGACAGAGCTGTGCAATGCAAGCTTCCTGAGAGGAGGGGACAGTACTCTCCTGTTCTCTGAAACAGAGCATATTCCTCCTGTCAGTAGCAAATTTATCCAGTAGATGTCAACACCAGCAAAAAATATGTGTAAAGCCAACCTTAACAGCAACAGTACTCACTTCAATTTACAGTAGCGCATCAGGGGACAGTTTAATACTTGGAAGCATTGCATATTTATTTGCTACCATCCCATCCTTGCATCTTCCTGAATGGATCTGGCCTGGCTCATCTGTGCATAAATATATGTAGAGCAAAATAATTTGTTTTTTGCTTTTAGAATAATTTTGTCTGGTCTGTTGAAAAATTGCTGATGAGTATGTGATTACTTTCAGATTGGACCGGATGAAATTTTTCTGAGGAGGTGCGAGGAGGGGGAATACTGTGCAGTGCAAAGCGACTACTAGAAGCAAAATCTTCATAGTTACTAAATATAATCTGAAGAGGTCTGTTCCCTTCTGACCTTCCACTTGCGTGGTTAAGCAGTGCAATGATTTCATGGATTTTGCTCCTTCCTCAAGAAGCTTCTCAGCCTACAAGAGTGACCTGCAATTCCCACGCTGACCCCAGGTCAACAGATACTTGTTGTTCCTGTGAGGACAGTCTGTTGTAAGCCTTTTAGTGTTATTATCACTCAAAAGACTGCATCTGCTGACAAGTTTTAACCATGCAAAAACACAAGGCCATTGCTGTTGACACTTTTAAATCTACTATTAAGATCTTACTGTTTGAACAGCTTGTGTGTAGAATCTGAAGTACAGATTTCTGTTTCCTTTTTGTTTATTTTTAGATAAACCTTGTGTTTCTACTCTGCAATGTTTGCATTTGGCTGCTGAGCATGCAGTAACTGCATACATTATATGCATTGCTTAGAGACACTGCCTCACAGCCCATCAGGTTTTTGGAATAGATGAAAAACGAAGGGAAACAACAGATCATTTTCCTGATTGATTAATCTTTCCTCACATTGCCATTTCCCCATAAACATGAGAAGGATAACCAAAAGTATGTTGTGACATCTAATAGTGAGCCGTTGAAGCAAAATTATTTTACTACTGCTACAACTTACTACAGAGTTTGTTTTCAGAGACCTAAAACATAACAAGGAGACATAAATGAAAATATTACAGAGACATCACTACGAGCATTTATTCCTCACGTGCAAAACCTTACAGTTTTATGAGAAGCATCCATCCAATGATGCTGTTGCAGTTTAACAAATCCGTCTGGCTTAAAATACAGGCTCTCTGTGAAAGCACAAACAGTGGTCAAAGGCTGAGACTGAGAATTACCGTCATCTAAGCAATTCTTGGGCATCAACAGAAGCAGGCACAGGAAGATCAGGCACAGGTACTGCACTCCCAGTAAATAATCCGAATGGATGATGGCACTTGAGAGAACAAAGTCAGAGCTCTGAACACCAGGGAAAAGCATCAAATGCCAAATCCAGCCCCATGCGGCATGAGGCGCCAGCAGCACACCCCGTTTTGGGAAGCCACGTCCTGCTCCACAGCTCTGGGTGCCGGCACGTACTGCCCAAGACAGAGCCATAAACAGTTTGGAGATAAGACGCATATCTTACGAGGCACACTGCAGTTTCACAGCCAGGGATGAGCAATTCTTTTAATTACCGTCAGCATTTTCTCTGAATCCCCGTCTCAAAGAAGAGATGGAAACTTTTGATTTGCTGTGACACCTTGATTGCCGCACGGATGAGTCACCACACCACTCCTGTTAGTCTTATGAATTTATAGATTTTTAGGCCAAAAAGTGCAGGAGGCTGTTACAATCGCTGTGCTCTGACTCCGAGCAGCACAGCTCTCCTGGCTCATCCAGCAGCCTGCCTGCTGGGCACACACAGGGACCAGGAATGTCGTACATAAAATTATGGTACATGCCTAAGCTTGCCCGTAAGCACCACAACAGTTCCCTCACAAAAAAACAAGAAAAATATGTGAAATTATTGATCACTGAACTCACGTACCTGTCAACACCTTTCTTCCTAGCAGTTTCTCTGACCTGGGGAGGCTGCAGGGATGGTGCTAAAGGGGGAGGCAGGGGTGGCCCTGTGCTGTCCACAGCCAGTTCCATGTCCCAGCTGGAGGGAACCACAGAGCCCAGCGGCCAAACTGGTGGGGTCTCTGTGAAACATTCCTAGGAAAGGGCAAGAACACTGCACAGGCAATGAGGAATAAGGAAAACAAGTGTAAGAAAAAGCCCTGTTGATACCAAGGTCAAGGAGGGAGGATGGGGAAAAGGTGCACCCAGTACTGGAGGAGAGTGATGCTGCTGCCCATGGAGAGGACCACGATGGAAGCTGATCATAGAATCATCATAAAATGGTTTAGGTTGGAAGTGACCTTAAAGATCCTCTATTTCCAATACCTCTTGCCATGAGCAGGGACACCCATCCAAGCTGGTCTTAAACACTTGCAAGGATGGAGCATCCACAGCTTCTCTGGGTAACCTGTGCCAATGTCTCATCACCTTCACAGTAAACAATCTCTTCCTAATATCCAATCTAAACCTACTCTCTTTTAGTTTCAAGTCATTACTCCTTGTCCTATTACTATGCTCTTGCAAGAAGTCCATCCCCAGCATTATATTTTTTCCCCCAGATATCTAAACTGCAGAAGAAGTGGAAGACCTCTCCTCATGGAACCCACTCTGAAGCAGGATTCAGGCAGGAGCTGCAGCCTATGGAGGAGGATCCATCCTGGAGTAGATTTTTAAGCTTTTTTTTTCCAGAATCCCTCAAGGCAGTTCATTTGTCCTCTCCAGCAGTAGAGAGGAGGGGCAGAAAGGACTGAGTATTTCTGTATCCTTTTTTTTTTTTCCCTTTCCCATGCATTCTATTATTATCTTTTTGCCTATCCACCGGTAAACAATTTCTAAGCTGATGTAAGTGAATGAGCTGCTTGGAATGGTCTTCACAGATGGAGTGCTCTACCAGTTGCTTTCCTGAATAAAGTACATATTCATACCATTTCCTTGATTCTTCTAGGAAAGTAATCACATCCACTGAGGATGGATTAGACATACACTTCAAAATAATGCCTGTCTATAACTAGATGTCTTATTTCCCAGCATTCACATAATGGCCCCATTACATGCTTGATTACTGTGGCCAGTCTAAACAGAGCCATTTGTTTAGAACTTCCCTTTCTTTTCTTCTTTTGTAACAGAGAAGTCCAACTTTACCGAATCCTATGATGTTCTGAAGGTATTTTCAATGTTCCTGAACTACCTCGGCTAATTCTTTAGAGACAGACTCTCCAGGGCATTTTG
The DNA here is from genome assembly GCA_013400175.1 of Phainopepla nitens. Taxonomy (NCBI): domain Eukaryota; kingdom Metazoa; phylum Chordata; class Aves; order Passeriformes; family Bombycillidae; genus Phainopepla; species Phainopepla nitens. The sequence continues at coordinate 1,162,688 of VXBQ01007217.1, read as the reverse complement.
TTCAAAATTCTTATTACTCAATTTTGCAAGACGTCCTTTCTTCTCCTGCTTCAGTTTTCATTCATGAAGTTACAGTTTCCAGCAAATCTTTCCCACACAAGGTTACTCAGTTCCTTGTATTTTAAGACAATGATAAGCATTTATGTGGCACTCTTTGTCTTCAAAGCACTTTACAAATATTAAATATTTAATGCTCATGGCATCCCTCTTACTCTCAACCCCATTTTACAGGTAGGGAAAGAGACTCACAGGTTAAGTGATTTTGTTTCAAGTCACATCACAAGTTACTGACAGATGTGAGACCAGAATATATGAGCTCCGATTTTCAGTTCCGTACTTAAAACTAGACCAGCCTTGTTTGACTTAAAATAATATAAACAATCATGCAAATCCATGCTCTTGTTCAGAGAGAACTTATCTCTTTGGAGGTTCTAAATACTACAACAACAACAACAAAAAACACAGGAAAAGCACCCAAGATGACCCAGGAGGGCAGCTACCAGCTCTGTAACCCATGTCTTCCCTTGCTGGTGTTTTAGAAGGAAACTCACAAGTGGACATTATCAGGAAAGGGGCCAGCATATTTTCAGGCATTTATATATAGCCAAACACACACACACACACACACACACACACACACACACATTCTCAACCACTGCCTAAACTAAGAACAGAGACCTTCCAGCCAGAGAAGAATTTGCAATTTAAAAACCGAAGTACATTTCAAAATGGCATCACTAAAGAGTTTCGGTATTTGATAAGAAGATTACAGTACATTCAATTGCATACAGCAAAAGCCTTTTAAAATAAAGTACAGGAATAGTGAAGCCAGGCATTTGCAACTAGATAACACAGAGCTAATCGGGCAGTGCAAAAGGTGTGCCCTGCTGCAGGGAGCTTGCAGGAGCCAGGCAGCTTTTGGAACTCAAATAATGAGGGGGTTTTTTTTAGCTTTAACATTTTTCATAATCTAAGCAGGAGGTCTAAACACAGGCTGTATGCAACACTAACTGTATTTCCCTTTAACAGGCTCCTATGGGAACAAATGTTCAGTGTCAGGCTGGTACTATACGTCCATTTAATTGAGCTGAGAGAAACTCTACTGCCCTCGAAGAAAGCTCATCTCTTCTCTCCATGGATGTGACTATAGAGCTAGCAGATAATATCTCACTCATTATTTATACAACCACGTAATTATCTCCCAGAGACTCCCCATTTTGTAGAAGTTTCTTTTTTGGAAACATCATCTGTTGACTGAATGGAAAGCCAAATCCAGCCTCAGATATTGTGACAGTGAGTGCCAGAGCATCCTTTGCTACCACATGTGGGAACAGCACGGGACTCTGCAGTACCACTCACATGGGGGCCGTGCTCCTGCCATTACACTGGATCTGTTTATTTCCCCTGCAAAATGCAGGCACGTGTGCAAGATCAACAGTACACAAAACACACTTAGAATTTTAGAGAAACATGGTAATGGTAGGAGCCAAACATAAACAAAAAAATAAATCTGCATATTGCACAATTACCTCCTCTGTGCCACTGGGTTCTGTCTTACTGTTTACATTGCTCCAGTGCCATCAGATCCAAACACCCTGGATACCTGTTTAACAATGACAGTATCTTCTGAGGTCAAGACTTATTATCCCTCCTCTTCAGCTGGCGAGCTGAGGATGGAAAGAATTTGGACCAAAACTAGAAGATGCCCTCAGGTAGGGAGAGCAGAGGTCAGGCATTCTATCCAATTTAAACATGTGCAAAACCCCTCTAGGCTTATGTACCTCAGAGTCTGCAGGAAGCTACATTATTGCTAATAAAGCTATTTAGGTGCCCAACATCCTGCTGTTGTATAAACCAAAGGGAACATCATTTGGCCATTTATCACTGCAGGAATGCTGGAAATTCTCAAATGAGGTACCACTGCCCAAATCCTGTGGTGTCATGTCACGAGTCCCTCCAAAACACAGGGATGCTTTGAGTTGAGCACCAAGGAAAGGCAATACAGTGTGACTCATCCTGCCGAGGGATCTGGTTTCCAGCTTTGGCTCCCTACATAACTGAAGCACAAGGCATTACAGAAATCTGCTGAGTTGAGGGCTTCCATGCCAGAAAATGGATGTCGATGAGCCCAGCAGTGCCATGCTCAGCACTGGGGCTAAAGCTCTCTTTCAGGTAGTGCTGCTGGTTTTCAACTCCAGCTTTAGACCCAAGACAAGGAGTCGTATAATCCTCTGCTCCTTCAGATGTCCTATGTGACTCCAGGCTCAGCTCAATAGAGCACTGGAGTTCGCTGGAGAGAGATAAGAAAAACAACCAAGGATGTGCCAAATGAACACCACGTCCCCACCACTGCTCTAACAGAGCTTTTGGGCAGACTTAGCCAACACCCACATCTCAGCCAAAGCTCATGAGAGAGGGCACTGGTGCTTCTGCAATTCAGCAAGCCTGCCATCACCTTCCTCAGGCAACCCCATGCTCAGCTACTGCACGAGGTACAGGCTTCTGCCTTCCTGCTCCGACGGAGGCTGGTTTGTTGGGTTTTTTTCCCCATTTAATTTTGAAGATTATAGGATTTACACTTATCCTGGTAAAATATTTTGTAGCACTGCCATGAAAGAGCAGAGTGGAGGCAACACACACATATTATGAAAGCTCTGGCATTATAATATGTAGCTTTTCTGTTTTAAATTACATTGACCAGCTAAAGTACAGGTTACAGTAAAGTCTGCACAAAGTCATATTGTGGCAGTAATGCACATATGGAAGAAAAAAGAAACAACAATTTTCTCATGCATTTTAATACACTTAGCAAAATGGCCAAGATTGAATTCCTTGTGGAGGGAAAGCCAGACCTTATTCATGAAGTCACTGTGGTTTGTTTTGTTTTGTTTTGTTTTGTTTTTAATGAGAAAAACAACTATGCAGTTGTCACAACTAGGGAAAAATCACATACCACTGAATTAAAGTCTTTTTCAGGAATGTACAAAACAAAGTTCGCTGTTACTACCTTTTTTTAATCTTGAACCACTGTCTCTCTGAAGCAGCCAAGAAAACTTGACTATCATACTCACTGGCCCTACAAGCCCTCTAAAAGGTACTGTACCCATCCCTCCACCCCTGCAATGCCATGACCTGGGGGTAGCTCAGGGCTCTCTACCCCGGCAGCAGTGCGCCCCCAGAGTGACAGGAAAGGCTTGAGGAAAGCTCAGTGAAGGAGGTCCCAAGTTAAACTGGAGGAGGATTGGGAGGCTGAAGGGGCAACAACACCCCACCTTCAGATGCAGCTTAAACCGAGGGATCTGCAGCCTCCTGATGCCTTTCCCAGTTTTCTCTCCCAGTGCTAATTAATCTTTCAATCAAATTTTTCCCTTTTCTCACCACATCTCCCCTTTCTACTCACCACCTTTCCTTCTACCACATCCAGGTTCCTCTCCCTCCATGCTTCATCCAAGGAAGAATTCCTCAAAGATCTTACCCAGTCCTCAAACAAGATTGACTCAAATAGGTGGTTTGCAAAACTTTCTTTACCTGTGTACTCATACCTTTTTGATCTTGTTTTATCCAGCTTAAAATCCCAAAGTGAAATCATTAGGTGAGCAAGAATGACCCTATGTACCAAGGATTTGGCAAGCTGACACCATTAATAAGAAATAAAGGACTTGTATCCTATTTTCAGATGTAGAGAGGAGGAAACTGAGGTGAAGAAGCAGGTGGGAATGTAGTGGCGATGAAATGGAAGTGACAAGCTCATATTTAGTTTCTAAGAGTAGTTTCATCCAAAAACCAGGGGCAAAAGAAGTTCCCTCCTAAATAAGGAATTGAGCAGAAACCTTGAAGAGAACCAGCAACCCCATTCTGTTCCAATTCAGCTGTCTTCAGCTAACCCCACACAGGGGACTTTAGTTTTGGACAATTAATTTTATTAGCTGAGAAGGGAAAATGTAAGCAACCAGCAGGAAAACCTGGCAATCAATCAACCATTTCTATTTGTGATGGAATTCATGGAGTTAATCCCACAGTGCAGTTTGTTCCAGGAGCATCCCTGCCACATCTCAGCGCTTGGGTGCAAAAGAAGGGCCAAACCAGGAGATTATGATTTTGTAAGTAAAAACAAAGCACTGGCTCTCAATAGAATCGTTTTAAGGACGGCATACATTAATTTATTCTCTTCTGCACTGCCTCTGCATACCCGCCGCTGGCAATGTGACAACATAGAAGCACTGAATGTTGTGCTTAGTAGCTTAAGAGCTCCAAGACAGATTGTCATTTTGCTCATTCTTCCTGGGCCAAAATGTGTTTTCCCGGAAAAAAAATAAATAAATCCCCTCTTCCCAAAACAAATACACCCCCCTTCCTCCCCCGCAGTCATCTTCAAATTTCGAGAAGAATTGGAGTGGCACCACCCTTGGAGGAGGCAAAGTAGGGAACGCATCCTCAGGAGGTTTTTATTCTAGACAGAGAGCCTCTCCCCAAGACAGCGTTTTGCCAACACATGGAGAGTTTTGAAAATGAAGGCAAAAGCCTTCCATTTGAGTGAATTCAATGGAAGGCAGCACGGCGCACAGAGCACCGGGGCAATTTGCTCTTGGCAGCCTCTCTCGCTAAGTAGGTGGGCTGCGCTCAGCGCCAATTAGGGGCTGACGCTTTTCCTCAGGTACAATGTGCTGCCACACGGCTCGGACTGCTCCTCCCTCCCTGCATCTGTGTTTACTGTGGCTGTTCATTTTCCCCGTTGGCAAGGGGGATGTTTAATAAAGCAGGCTACAAAGGCGCTATATCATCCTTGGGTGTACGTTCACATACGGTATGAAATTGAATGCAGCTAAAAGTCAAAGCAACTCCTGCCAGAAATTTTTGATGGCAGCATTGTAAAAGCGACGGTGGGGCACGATGCAGTTCTCTGTTTTCTGATACTGGGTGAAAAGGGGAGAGACAGCACAGTGGGTTTAGCTCCAAAGTTAAAAGGGGATCATAAGAGTGAAGAAAAAGAAGCAATATTCAGATTTCTAAATTCCCTGCTTCCAGTGCAAGGTCTAAGTTTTGTTTTGGTTTGTGCTGCTCTACAAATGGAGCCAAAGAGGTTCTCGATCCAGCTTTTGATTTCCTGCCGTGCTGAGCTACAGGAATGTTCACATCTAGGCTCTGCTTTGGTCCTGTCTCTAATTAAAGGCAGCTTATTTTTTCAAACATGCTACCTGAGACCTGCTGATGTTGCTTCAGGTCATGCAGCCATGCTTCGAACTGCTTTCTAATATACCTAATAGTGCCACAGTGATATGTTCAGCTTATTACTGTAACAGAAGCAGTTGGGTCATGGTATTCTCTGCAAAATACTTCTGTAATGGAGTGGATTAATTTAATGAATGCCATTTACTGCAGCAGAAGTGACAATGATTTGATGTTTTGTTACAATTAAGACTCATTAGCCAGTGACTTTTTTCTTAGTTGTCTGACAACCATAATAGATGTAGCACATCTCAGATACAGAAGTTATGAACTTCTTTCTAGTCATTTTTAATAAATATGCAGAAAGTGAGAATGAAAGTATTGTCACTGGGCTGCTTGAAGTGACCTGTTTGAGCAATGCCAGAAACACCTCCCTGCCCAAACACTCGAGAGGAAACTGCACCAGCTACCAAGAAATCACTGGATCATACCTGGCACTGAAACTTTCAACCAAACAGCTGGAACTTTTGATCCAAAACATCTCACCACCTGGCTAGGACACAAAATGGCTTTTGAGAAAGCAGACAGAGCCAGGTCTTGATGCTTTTAACAAGATCCCAGAGCTCTGCCAAGGCAGGAATCCCTGCATTGGAGAACCTGCTTGTGGAAGGCCCAGTGTGCTCTGCCATGGGACTGATGGAAAACTCAAACTTGATTTTAGCAACAATCTCTCCTTTCTCAGGCAGCATCTGAATGCTGAAGAATGATCCCCATGCTCTTCTACCAATGCAAAATCTTTTGTTCCTTGGGAACACAACCCCTTTGCTTTTGGCAAATCCTGAAGAGCAGTATGCAGAACACCAAGAAACAGAAATAAAATCCCCTGAAAGAGAAAAAAACCTGTTGCCAAGCAAAAACAGTATTGGTTAAACCAATGTCACTAGACTCTAGGTTAAGTTTTCAGGCTAGAAGAAGCCAAACGCCAAAATAATATTTTTGCAGATGCAGCATTCCCCAGCATTGTTGGGGACGGAAGATCTTGCTCAGCTGTACAACCTGCAAACATATCTTACTCAGCACAGAAGGGAAGCTACAAAACTAATTTAATTGTCTAAGTCAAATGCATTTAAAATCTGGATAGCACAAACGGTATTTATATGTATAAAAAACCCTCAGCATTTTACAAATATCCCCCAAATCCTCAGAAAGGCCCATATATGTAAAAGGTTTAATTTAAAAAAGAAAATTAGGTATTAATTGAAGAAAAAAAAAAATCCTAAAATTACAAATGATATATTATTCCTCTAATATTCAGCAATTATATTTTCTGAATGTTTTCTGAGTCACTCACAATGATACCTTTTCTTTAATTAAAAAAAAAGAAACCTAAAAATTTTTAGCTTTTAGTTAAATCAAAGTAATAAACTGGTTTCACTAGATGTTGTACAGAAGAACAAGGCCTTCAGAATACAAGGCTGTGAGTGAATAATCCAGCAACAGCAAAATGCAGATGCCCCAAAAATAAGTGCAAAAGAATGAGAAGTGGTTTATTTGCCTTTGAAACCTAGAATAAGCAGCATGAAAAAAAAATATAAAAGCTGGGAAATCGAGGAAAGAATCAATACCATGTCTTATCATTCTTGTGCAAATTCAGTATCATTCCCTCCTATTCTACCTGGGACGGACACATATACAGACATAAAACCACACTGTGTTGCCAAAATCCCCAGCTGATGCTGCTGATGACTACTCAGGACTGATCAAGCCCTGGCAGTGTTTACATGTAAGAGGAGAGCAAGAAGTAGGAGAGGGATGAGGTGACTCAGCAGGCAGGACTGGAAGCCTGAAACCCAGATGTTTGACAGCAAAAAGGATCATGTGGGGACTGTTTTAAAGCTTTTCCCACCCATAGGCTTCTCCAGCTCTTCTGAGCACAACTTTTTCTCCCTAAAACTGGCATTCAGACACTGCTGACTGCAACCTGGAAAGGAGCCACTCATGCAAGTTCCCAACTCACCCACAATCTCTGTTAACTCTCCCTTGCAGAAGCAAACCTGAGCAGTAATGAGCAGTAATGTGCTAATGAATGGAATACAAAATCTGGTTTTCCCTTCTATTGTAGAATGAGGATAAAATCACACTCCTGCTCCCTCATCCCATGCCAGAAGAGTTATAACCCCATGAAAATCACTTGAGTTGAAGATAAGCTGGGAGCTTCAACTTTATATTCATTTTTATCAAATCCTTGAAACTGCTTCATGGGGTTTATTTTAATAGGTATTTCTACTAACAATAATAACCCCCCTTATCTGTACTAAGGAAGAGAAAAAAGCAGATTGCATCATAAATCTTAGTCATGCCAGCTAATAATCTTCAAAATCATCCTTTTAACACGGATGGCACCTATTAAGTCAAAGCACTTTTATCCTGCCGGTTTAGGAATACAGTCTCATCCCAGCTCCCATTATGAAAAGGAAAGACTTTCAACAAACTGCACTGGCAGCTGCAGAATCATAAAATCCTTCAAGGGCCTGTGAAGCTAAGCAGTAAGCATGGCACCCCTTATCTGTAATTAGGGAAAGGAGAATAAAATCTCCGGAATGCTCTGTATACCACCCCAGCTCCTCACTGCAGGGCTTTGTACCTGGGTTTTTCTAATAAAAGAGTTTTAAGTATCAGCTACAATGTAATCTTGTTTATTAAAAGCAGAAGACTTATGGCAATGACTGTGTCAAACCTGAACTACAAAAAGGAACATGTAGTTGCAGTCTTTTTACATAATGCACACTGATAAACATCATTTATTTCACAACTGCCTATGATATGCCATACAATGTACATTTATATATGTTTAAAGCAATTTTATTCCAAGATATGTATATCTGATTTCAGTGAAGGAAATGTTTTCCAAGATGCATTAAGGTCTAACTAAATTTATTTTTTAGAAGAAGAAGAAGTGCAACTTATTACAACAGTGCAAACTATTATTGTCATAACAATGTAAAGTACCCATAGATTTAATACTACAAGGCTCTATTCATCACAATCTCATTTGGCAATAGTGTCGTTTCACAGTATTTTATTATCCAAACATTTCTCCAAGAGTGATGCCATCTCATAGCAGAGGTGCAAAAACCAGGGCACATTCACTCCAAAGGATCTGAATTGTAGTTCTTTATCAAACTCTTTGAAAATAAATGCAGTCACTCCACTAGCATATCATTCTTCTTCTAAATATAGTAAAGATGCAAAGTCTTCAGCTCTAGAGCATGGAATGTATCATAAAAGCATGGTAGATTATGATCTTGGCAAGATGGAGAAAGTGAGGCAGGGAGTGAGTGACCTACTCAAGTCCCAAACTACAACATGAACATGAACACAAGAGGTTTGAGATTCAAGTCCAGCCACTGGGCCATGCTGCTTCTTCAGCTCTCAGATGCTAGCAGCTGTATTTCCATTAACTATTTCTAATTAATGCACTGGCACAATGGACTAACAACAAGCTCTTTGCTGTAACGGGGTGATTTGTTAGGTCATAATAGCTTGTAATAGGGTGATTTATGAAGGTTACAGGTGATATGTGACACTACTACCAAAACCTTTCATCGTTTCACTGGTTCCCCGTGAACTGACTTTCTCCCATGCCACAGCACAAGATACTCAGTATCCCAAGGAGGAGCATAGGGTAGGGATTGTACTCACAGTCATGTATAACCTTGGGAATTGCCACCTATGCTCAGTGCCTGCTGCATCCAAACTACAAGTCCCCCAAAACAATAAAGGACCTTAAAAACAAGGGAGCAGTCTGGGAGCCATTCTTCAGAGTAATCAGGTGAGCAGTACCTTTCAATCACTTATGTAACTGCCCAAGGTAACACAGATGTCCAGGTCCAAACAGGATCTTACGTCGCAAGACTTAAAAGAAAGTTCCTCCATGAGGGAGAAAAAACTGGATCAAGACATATTAAAAGAAATGTGAATGCCAGTGTCTGAGTGTGAAAGTATGAACTCTCAGATATCCTTTAAATGCTCCTTTTTAAAATCCTAGGGGTTTTCATAGTTCAGGCACTATGAACTACAGTGCTGAAATTATTAAACTGGATGTTCTCAGCACCATTCTTCCAGCCTTAAACCCCCCTTGACATATATGCCAGGCATCTCAGACCTCAGACCATGCCACCATCTCCTGCAAAACCCTCCAGGAGGGTGCAGCTCCCCAGTCCCACCTTTGGGGACCCTCACTCTTCACCCTCACCCAAGTCTCCCCTCTTTCCCCGCTCGCTGGCTGCTGTCAGATTTGCTGCTCTCCTGCAGCATCCTTCCCACGTTCCCCCTCTCAGATCTCGCTGCGATCATGGAGCCTAGCAACGTTAATCTGCCACTCATTTATCATATTTCAAGCTCAGATATACAAATCCGCTTTCCTTTGTCCGTTCAGATCATTGTGATTCTGCTTTATGGTCTCAATTCCTCTTTTCTAGTCCTTTGCTTATGGGCTGTTGTTTATTATTATTTTCCTATCTGGAAGTTAATCTCTCTGAAGCCAGAGTCCTTGCTGCTGCCTTGCTCCGTTCAGCATGAAGCGGGTGCTCTGTCAGGGCTTGATAAACCATTTGTCATTCAGGCGGCGGATAATGCGGCTGCACACATACCCATTTTAAGCAGCATATACTAAAAGCACTGAGAAAAAAAGTGTTAAAATACCACTGAAAGATTTATAAATATATGTGGATTTTTTTTTTTCCTCCAGGAGAAAGACTGAAGGCAGGAGATACTTTGCTGGGCCAGGCTTGAAGAGGTATTTAAAACCTGCTGCTCCTTGTTGTTCCAACAAGGGCATCAGTGACCCTGGACTTGTGTAGAAATGCCCCTTTTGACTCCTTCAGCTGGACAACAATAATTAGAAAGACACATTGAAAGCCAACTTCAATTCTTTCTCAGCTTCTTTCTCCATACTGTAGAATTATTATTCTCTTTGTGTTCACTCATGATTGGAGGTCTAGTTAGTGAATGGTTGGGAGGAGCCAAGCATTAAGGACCAACCTGAAGTACAACCTCTACGTCCTGGCACCAGCAAGGATGGTACTAGCAGCTCCCTGCAGCTTCAACAAAAACTTCCCTTTGACACAAATAATTTGGTTGTTCTCTGTATTCTTTGTATACCCCCCTGTGCGTCATGTCACTGTCTGAAGAATTATTTTTTTACTTTCACACCATCTTATCCATCATCCGATGCAGTCAGTACTTATATGTTAAATATCTCACAACCCAAAGGAGACTTAAGAGACATGAAGAGCTCATTGCTTTAACTCCTGCTCTGCAGGAGAATTATGGCTCCATTCAGAGATTTTTGAGGTGCCAAAAAAGGGAACTTTCCAAAACATTTGTTGAATACTTTCCTAGCAGCTTGGCCCAGGAGGAGCTGGAGAGAAACCATCCTCCCCTCCCACCTCTGTTGTCCGCAACTGTCAGTCCAGCTAATGGGCTTTAAGATCATTTTAAGAAAATAAAAACAAAACAAAACCACCTAACCCAAAGCAAAGACAGCTAAAGCAAATGATGTGTTTTCAACCGGCGTTTTAACTTGAGTTCCCTGATCACTTTGTCACAGGCATGTTGGGATGGCTATGGGCAAACACAGCTGGAAACTAGGATACAGAAGTACAAAACTTCATTTTCAGAGATTTCAGGAGATTTGTGGTAAGCAAAGGCTGCTCAAGACCCTCAGGGAGGAAAAAAAATTTAAAAAATCAAAACAACTGTGTTCAGGTGTTATGAAGTTCTCCTTGATATTATCACCAACAGGCAGAAAACTTCCAAAAGCAGAAGCTGTGAGTAAAGTGCCCGTGGGGTCTGGAAAACACAGAGACCAGGGCAAGTGCAGAGGTACCACGCATTTTAAAACATCTGCTTTAATTTCACCAGGAAAGAGTCTGGGACTTCATCAAAGCAGGATATGCAATACATTTGAGTCTTTTTTGTTTCTTCTTTTTTTTTTTAATTTTTAATAAAGTCTAGCCTTTGCTTTTCCTTTTTTTACTCATGACAACCTGAGAAAAAATGACAAGAAAGTCCAAGAGCTTTTCTCTGTGCTTCTAACATTTTACCTAAGGGAGTAGAACTGCAAATCCCTGAAATGGGTTTTTCAGTTAATACATTAGAACCAGCATTTAAAAAAATATTTGAAAATAAACAACCTCCCACCCTTATTGCTGCTGTAGAAATGTATGTGGACTTTCAGATTCCAAAATGAATTTGCAACAATATTTTTGTTTGGCAAGTGGATTTTTACTATCTCAGCACAGGCTACATTTATTCTGAAATTAAGGCCATCCGTACACAAACTTGCACAACTATAATTAAACTCTTTTTTGAAGTCCAGTTTAATTACTTTGGTGACAATACTTGCATATCAGCCTTTAGTTTTATAACTAATTAAAAATGAAAAATTTACCTTTTAAAAGCTCTTTCCTTGACATAATTTGCATTTACAACAGGCATCCATTTAGAGTTTCTAGTATGGGTTAGCTATCTGCTTCTGCCATGGAGAGACACTAAAAGTATCTGCTTTAAATGAAAATTAAACCATCCCTCAAACAATTCTTACATGTCTTTTCATAGGCATTTACTTTGTATCTGGAACATTCTCATATATTACAACATACATCAAGGGCACACAGAAGTTTGGATGGCCACTCTGGCTGACGTTTATATGAGACTGAAAGCTAAACAATAAAGCAAATGAAGAAGTAAAATTCAGTGTATATCCCACTTTATCCTTCTTGCAGGTTTTACCAGACAACTAGACTATAAAACTCCATCTGTTTAATTTTCTTTCAAATCTGAAGACAAATTCTAGTAATTTTTGGCAGCGTTTACAGTAGATTTTTTTTTTTTCCTAGTAAAAGCTGTGTGAGGTTGTGGAGGATTAGGGTCAGATTTGGTTTGTGAAACCTGGATGGAGTTTTGGCTTTAACAAGTCTACTCTCTGTATCACATCAGTGTATCTCAAGGTTCCTTCCCGAAGTGCATTAAAAATGAGGCTCATGGTACCACTACGCTGTGTCTATTATGCGTATTTTGTCTGAATGCTGTGGAAGTGATGCTACTATTTCTGATCTGCTGAAGTGGTCTTTAGTTCCTTCTCTTCAATGTAATCCTATACTGATTTCTCAGTCAGTACTTGTGAAACCCAAGGTAGGGGAGAAAGGCTGGGGGGAACAGGTCTAATGTATGCACATCAATTTTTAAATAGTTTTTTTATGTTCCCCAGGATGAAAGCGCATGCGGCTTGGCTCATTTACAAAAGTCACAACATCCCCTAGTCTCCTTCCCCCAGCTACAGCTGTGTCACTGGGCCTGTCTCCCTGGAAATCTCAAGCCTTATCAAGGTCAAGGGCTGCAGGGCAGCAGCCTGGTGATCTCTTCAAACGGCTGCTCCAGGGATTATTTTCCCAGACTGCCTGCCCCATTCTCCACTGTATCAGCGTGTGCCTCTCGGCTCTCCATGCCGTTTCGGAGTGTTGTCCCCTCCGTGCCCCTGGCATGCTGACTCCCACCTTTGATCAGCCATGTCAGCCCTCACCACCTCACCACAGCGCTCCAATGCCACTCATCTGCAGCCCACACTCCTGCAACATTCACAGAACACCTTGTTCCAGGGCAGAACAAACCAAAACCCGTCCCTCCTTTCAAAATACTTGGTGCCATGCTCAGAAGATGTGACCTTTTGACACAGGGTGCGCTCTAGCTCCTGCTTATCCCTCAGAATAACTGCTCTGCTGTGCTTTAGCTCACATGCCACCCTTGACCATGCCCAGCCCATCTTTCCTGTATTATACTTTGCACACAGGATACTCAGAGGGAGCTTGGATGCTGGTTTTACTCCACATGCACACAACCATCTAATATAAGGAACTCATGACCCTGGCTTGGAGAATTTTTATGGGATCAAGTAAAGAAAACATATAACCAACTATATTTATGTCCTAGGTTACAATGTAAAGATGTGCCCAAAGGTATGTATTCAATCACCATCTACATGAGCTGCTGAAACCAAGAGGGGCAGTGTTNCCATCTTAACTAGCAGGGTGTCAGGTTGTATTCTGACTCTGTCAGTGATTTTTTTTTTTTTTGTATTATTGCACGTATTTTACTTTTTCCTATTAAATTGTATTTCTGACTTGGAGTCTCAGAGGTTTTGCTTTCAAACCAGCACAATTTACTACTAATAAAAACAGTGTTTAAAATGTTGACCCTTTTGTACAACATTGTAACCTTCTTCTTTGGACACAGCATCCAATCTGGCACTAAGGAGTTTTGGCTGCTCCAATTCCATCAGCAGCTGACTGACTTCAGTGATCTCTGCTGCTCAACTAAATGTTACTTTGTGCTGCTCCCCAGCATTAAACACCTTTTAGCACAGAACCATAGAATACGCTGAGTTGGAAGGGACTCACAAGGACCACAGATAGAGTTTAACTCCTGGCCCTGCACAGGACACCTCAAGAGTCACACCATATGCCTGAGAGAATTTTTCAAATGCTTCTTGAACTCTGTCAGGCTTGTGCTGTGACCACTTCCCTAGGGAGCCTGTTCCAGTGCCCAGTCACCCTTTGGGGGAAAAGCTTTTTCCTGATATCCAGCCTAAACCTCCCCTGACTCAGTGTCATGGCATTTCCTTGACTCCAGTCTTATCCTACCTCAGGAATCACTGTGTGTCTGTTGTGAGACTCATCTACAGAGTTCCCAGACTGTGCTGGGATCTCCTGCCAAAAAAGAAAATCAAGAGGAGCTGGAGAGCTCGGGGACCACAGTGGCTCCCCAGTATCTAAGTGTTGTATGCCTCTCATCTAAGTAGACTGTTTCTGTCTTCAAAATAAAGCCAAAAATGGAGAAGAAAAAAAAAAAAGTGGAGCAGAAATTCATGAGTGAATGGAAGCTTGTCTGTCTCGGTACTAGACTGTGGCATTCAAAACAAACTCAGATTTACTAAATAAATATAATATTCAGTTCTTATCTTTAAAATACTCTGGGGTGTGTACACATATTAAAGAAGTATGATTCTAGGGTAAGTACTGAATAGATGTTTCATTTTTGCATTTCACTCTGCTTGGAAAGTACACTGCTCTGCTCCAACTCTATTCATAAGTGGTTTCAGTTTCTGTCTTTCATCCAATGGCACAGCTCTACAGTCATTATTTTTTTAAATATTTAATGTCGCTGAAGTGCTATAATATGGAAGAGGTTTCCAAACTGAAACAACAATTGTAAATATTTTCCTAAAGGAAACTGGAGAAGAGCTCTCGGCTTGATCAGAGGAAGCATTTCTTTAGTATGTGGAAAAGCTGCTAAGTCCAAACAAAATATCTTCCATTGGTTCAATTTTTCCATTTTGCTAAAAATTTGTTTTTAAACTGTGAGTGGGAACAGGGACTTGCAGTGATTAAAACCAAACTCGCAGGCCAAAATACTGAACATGGCTGTTCCAGTACTCCAACATAGACATTTATTTGTCTGCCTCCCCCTGCTAAAGGAAGGAAGGCTCTGCTGGATTACCACAAAGGCATTGCTATGGAGTGAGAAAGGTGGTTTCTCCATCCACAGCTTAAAATTATTTGTGAAAAAGAGGTGGATCACTGCAAGTCCAGAGGCATTCAGGAGATGCTGTGAGAGAATTACACCAAAGATCACAGCATCTTTTGCAGGAACTGAACTCCATAAGTCTGGACATAGAGAAGCACGAAATGCTGCCACATCACTGGAGCGACCTTTTGACACATGGCAGTAGCTGTTAAATTCCAAATTCTTTATTTGACTAAGCCTTAAGAGTCACAGAGTCTCATTCAACACAGCACTGGAGAGGCTGGGAGGCACCTCTGGAGACAGTTTAGGCCTCCTGTGCCACACAGAGCCAGGTCATGTACAGCAGGTGTCCAAGGGTCATGTCCAGTCTTACCATCTCCAAGGACAGAGACTTGAGAATCACTCTGGGTAACCTGTTCCAGCATTTGACTCTCCTCATAGTAAAAGGTTTCTTCTAGGTTCAAAGAGAATTTCTCAAATTTACCAGTAATCTAGACTTGAAATTCCAAGATTTCCTTTATGTCGAGAATGTAAGAACAGCTCGGATTGGCTGCACAACTCTCCAACAGGAAGGGCTGATTCCACTGCCTAAACACAGGCATTTAGCATCATTTGTGACCCTCCAGGGTACATGAGACATCTTCACAGAGCCCGCAAGGCAAATATGACAACAGACCTACAGGAAACCCATACCCATATGGCATGGCAAGCTGGAGGCACCACAGGAGACCCCAAGGCCTCTTAAACGGCACTGGATGCCTATGTTGGGCCAATTGAATTGAGACACAAGCATTCAGATCCCCAAACTACTCATTTATTTATTTATTTCAAATGCTCTTATGCTTGTACATTTACAGGGTGACATTTTCAAGTTCTACTCCATGACCAAATGGCTACAAACTAAAATTCCCAGCTTTCACCAATGCATTTTTAGCATGAAGTCACAGGAATCCAGAAGAGTGAACAACAGCAATAAATACACAAAATATTGAGACTCAGTTTAGGCAACCTAAGCTAGGTCCTCCAACACATTCTGCCTGAACACGGTTATCACCACTATATTTCCCTGTAATCAGCTTTCTGCAGACTGCCTTTTGAGCAAGCACCATGGGCAACCAGCAGGCCCTGCAATCCACAATGCCAGTATCTGTGCCTTGTGACTTTTTCACTCACTCCCTTCAAACATCATGGAAACCTGTAACACGATTAGAGAGCTACACGCTGGGTAAGTATTAGTTAAAAGATTCACAACCTTGCCTTCAAGTTCATACCCATCTCTACATTCAATACTACAGGTCCACATTTCTTTTTTTTTCTCTGCATCTTAAGTCAAATGAATCTCTCTGATGGCAGTGGAAAATAAGGTTGTGTAAAAAACCAGAGGTTGCACAGGAGGGGTGAGAGGGCAGAAGAGGAAGGTGGCCAGGCTGCAAACTGCAACACAGGAGCTGCAGGAACCTCTGAACCAGCCCTTGAGGAAATGCAATGCAGAATTACATGTTAAATAACACTGCAGAGCTTTGAGACAGCTAGGCTGGCTTCTTATGGAAGGGCTATGCCTTCCTCTGTAAAACACACACTGAATGAATTGCTCCCAAATTATAATATTTACTTCTCAGTTGTATGAAGAGGCTTTTTTTTACTACACTCCTGCCTGGAGATATTTTTTCCTATCCCACCCTGTGCTTTCTTTTTAATGTAAATATTACTTGAAATTATTGCAGTACAGATGAACAACTATTAATTAAAAGTGAGGAAGATTTATTGCATTAGACAGTGCTGCTGTAACAGATCAAACAGCAGAAGGATATGAGGCACAATGTGCTGCAACTGGAGGCTTAATGCCTTTTAGATCACAGCCCCGTGCGTTTCATGGGTGTCAGGGTGGGCTTGCACCCCATCATGTTTGGGTTCCTAGACTGCCTGTAGATAAACTTGTAACACAAAACCACAGCTTGTGAAGAAGGGTCAGATAAAAACACAGTCTTACAAGACGGCTGCAAGAAAAAAAGATTCGAGCTGATTCCGGAGCAATTTCCGGTCCTTGTGCGCACTCTTACACTTGGCGTGAGGAGGCTTTAGCAGATGATGGTTTCATTACCGGGGGTTTCTCTGCAGTGTGATCCACCCTGTGCTGTGGAGAGCTAAGGAAGATTTGCTTTGAGCTCAAGTGACAGATGCTCCTAGACCAAAAGCACAGGGCTTCAGAGCTGTAGCCCCCGTGCTGCTGCTGTGCATTTGCAAATAGCTCTGGGCGCACGTAATGAGAACCTGGCTGGCACTCCTTTGTGAGGCTTTTTACTGTGTTGTTCCTGCAAAACTGCTGCAAGATCTATCAAGAGGTTTTAAGCAGCCCTGATGCCTGCAAATATACAGAGTGCTGGCACTTAAGACCAGTCATCTCTTGGCAAAACGCAGAGGGTACCTCACTGTGAGGAGTACTGCATCACCTCGGTGAGATCTGGGCATGAAACCTCAGGAACAATCATCAACCTCCACCTACAGCTACATCACAGAGGAGAAAACTGGAAAAAATCCCCAGATTACGCATTTATTAATCAAACAGGAATTCAGATGATGCAGGATTCCTCATTACATATCATGTACAGAAGCAGTAAGCCACATGGAAAAAATCAATTTCCGAGATTAATAAAATGATCAATCCTGGTCATTAGCAGCTGTTAGGTCTCTAAAACAGATACTGAACTGAGACCAAATACATTACCCAAATGGTTACCTATCAGCCATAAAATGGGAACAACCTACTGTTGATTCAGCTCAGATCGGGGGCTAATGATCTGGGGGTTAAAGAGCCATCAATCTCACAATGAGTTCATTGAGCCATTCTCTGACAGTCATGTGTGTGGGGGAAAAACATCACTACTTCTATTCCTAATAAAAAGCAGTGGAAGACATTTTCTACAGCTGATTTGTTATCTGCCCTTTTTTCCCTGACTAACATCAAGTTCTGAGAAGCCAAGACCTGTTTCCAACTTGTGTGCTCACATACTTACTGCGGTGACAACTCTGAGCTTCCTCTTCTGAGTGTAAGAAAATGTCTGCACACTGTGAGGCAAAAAGTTATTAATTCTTCACAGTTTCAGCTTCGCTATTTTAAAGCTCACACCAAGCTTCAAGCTTGGGCATGCTGATGGCAAATGAGAGTTACATTTGTAATTATCTGCTTCCTTACCAAAATAAATAAAATTTATAGATTCAGGGCTATGTATGCACAAAAAAGATACTGCTATTAGAGACAGGAAGGCTGTGCTAGAACACCCCTAGGCAATCAAAACAATTCCTTTCTCAACCCTCTCTCCTCCTTCCAAAGACCTTCCCATTTATAGCCTGTCACTTACAGACACACTTCCAGCATTTAAAAATACTCCCGGTGTTTGTGGAACCATTTTCCAGAACAAAACGTTATCATTCATCAGGAGCAGAGCTGTTTGCAGTGTGAACAATTCGCTTTCGTTAAGTACCATATGGCTGCCCGTAGGAAAATGCCAACATGTTTCAACTCTACAGCTGGGCCGTGGTTCCTTTATTCATCGTGCAGATGGTTGTAATTGACACCACTACTAAAACAGGTCTCGAGCACTTCTGTAGGATCATTAGAGTAATTAGCTATTAAATACAGTTACCATTTTTAGAAGGAAGGTTTTAAGACTTGGCATGTAAAATGCAATATTTTGTTATAATGAAAGAGACAGGCTAAATGTTACAGGGAGGGGTAAAGCTTATGTGATCCTTTTTAGTATTTTATCCGAGAGGCTATGGAAATTGCTAGAGCAAAGTGAAGCACACAAAATTATTTGCTAAGGAAATCAGCTGAAACCAGGAGTATTCTTAAATAACCTCCTTGTGCTGCTGCATACTAAACTTCTGCAGAAAACAAACCCAAAATTCCAGGGGGGTAAAGTTAAACACCAAATTTCACCACTGAACCCAACCTTTAATGAAGGATATTAAGTACAGAAAAGATGACTATTGATTCCATATTCTTGACATTCTGATGCACATATTTTCAGGATTAAAATGAGTATTTTTAATTGGGTTGCAGAGTCAAATGAATACATATTACTACATATAATAGGTCTGCGGTGTAGTAAGACAAGAGTGGCTAAAGCTCCTGTCCCTTGTAGACCAGCAGAAATTCCCTGTAGTAGAAAACTGGATTTGTTTTTGAATAAGATGTTTGGGTAAAGCCTCACAATAAATCTCAGTGGGAAATGCTATCACTGGAGCCACAAAGTCACACCTTAGAACCCAAAACTTCAGCAAGGAAACGTGCAGCCTTAAAGAGCAGAATTATACATGGCTTCTGAGTGCTGCTGCTCTTCAGAGACGAGAGCAGTCAGAACAAGCAGGCTAGGATAGCAAAACTGTTACTGGTAATTGCAGTAGCTCCTACTCCAACAAAAACTCAAGTTTTTCATTACAAATTGAGTACTGGGTGTTCCAGCCTCTACTTTAAACATCCATTCCGGGCATAAATCTGGTAAGGACTCTCAGACATAACCCAGTATTTTCTTTCATGGCTGATGAAAATAATCTAGAATTGAGGGCCCTGGCTGTACTCTACAAAAGATACTGGAAAAATAACATTGAGAGATCATGTTATAAACCTCCTTTAAATAGAATTAGGTTAGAAACCAGAAAACTTCTAACCACAAGACAGGAGAAGAAGGGAATAGCATCCAAAAACAGTTTTAAGCCAAAGAGTTTCACAGGGGAGCACAGTAAGTTCATGACATGGGTTTTTCTCTTAGCCAGGACTTGGAGGCTCAGGAGCTCTCCTCGGGCTGCCTGTTTCCATGCATTCCAACTTTTCAAATTAGATTGAGCTGAAGCACATTACATACAACTTTCATAATGAATATCAGAAAACCTTTATAGAACACAGCAAACAGTAAAGCCATTTGCTAAGGAAAAATAAACGCTGTTAAAGTGACATTATTTATCTCAGGTGGCTTCTGCTGAGTACTTGCTGCCGGACTGGGTTTTGCAGCCCTTGTTCAGACGAGGTGCTGAGCAGAGACTGTGAACCCTGCGGTGAGGCTGATGGTAATGATCCTGGGAGCAGCAGCACCCACCCCAGCTATGCTGGCCAAATTTCCCTTCTGATGATAACCTTCTGCCCACCTGCATTCCTCAGAGAGGTTCAGCTACAGGTGGGGCTCCTGCAGTGCCCACCCTGCACAGTCCCACAGGGTGCTGGGTGCTGCCCCTCCGTGGGAGCCCAGTGTCTGCCGTGCCATGCTCCTGAGCCCAGTGACTGCCACCTATACAATTCATACCGTTGGTGCACATTTTCCTCTAAGTTATACATTTGCTCATTAAAAATTGCTAATTTTTTTTGTGTCTTTGCATAAAAAGGACTTTAAAATGTAGATTTTCAGCTTTGCATATTAAACTTTTTTAGCAAGTCTCAATTCCCCAAGCAGAAAATTATGGCAGGATTTTTAGCATAAACACATATTTCTTGCATGCAGGAGCTGAACTGCCTGATGTCAAAAATATCAGTTCTGGGTATTCTACTATTTACTTGGAAGCTATTATGTGTTTTTCAAAGTTTCTAGCAACTTTCTATCAACTTGATCTCAAGAGTTTATATGCTTATGATAATCAATATTAAACAGAGCTATCATGGTAGGAGAATTCTAATATTCAAGCCACCCCTTCTTCCTTTAGAAGAGGCTGGGGAAATCAATACTCCATTGCTAAGAAGGGGTTATCATAAATTACCAACTGAGCATTAGATTTCCATGCAATGTCGCACTTATGCAGTTGAATAAATCCTTCAGTATATAGGAAAAATATAAACAATAAGTAAAGCCAGTACTGCTGTCTCTACTAGAAAGCAGAGAAATTAAATCAAAAAGTATTCACTAAACAAAATCTGAAGATGCACAGAAAACTTGGTTTATAAAGAACAGGCTCAAGCAGCACAATGTTTTCAAGAAGGAGGTTTACAAGGCTGTTGATCAGCATCTCTAAACACAGGTCTTTTAATCCACTGGAAGATGCAATGGGAAGACAAAACCAAAATTAAAGCCAAGACAGAAATAGTTAATACATATTAAATACCAGTTGGTTTCATGTAGTAATTAATCACTTGGAAAAAAACCATAAGGATGGTGTGGACTTTTAATCACCCAGAATTTGTAAACCAGACAAGTTAATGTCCTGAAAGATCTGCTACAGCTCAGACAGAAATTAAGGGTTTGAGGCAGAGATTACCAGGAAAGTACATTAGACTTTCTAATCATTAGGATGTTGATTAGGTTTGTGCTTTGGGATTTGGATCAGGCCCTCAAAAATAGATTGAGAAGCATTTTGTTGTTATTGGGGTTTTGGGGTTGTTTTTTTCTTTTAGTCTTTATTATTCCTATTGGGAAGTTAATGTAGAAACCTGGTAAAATGCTGCTTTCAAATCTGATTTCCCATTTCCAGTTTGAACTTTATTCAGGATACATTTATACACATTTGTGCACTGATAACATTCACAAGGTGCAAAAATAGTTGAGATAAAGACATAAAACACGCCAGGGTTTCAATGATTTATTCCAGGATGGAGATCCACCAGCAGTGACTGGACACAGTGAGCTGAGAGCCCTTCCAAGCCTGGCATTCCCAAGCCTTACAGCCTGAAAACTTCATGGAGAACTTCCAACATCTCTCTGCTTTCTTAAAATTATGTCTGAGACACAGAGCAGTGAGGCATATTCACCTCTGTATCTGCAGGTTGCTGAGGCAACTGACAATTTGACTACCTGCAGAACGGTTCTCAGGCCATGGACAGGGAAATTAGAAGGGGAAGAAAAAAGATAATGTTTCATCTGAGCAGGTTAGTATAGGAAATAACAGGGAAGGAGCCCAGATTTAGATCCTTGTTACCTGAACATTCAAGGTTTACTATTCTGACATTAATGGAAAATTTGAGGTCTAATTGACTCCAAAACAATGCAACTTTTTAATTGATTATAAAGTGAACACAGCCTGAAATCAGCATGGAACTAGAAGTGTTAACACAAAAAAAGCCAACTTAAAAAAAAAAATACTACCATTATGGCCCCTTTATAATGTCAGAAAGAAGTTGTTAAGCTGTCATTCCACAGATGTTCATCCACACATATACAAGAACACAAACAATTCTCATGGGATCCCTAACTTCATGTGTGGCATACATAAACGTTAAAATTCTTCCATCATCACACATTTCCCCTTTCTCCTGCTGTGATAACAACACAGGGAATAAAAGCACACCACTTCTAAAAAAAGGATTAATTGAGCTCAGAATACATGGACTAGCCTGCGAAAGAGCTAATGAACAAGCAGGGCCAACCTGGAAATGCACAAGAAAAACTACACTGAAATTATAGAGGAAAAAAAATACTGGCTTATATGGGTACAGCAATTATTCTAAACTACTACAGGTCTGCATATTCACATCTGTTCTGATGGATGTTTCTTTGTCTTTAAAAAAAGAGAATAGCAATAATTTTACTATATAATTATCTTCTTTTCCTTCAATAAACGTTGATTTTTTTTAATTGCAGGTAAAATGACTAAACTCAGCCATTTAGGCAAAACAACTTAGAATTAATTTCCTAGTTTAAAATACTAGCAACCAGTAATAGTCTTCTCTACAAAACCTTTGGAACATCAGCATCTCTTTGTCCTTGTTGACGATACTGCAAAGATCATCAGGGAAGCAGAATGCTTCTCATTGTACTCAGGACACAAGTGGTAGAATTTGGGAGAATTTCTCGTCAGGAGAAGTCTGGAAGCAGATTTGGGTTTTTTTTGTTGTTTGTTTTTTTTTTTTCCTTTTTAATGTAGGAAATTAATGAGGAAAGTTGGAAATTTTATCTTCAAATTTGACCATTTCATCAAGTTGTGTGGTTACTCAATGAGAGCAGACTGCAAAGCTAAGTCCTCAAATGACTTCAGCTACCCTGTCATAAAAATCACTATTTCTAAATAACAGAAGATGCTCTCATCAGTGAAAGAGAAAAGCTGTAGCTGGAAAAATTTCCCCGTAGGAAGATTTGAAGAAAAGACTGTAATAACAGTTGACCAGAAAACAAGACGTGCATTCTGCTGAAGAAAAATCCCCACTGCCTTGAATCAAAGAGCAGCTGAACCCCAAACATGATGGCTTCTTTGGTTTACATATTCCCAGTGCTCTGCTGCATGTCATTTTGATCCAGTACAAATTTTGCACTGCCTCTCCTTAGGAGCTGGGACTGTCTGAATAATAGCGTTTAGAGACAAAATTGGTGGCTAATCAAAATAAAGCATAAAGCATAAAGCAAAAGAATGCTTTATTTTTTTATAAGAAAATGTTTGGTTTAGCTCAATTTTTGTAAAAATAGCAACATTCCTGTAAAACTTCCCCCCCTTACTTGGGTGGGTCCCTCCCAGATTTCTGCTCTGGAAGCATCTGTGGAAAGGTGGGGGGACAGCCAGCAGGAACACCAGTGGTCCTGATCCTGAGGCTGAGAAGTCTCTCATTCGAGAGTCTCCAACCCTATAAATGCAGGAACAGCGTATGGAAACTAGAACAGCTTTAGTGGCAGAGATTGACAGAGGCTGTCTGGTGCTCACAGTGCTCCTCGAGAGGTGTGAGATCTCCCTTCACATCCCATCACAAACCCAGAGAGCAACCAGCTCTGTCTGGCTCTTTGGGGTTTTTTTATGACTGGCACTGAACTGTCCTTCTGTCAGAGATCTTAGTCAGCCCAGTGCTGTCAGCAGTATCTACACTGACCTCCAGAGCTGTGAGGGCAGCAGCCTGGTAAATCCCAGCAGGCAACTCAGCCCCACACAGCCACAGCCCCGCTCCCCCCGCTGGGGTGGGGGAGAGATCAGAAGGGTAAAAGTGACAAAACTCAGGGGTTGAGATGAAGACGGTTTAACAGGGAAAACAAAACCCATGCATACAAGCAAAGCAAAACAAGGAATTCATTCACCCCTTCCCATGGGCAGGCAGGTATTCAGCCATCCCCAGGAGAGCAGGGCCCCTTCACACGTCACAGTGACTTGGCAAGACAAATGCCATCACTCGGAACATCCCCTCTTCCTTCTTCCTCCCCTCAGCTTCATCTGCTCAGCACGACACTACATGGTCTGGGATATCCCTGGGGTCAGTTGGGGTCAGCTGTGTCCTGTGCCAGCTCCTTGTCCACCTCCAGTCTCCTCACTGGTGGGGTGAGGCACAGAAATGGCTCTGACTCTGTGGAAACCCTGCCCAGCAATAATGAAAACATCTTCGTGTTATCAGCGCTGTTTTCAGCACAAATATAACACAGCCCCATACCAGCTATTCTGAAGAACATTAACTCTATCCCAGCCCAAACCAGCCAGCTAAGGAGTACTGCCCTGCTCTGCAGCATCGAAGTCAAATTTATAGCCCTCTTCCTCTCAGCAAGATCGCAGAGCTGTGAGCTCAGCATACCCTCACAGCAGGTGGGAAAGCTGAACATCCAACCAGCCCAAAATCTCTAACAACAGCTAATGAGACCTTGAGAAACTCTGATGTGAGGATGACGATGTTGTCCAAGCTTTCATCAAAGGGCAAGTAATAGTCTTGTTGACTGAGATGCTCACAACACAGAGGGAGCAGGTGAATTTTACCTGGTGAGGCTCCAGAGGAGGAAAATCTTTCCTAGTAGCTCATAGGGCTAAGCAAGGCTGGAGCAAAACCAGTGGGTTTTTAAATGTCTTCTGAAAAAATAAAAAACCTGCTGGTTCATGTCAAACTTGCAAAGGTAGGGAAAAGAAAAAACAACCCACATTGAAAAAGGAGATTAGAAACTGCAGTCTGGCTGTAATATTACGAAAGCTATTTGAAAGTTACAATTGTAACTAATCAATGAAAGCAAACAACTTTCTCCTTAATAAGAATTATGAGCTCAGGAGAGCTAAAAATAATGTTCAGATATTTTAAATCTGAATTTTCACTTTAAAATGCCATTACCGAAAGTCAGCACCATGCAGACCAGAGAAAAATCTTCACACAGCCTAACAACTTGATGAGCCTTTTAACAAATGACCAAGTCTACTGTTCACTAGAAATTAAATCATCCTTTTAATGTTTGGCTTTTCTTGAAGCAGTAGAGATGAGACTGAAAATAACAATGATGGGGGGGAGGAAGCAAAGCAAGATAGTATCTGGGAAAAATGAGGAAGACAAAAACTACTGGATAGTCCCCTGCTTTTAATTCACAGTTGAGTATTTATAGGTGGCAAGGGTCACTGGTAGCCTCACTAGTAAACAACAGCAGGTGGTTGAAACTGTAGATCTAGAATTTCATTCATTTTTACTGCTGACGAATACTTTCAGTGAATCAATGCCAACGTAATATAGTGTCTGCACAGACATGAAAAAAAAAGTTTACAAAAACCATCTCTCAGGAATTAAAAAGGGAAAATGCTGTTATGATCATATCTGAGTCCACCTATACCACCTTGATTTAACTCCCTTTTATATTTAAAGCTTTTCTGGTGGAGCTTTCTGCCCTGCAGCTGGTTTGTTTTTTTGGGTTTTGTTGGGTTTTTTTAAAGCAATAACAAAAATATATGTATTTCTGGCTGTATTTTTTTGTACAAGAATTAAACCCGCAGCATTGCTGACCATTCCCTCCCTGCTTACTCACTGGTATCTCCTCATGACCTCACTGTCTCCCTCACACTTGAATTAGCAGCACCACGTTATCTGATAGGGAATCTCATGTTTCACTATTTAATAGGTTTGTGCTCGTTATCCACTACAGCCACTTGCAGTAAGGCCCCAGCCACAGAGCTAGTCCCTTCTGGAAGTGCTCAGCCTCTCAACAGTGAATAAAAACCCTGCACATCTGAAACACAAATATATGAGTAAGCAAGTAGTGCAACTGGTGGCTGGCATCACAGCTATCATAGCTGAAGCACGTGAAGATGGTGGTTTAACAAATATAGGATGCCTTACTCTGCAAATATAGGATGATGATGCTCTAGAGGTTTCTAAAAATGATCTAAAGCTTGAAGCACTTGTTTTGAGCTGAAGGAGAAAACTCCAGTGTAATTTTCTTGGTAGAGCTGAGGTTCTTTAATATGTGTATCTGTGTGTATGAAACAAGTAAAAGTAAAAGCAAATAAAAGTAGCTATTTACGGAGCCTGAATTGGCTATTAAAAAGCAAGGCTCCTTTGTGTGGCTGTATCACCACATCCGTGAGAAGCAGAGTCTGGAGTAGGTCTGACCACCACTCAGATCCTTCCTCAGCTCACGGAAATCTGATTCAGAAACTCAGGCAAGATTATGGATCTTGCCTGTCCATCACAGAAGATTTTGCTCTGGAAGCAGCACTTCATGGCAGGATATCATCTAGCTGTAAGATGCTGAGCAAAGGGATACTTTCAGTGGATGTGAATAAACAGTATGGAAGTAAAGGTCAAGTTTGGAGTTTTAAGCTGTGAAGTATTACAGAGCACTGAAAAGGTTTCCTGGGACACCCAGAACAAACCATCTCATGCGCATCCCATCCCACTGGCTGCCAGCTGAGGTTAACCATGCGTGGTTTGGCAGAAGGCAGAGCACAAACAGAAAGCCTGGCCACCAGGAAAACCTCACAAGAAGTGGCACAACATCACAGTGCTACATATCCCCAGCAGCTCTGACCTCTCTACACTACTGCCCAGCGGTGAGAGGAGCAAGGATGACCTATCTTACTTCTGTACACACCAGCTTCTGGAAGAGTCTGGCATCATCCTCTCATGAAAGTCACTATGGAACGTGGCTTTTTTTTTTTTTTCCTTGTTTTTATCCTGCCCTTCCCAGAGCTAATACCTAGAGACAGGAAAGCAAGGTTGGCCTGCCCACAAACCTGCCACTGCTCTGCCCAAGCAAGTGTGCACAAATATACTGGCTTTACACAGCTGGGGCAGTGCAGGGGTTGCACCTGTTGGCTCTGCACAGTTCAGGCCATGCCTTTAACTTGTCTCTCGTGTAAATCTGGCAGCGAGAGCAGGCACAGAAAAACAGCAGCTCTGCTGGGCTCCCTATGGCTGTGGCACAGCAATCCTGCCTTGCACCACAAGGTGCAGTGACAGTGGGAACAGCAATGGGCTGTTCCATCCCACAGAGGCCCTGTCTGCCCCACAGCACCCACCCTCCCGTGCAGCACAAAGCCTCTGCAGCGACAGCCTCCTCTTCCACGAGGATGGAAATTTGTCTGGCTTGCACCAAGCAAACGCTGGGCTTTCCCCTCATTCCAGTGCAGCCAAGAGCCCTGCAAAAGCAGGTGCTAGGCACAGGCAAGCAGCAGGGAGCTTCAAGGCTGCACAGCTGTGCTGCAGCCACATGGCCACGGGTCCCCAGCACAGAGCAGGAGGCAGGACCTGATGGCACAGGGAGAATCAGCGTCTTGCTGCAGATTAGTCCCCGGCTCCCAGGATTTCAGGCCATGGAACACGCTGTGTCTGGCATTACTGAGCTGGCCCGAGGTCAGAGAGCACACCAGCTTCCTGGCTTGCAGGAACCAGCACAGACCAAGCACCAGCTCTGCACCACACCCAGAGCAGTGACTTCCTAAAGTACCATTTAAATTAAGAGACCAAGGGGAAAAAAACCCCAAAAAACCTACTCTTGGGTAGCCAGGCATGAATACTGAAACAGCCAGTGCTGAGAAATCATTACCTTGCCCAAATATTGCACCAGCTACTTTTTGAAAGCATAGATTAAAGAAATGAATAGGATTCTTGGGGCTTCCTTTCTCCCTTTTCCCCGTTCAAAAAGAAGCCCTGGGTCAGTGACCAACGCTGGCCACACAGCAACTCTAAATGCAGGGCATTAGGCTGTTCACAGGAAAGACACAGACATATTTTTAAGAGAACAGTACCATTTTTTCATCAAACAGACCTGCTGAAGACCCAGATTTGCTGCACACTTTTCACTAAATCAGGATCCTCAAAGCTTCATCCAGCCTGCCCATGAACACTTTCCTCATAGCAGTGGTACTGCCCTGAATCTGACACAGCCTCATGGGTCAGACACGCATAATAGATGGGACAGCAAATATGAAAACTCTGATGAACGTTAATCAAATGTAAAAACAAGTCTGAATTGCAAGACTTTTCCTATCTTTTACTCAAAGAAGCAAAATTCCAATGGAAATCCCCATTTTTGTGCTTTTCACACACATCACTGCTTGCACTCATGAGCTACAGCTGTCTCTGGACTGTGGGAAAACACCCAGTGTCACCCTGAGTCTCCAGTGGGCACCCACCATCAGGGTCCTCACTCTTTTGCATGGCAAACACGGCACATGAGGGACAGCAAACACAGTGTCAAGCCACTCTCATGACAGGGACTGTATGCAAGAGCTAGTAAATGCTACTAAATCCAACAAAATAGTGCCAAAGACAGCTCACTGTCCATTTAAGTCATGTATCTGTTGGCAGCAGACTGGGCACCGTCAGTCAGACCAGCCCTGACAGTGGAACCGTTTGCCTAGAATCCGCAGCTTCTGGTGAAAAGCAATGTCCTGTAAATTGAACAACAATTCCATTTGGGGAAGAATTTAGGCATTTTCTATTTTATTCAAAATTCTGTCATATGCACATTACTTATTTATTGGTTTATTTATTTAGAAGGTATAGTATGTAGCTGGAAGCTCTCTGACCTGTGTTCCCCTCCTAGAGAAATACCTATCACAGTCTCCCTTGTGCTGTTCCTGGCTAAGCTGAAAGGCTGTAATTCATCCCTACTTTTGTTGACCTTTCTGCCACTTTCCTGGCTCTGATATTTTCCTCTCCCTTGTCTCACTTCCCTTTCCAGGGCTGCTTTTTCAGCATCTTCTCAAAGAGAGAAGATAAACAGGGATGGCTCTTCAGAGCCAGAATCCAGGGCAACTAGAGGGAATCAAGAGCAGATCACAGACAGCCACCACGGCTTGTGCGTGGGCTTGCGGGCTCAGTGTTTCCAAATGATTAGAGAGGGGATGTCTGTAGCCACAGCAGTGGGGTATGGGATGGCTCATGCATATGCAGCTCCCAGCCTGTGTGCACAGGAGCCAGGTGTGTGCTTCAAATCACACTAAGAAGGACTTCAGCTCAAGGACTCTCATTTTTTATTTCCCACTGCGCCTAACCCCAGCAGGGCGAGTGCTGACTTCTCATGTTTACAAGGAAAAAGAGACAACAGAAATACAAATGGCCACTTGTGGGATGCTTCAAAGCTACCAGACTCTGCTTTTATATGGAAAAGACAAAAAAAAGGAAGACAGGTCGTAAGAGGACAGTAAGTGGAAGGTAGCAAAATCAGGAAAACGGAAAGAAAAGGTAAAAAACCAAAGTCAGGAAAATGTGGTAGAGAGCAAAACATGAACTACAGCTGGGTGGAATACTCTATGAATCTGTCAAACCCAAAATTTGAGAGAAGGTACTGGAAATCACTGGAAATGCAGGGCTGCATGTGATGAGAAAGTAAAGTTGTTGTTAAAAGTGGCTACTATGAACGTGAAAAGCAGGAAACCAGTGGGGGACCTGCAGTTTGTGCCTCATGGCTTCACAGCAACAGGGCAGTAGGGGAGGAAAAGCAGGAAAATCCCACATAAGAATGGCTGTGAAAGGAAGTTATAATAAGCAAAATGAGAAGAAGAGCCTTGGATAGTTAAAATCATGGAATATGCAGGAAGGAAACCTACATCATGGATC
The DNA here is from genome assembly GCA_013400175.1 of Phainopepla nitens. NCBI lineage: Eukaryota > Metazoa > Chordata > Aves > Passeriformes > Bombycillidae > Phainopepla > Phainopepla nitens. Next base: position 1,133,236 of record VXBQ01007217.1, on the reverse strand, counting down.
AGAGAAGGAGATCACAAAAGAAAGTGTGCTAAAGCACCAAGGTGCAAAAAGATACCAGTTTCAAAGAAGAGAAAATTCATTACAGTTTGAAGGTCAGGTCAAGGTCAAAGCATAAAACCAGTAAAAAAACAGGAAAGAAATGGCATACAAAAATCAGCAGAAGCCAGGAGGGAAAGTGCTGCCAATGGACAAAGAAAACAAGAAGGAAGAGGAAGCAAGCATGGTGCTGAGAAGAAGGAGAAATGGGATGCTCAAGCAAGCAGCAGTAAGAGCTGCTGAACAGAGCAAGAGCAGAGAGACAGATGCTCACCAGTATCTGCAGGCAGCACAAACCTCAGCTTATGCTGGAGAAATACTTCACTGTTCCAGAAGAGAGAATTTCTTCTGGTACCTGATATAATTTCTTCCCTTTCTGAATTCAGAATAGATGCACTTCTAAATAGGATTTAAACCTAGCAGCAGCAAGTGTTAATATTTATATAACTAAGTGGCCTTAAGCCAATGGAAAAACTATACACCGAAAAATGTGTGATTATCTGATATTTGATAAAGGTATTAGAGGTTACCAAGTTTTAAAAACGACTTTATGTCATTAAGTAATAATTCTTTCAAAAGCAATGAGGAGCAGGCACTGAGGGCAGTAATTAGAATGGCCTTCTTTGAAGTGTAAAAAAATCCCATGGTCCACCTAGTAGGACTGGCCGTGGGTACTCACGGACCAACCAGCTCCAGGGGCAATTGGCAAGTGCCCAGCAAAACCCAGCCAGGCTCCTTGGAAGCTGGACAAGCAGCAAGCCTCCTGTTAGTCCTCCTACAACACTGCATTGCCCCAAATGCCCGTACTGCCCAAGAACCTTGGGGATCTGGATCTAGAGCAAATTGCTACGGCAGCAATATGAGCTTGCAAGTCTGTGGGAACAAGAGGAAAAATATCCCTCTTCCCTAGCTTCTAGGAAAACAAAAAAGCTAAATCCAGCAAAGGAAAAGAAAGAATGAGGATGTAGACAGAATACAGAGAAAAATCTTGGCGTAAAAACTTTTCTGTTTCGCTGGTAAGATCTTTTTTTTTTTTTTTAATTTCTTAATAATAGATATGATTTAGATGAAAAAGCTCTCAACTTGCCTTTGGATATCCCTCTTCATCTTCTGCATAAACTCAAGCCCATCCATGCATACGCTCACCAAGATGTTTTGCAGGAGGAGATGTGTGAAGAGCTTTGCCTGGAGGGACCAGGTCTTCAGCTCCAAGCCAGATCCCCTGGCTCTGGCGTTGTGTTTCCCTGTCACAGCGCTCTGCTCTGCTAGCAGCTGAGTATAATGCACTAAAATCCTAATCTCTAAAGCACTGTGTGCCAGGGCTTCAGAGATCAGCATTTTAGTCAGTTTTACTTTGCTGCTGCCATTGCACACAAGAGAGTGGCACAGCAGGGGAAAAGCAACACAATGTGCAGCAATGGAGAGGCACGCTCAGCTGGGAGGGGCGGGGGGCAAGAGCATGGTAATGCAATATAAAGGCATAGGGAAAATACAAGAAAGAATTGGGGGAAAATCAGACTATTGTGCATGAATAGGAACCTTGGGCTCTCTCCTTCCCAGCAGCCCTAACAGCAGGATGTCTCCAGCCTCCATAAATCCGCCCTTTTCTGAGCAAAGCCTTGCATGACCTGAAGGGCTTTTTTCTATCTCTTTCCTTGAAAATGGAAAGATTAGGAAATCTCTGCTACAACTCGTCTGTGCATGTGAGTATCTGTGAATATTTTAAGATTACTCCCTCTTGCCTCTACCATGTGCTTTAAAATTAAAACCAAAATGATACTGCAGAAGCTGGAAGAGCTGAAATCTGACCCAGGTACTATCAGACTGCAGGCTATTCTGTCACCTAGACCCAGTCCGGAACAGCGCACACAGGGACACAAATACTCAACTGACTGAGCAGAACATTTCCAACTTCAAGGCACAACGTCACAGCTAAGGGAAAAAAGCAACACCTCAAAGTAATAAAACAAATTCTATAACCAAACACTAAAATAGTCAGGAGAATCAAAAATAACTGGGCAGTAACTTTAATATCACAGAGTTCACAGCATGTTAACTATTGAAATCTGCTTGGGGAAAAGCAAGAGTAATTTAGGAAAGTCTTTCAGGCTATCTACTTCGACAGTATCTTAATGTCTTTGCTAAACCAGCATGGCCAGTCCATGCCACCAGAATCTACTTCATGGTACCTATGTCAGGCTAGAGTACCGTTACATGGGATTAGTGCAATACACTGATAATGCTCTTTGGAATAAAAGCTGATTGAACTTTGTCCCTTAAGAGTGTTTAGACAGTCTAGTGGTCTGCTAACCCACATGGGGCTTGTCCATGGTTCCTCCACTACAAACAGGCAGAGAGCATCTGTGAACCTCTTCTGCAAACCCCTCTTCATCCTCACTTGTCTGTCACGCAGGTCAGATGTTCATCATCCTCCTCCCAGAAGCTATTTTAGTCACTGATTTGGAAGTCGCTGTGTAAATTCTGTATCAGTTGATGTCCCTTTTGTAATCTTGCAGAAGGATGTTACCTTTTATATCAGAGTGTTCTGAGAGATAGGCTCTTGCAGATTTAGTGTCTGTGGTTTAAAACATTATTGCTCTGGCCTTCTGCAAAGGTTACCATTCTCAGATCAACAGTAGCCAAACGGGATGTGTGTCTCTCTCCCAGCACCCACAGCAACTGTGGTAAAGGTGGATTTGAAATAACCTATCAACTTCAGAGCAACAGCACTGAGATACCAAAAGAGCAGCTGCTGCACGTGCAGGAATTGTCATAGAGAGGCATGGTAAGAACATCTGAAAACTTTTACAGCAACGTGCATCAAAACCCAGTCGCTAAGTGGGAAGTCAAAATTCCTGGAGGAAAGCTATTTTATGGAGTCCTGTATCTCCCCAACTCTCTACTGTCTTGTTCCTATCCTTCCACACCACTGTGTCAACCCTTGGTTTGAGCTGCAGCAACCTGGGTCATCTTGCAAAGTGGTGAACTGATGCAAGTAGAAAAAAAAAAAAAAACCCAGCACCACTCCTCTCTTCCCTCTGCTGAAGGATTCTTTTTAGCCCAGACCAGTTGATAATCTGGTTCACGGCATGTCTCAAACTACAGCATCAGCACCACCAAACAGGCAGCTGGAATAAGCTGCAGGGACGACAAATACACAGAAAAAGGGTAAAGTCTTTAAACCAATGCTGCTCCTGAGGCTTCCAGACTGCAAAATCAGGGTACTTGACTGGTACCTCTATACTGCCAAATAACCCATTATCCAATAATAATCTAAGCTATCCAATCCAGAATTCCCAAATTTTCTCAGCTCCTGGTGCTCTTTATTCCATGTAAATGTTTTTGAGATCAAGACTACAACCAGTGGTGGAGACAGTAAGCCCAGACTGGGATGACTTTATAGGGAAAGAATTAGCCAGCAGTCTAACACTGCCGGAGATGGATTTACATCTGAAGGCGTCTCACACATGGTATAAATGTCACTCCTTCCTGCTGCCCCCATTCCTCCCAAAATCACTGGAAAACAAAAAACCCACAAAAAAATTTGGAGTGAGGAAGCTGGAACCAAAAAGAAGTGGAACCAAACCAAACCAAAAGTAAATAAAAATGTTTTACCTGGCTCCCCTGGGCACGCAACAGCAGGCCTGGCAATAATGAGAGTGAGGAATGAAATTTTAAAATGAATGCAAGAGGGAGAAACTGCAGAGAAAATTGAGACAGAGTTTCAGTGTTATTTATCCCAGACAAAGCATACATGCTCAGCTCTGAGCAATCCATGGCACAGGAACAGCTCCAGGATGGAACTCCGACACAACTAATCTTCCTTTTCTATTCCCTTCTGTGCTTTTGAGAAGGAAAGGGGAGAGAAAGCAATTTAGTGTAGTGATGCAACTTGTTTACTTCTCTGTACCTGCTCAGCTGTGTTGGCTAAAATATACTCTGGGAGGTACAAAGGGAAGGAAAGAGAAAGGGAAGGAAGGAGAGATGGAATTACAGGAGTAGAAAGAAGAGCAAATTGTAGGATAGGCCTCCAATTTTGCCACTGCCCAGTGGTCCATGCAAGCAGCATCCATATGGCCACCAGCATGCCAGCAGAATTACATGGGTTAGTTATCCAAGCCTCGCTGTGCTTGAACCGTTTAAGCTCTGGCTCATTTGAACACGACAGAAATGCCCAAGCAAGGAGCTCAGAGCAGATCAGAGGGGGCACCGTGTGCCTGGCCTGACCTACCAGCCCCTCCACCACGGGGGCTCCTCCTGCTGAGGCAGGACACACCCAGGCTGAGGGAATTCAGCTCAGGGCATGGCTGTGCACAGGGGCACCCTCGGCCTTTGCCACGGGGAGCACAGAGGAGGTTGTAGATCACCCTCTGCTCCCTGTTCAGGTCCCAGTGACTGAGAAGGGAAGGATGTGCAGAAGATGGAATAGGGGGAAGTTTATTAGCAAATGCTCTGTCATTTCTCTGGTCATTCTCTAAGGCTTTCAGCTTGTCCCTAATAAAAACTAAATGTTATTACAAAGGCAGAGGTGGTCTCTTAGATGAAGAAAACAATAAAACCTACTAAATCATCAACTTCTGATTGCTTTGTAAGCCCCTCATTAGAGCTGATACACCAACATTTACATGACAGAACTCTTTTTATTAAAAGCAAACCATTCTTAAAATGTATTAACAACCTACATACTCACCGGCTCTTTGTAGTTTGCCTAACACTTCAGAGTGTGTTAAAATCACACATAAAAGTTATAGTAGCCTAACACTCAGGAACTAAGAGTTCTTTAAAGGTTTAATTCAACCACTAATGGGTTTTTCCCCCAAGTTAGGAAACATTTATATATTGCTGATTTACTGCAGGTGTGGTAACTGAATTCGGCTTTACACATACCAGCTGCAAGCAAATCAAGGAAAAGGCTTCATAAATCAGTTTAAGGCAGTGTAGGCTTCATGGTGCTTAGACTGGGACAGAATTTCCCCACACAAGCACACAAAACAAATGGGAGTTTGTAATTTTCTCTGTCATAGCTCATAACTTTTAAAGGTTAGAAATCAAAGCACCACACAGTGGAGTTTTATACATCTGAATGGGATGGGCATAAGGCATCCCAGAAGATGATTTATATCATCCCCTCTTCACACAAAAAAAGAATGAAAAATGCAATGGTGACAAAGGCATTGCCTAATCACGTTACTTGGTAAATACCTTCTCTTGAAATTTCTCTGGACAGATCAAGATTTTAAACTTTCTCTTTGTTTTAGAGACTATTCTCCAGCAACTACTCCACCTTTTAAAATGCATCTTCCAACGCATACTGTATTTTTCAGTGGGGTTTTTTTTTTCCAACAGGTTGCACTGGCTCAGAGTCAGACATCATAAGACAAAAAGCCACAGTGACTTTATCCAAGAAATATGAGGTGGCAGAGATCCAGTACACCCAGCACTCAAGGTGAAAGAACAGCATGGAAAAAGATTCACAAATTAATTGTCAATTACGGAAGACTGCCGGAGTGAACACTAGATGCATGCATGGGATAATTCAGTCAGGCACCCACACAACTGAGCTGTGGATAGTGCTGAAGCAATTACTCTATTTTTTAAAAGAATGAGATACCATCATCAGAAAAGGACATAAAGGAAAAGGAGCAAGTTTAATTTTTTTTCCAAACACATAAAATCAGTGCAGTTAAGCACATCAGATGGATGATGGTCCTCTGGAAGAAGGGGAGGTCAGAGTACCTGACTGAAGCAAGCTGCCTGTAAGGAAGTGAAATTAATTGCTCATACAGTTTTTCCACAGCATGCAGGCAAGCCAGAAGATGTTGATGTACGCACAGCTCCAACACGGGCATCCTGTGGTAACAGCTGGAAAGCAGCAAGATCTCATTTCCCACGTGTCACAGGAAAGTCACCAGGTGGTGAGGGCTTCCACCTCCTCTGCCGCAGGTGGCTCTGACAAAGAGCCAGGGTGTGCTCCACAGCCAGCCAGCTCCACAGCCATGTCATTCCTGGACACATAGCACAAACTTTGGATTCTTCATGAACAAACATCAATCAACCATTTCTTGGCCTCAGGGATGACACAGCAAATTCACTTTGGGATCTGTTCTCTCCACACAGCTCCTTGGTCCTAGCTCCCACTGGCATGGCACAGGTGGGAGAAGAACTAGAGATTAGAGGCAGGATAGCAGCAGCTCCTCCAGGCTCTTTGAATACAGGGAAAACAGCTTTTGCCCAATGCATGGGGAGTGGTACCATCAAACCAGCAAGGCAAGAACAGAAGGACTACATCAAAAAGAAAACAGGAACAAGAACTTCCCCTTTCAAAGCAAAACGGTCTCGCTTTTTCAGAGCAAAATCTCTGCCTAAAAAGCTCTTACAAAACACCTCATCCAAGGTCTGAAAGAAATACAGTCCTGGGGTTAGAGTGGTAACCTGGATCTGGGGAGACCCACTTCAGTTTTTTGCTCTGCCAAGCATTCTTGTATGACCTTAGGCAAAACCACTGAAGCTGTAGTTAGCTATGGATACCTTGGCTTCAAAGGCAAAGTCAGCCAAAGAAGTTGTTGCCTTCCCCCGTCTGTCATTTTCCACACTTGCATTACCCCAAGAGCCCACAGGCACTATCCTGTAAACCAAATTACTGAATGGGATGATGTTAAAAGCAAGTTTTGGTTGTGTTTTACAGGCAGAAGGGTTATTTTGCATTGGACTGATTAGAGGATCCATAATAAATCAGCTACAGCAGCAGAAGAGGTGAAGCTGGGGAAGGCCATCCACGACAGCACAAGGGCTGGAATAAGCAGGAGGAAAGCTGAGAAGACAAGGTGCTGTCCAAGACTGGTGAAAGAACCTCCTCAGCAATGCCAGATGCACTTGGAGAGCATCAGCTGCTGGTGTTTGTGATGAATGTAGCTCCCTCTCCCCAGCTGCCTCTCCAGCCCTCTTGGCAGGGATGGCTGTCCTCCTAGGAAGGGCAGCAGGAAAAAAAATATGGCAATACTTCACCTGCTGCTGTCTGGAGGAAGAAACAACCAGGTATTTGCTGAAATGAGCACCAGCACTGGATGCAATGCACTGTTTAACCTCCTCCCTAAACCCTGGATTCCCAGGCATCACCTAGCTGGAGATGGCAACATCCCTCACATTCCCAGGCTGTTGGAGTCAAGGTGCTGAGACAACCCAGGTAAACGGGGGCCATGGGGAGACCAACAACAGAAAGCAGCAGCCAGGCTCATTCTGATAAGCTCCCATTTTAAGAGCTGACATGCAAATCTCTACTTACCCTACATAATATGAACATTCTCCTACAAACCCAGCTCCTGATTAACTCAGTACATCACTTGCCAGTGCTCTCTGAATAAGCCTGTGAGCCCAATTAGCAGCAGATGCAGCACTAACACTCCTCACCTGCTGTGCTTACCAGTCTTCAGATCGGGAAGGGAAGGGAATATATCAAAGACTTGCGAAGGGAAGGAAGCTTAGAAAAGGCTCAGAAAGGATGAGAGAAATAGATGTCTGCAACAGTTCCTCAGGCAAGGAAGCAGAGCCTTATACAAAAGGGAAAACATATGGGCCAAGGGAAAACACTGCTGCAGATCATGAAAAACATCCAAAGGGCTGCTGAAGTGCCCCAGGAGCACGGTGCAGGGTGTAGCCAGGAGTGCTGCTGGGGCTCGGGGGACTTCTGCCTTGCCTGAACCCTGGGGAGCTCTGCCACATGCAGAGCTTCACTCTGTGTGCTCTGCTACATCAGCACAGGACCTAAGTCATCCTGCTTTTTCCACGAGATCTCCTTGACCTGTCAGTTTTCTTCAGGGCCCTAAAGAATAAGGAAGGAGCCTCTCAAGCCTACAGCTGCAATACAATTACAACCCAGACAGTAGCCACTTAACTAAAGTTTTGTGAACTCCCAAACTCCACAGCTGCATCTGAAGTTAATTTCTGAGCATCTCTACCAGTGAACTGGCTGCTCTTACCCAGCAAAGCATGTGTCAGCTTTTGCACCTCAACTGTTGGCACTGGTTTTGTAACATTAAGACAAAAGAATATCATATGCCAGCTTGGATTTTTGGTCAGAGTGGAGAACTTGCCTTTGGGAAAGGTCCAAAAAATAAGGTTAGGAGTAGATGGATGTGAATGCCTGAAGCTTTGACATGTTGGAGGAAATGGATTTAATGCTATATTTAATCCTACATTTTCGAGCAACCAGCAGAAGGCAGTCATATACTCAAAACAGCCATATACTCAAAAGGTAAGAAGCCTAAATCTCTCCAATGTGTTGGGCAAGAGAGCTTGGGCATGACAAGTAAACCAGCAGCCCCAATTTAGCAGCAACTTCTACATGTCCATCTTTGTCCACCTTTTCTAAACTTCATCTGTGCCAGCAGTAAAAGGATAATGGATTTCTTTTTTATTTTTTTTCAATAGTAAACATGCATCTTTTACATATATAGCACATATCTGGTGAACCTTTCTTTTTATCCTCAAGACAGTTGTGGCTGTAGGATATAGATGTAACAGAAATACTTTGAAAGAACAGTCTTATTCAAGGTTTAGTCAAACAGCCCATCTAAGGATCCCACACTTGTATAACTTTACTGCTCTCTAGATATTAAAATAGTGGCCTCCAGTGTCTGCTGACCATCTCCCAAGTGCTGCCACATGTCATCCACTGGTTTGACAGCAGTCTCAGTGGAGAGGCATCACCCAGCCTGAGCAAACTGGACTGTGCAACATAGAAAAGCTTCCTGCAGCTACTGACAACAATTTGCATTAAAAGTCTTCTGGTTTCCAAAACATACCACAAATGGCCAATGTTTCCAAGGAATGCTCCCAACAGAAACACAGTGAAGGAAATGGTTTTGTTTTCTACAGATTATCTTATCTTTGAAACGAGAATGATGGTGCATTTTCAGAGAGAGGAAATTAGTGTCTCTGTCACTGGGCTTTACAACTGTATTTGCTTTTCAGACATTTATTCCGCATCTTCAGCATGTGAAACTACTGCTACAGGTTGACAAAGAAAGCTGTCAGAGGTGACCAGGCCACCAGGGTGAGACACTCTAAACCATCTGAATTTCACCCTGGCAGGTCTGGTACACAGATGTAGAAGACCATAAGGAAACAAACAGTGGAAGAGATTTTTTTGGCCAATACAACAAAAACATTTTTAAATTACTTTTCTAATCCAGCCTTTCAAAGCAGAAGAAGAGTGAAATCATACAAGAATTCTAATTTAAACTGAAAGGTGAAGGAAAAATCTGTCATTAATACCAAAAATAAAGGAGAAGAGCTGAGGCAGCACTCTCCTCTTCAGTTCTCTAGAGGACAAGTAACAGTGTGCAGCAGGTCCAGCCCAAGGTCTACCATGGGATCTCCTGGCTGTACGAGGAGCTTCAAGACCTGGCATGCCCACGAGGGCTCCTCCTCTTTGCAGAGGGCAATAGTGTACTTTGGTTTGAAGTCTTCATGTTCTTCCAAATTACTGGATAAATTTAGCAGCTAGCAGCATGGAAGAAGGGACAGAGAGTGGACATCTGCAGGCATCTCTGGACTGCATGGGTAAGACAGCTGCTGCCTGACCTTGTGCAGAACTCAGTCTACATGGTGGCTTGTGACCTTACGTTTCTTGGCATACCCATCACCACCTGAAGAGTCTGACATTTTTTAAATCCTCTCAACCAAGTACCATTTCATTTTTATGGCACCAGAACATGCACGAGCATCTGTGAAATGAATTCCACCCAGCTGAGCAGATAGCATCATTGTTCCATGCCTCCAACCTAGACCATTAGCTTTAGCTGCAATTTCAAAAGATGTAAGCAGGCTAGCGAGGCTTGGTAAGAGTCCAAACCAACCTGCTCCTCTGGCTCTTAGACATGTTGGTACATTCTTCTTGACCCAGCATCATGATCGCATGATTCAATATATTTTGTGTTACTACCAGACATGTGCGAGTCTAAGGGGCAAATACTGGAAGAATGAATTTCAAAGATCTGACATTCAGATTGTGCCAAGTATGCTCCTACAGGCACATTCTGTAACACAGCGAACATTTAGATGAAGTACCACAAAAATCTCTCATTTTAAGACAAGCTATCACAATGGTCCAGACTTGTAATATACGAAGCATTCTGAGTTCAAAGGAATTTGGGTCATGAAACTCTGAGAAGCAAAATTTTCTTTCACAGGGCCTACCCTTCATTGCTTTTGATTTAAAAGCAGAGAAGTGCTTTCAGTGTGTTCCCAAAATGGTCTTTTCAGATGTGATCCTCCCCTTCCCTCCCCTGCTTTTGCAGAGGGTAAAGGTGTTGCCCTTGTGGCCGTCCAGCACACACCACCACCACCAAGGTTAGCTCCTACACCTGTATCTTGACCTTCCCAGCACAGACAGAGACTTAACAGACAAAAACCACAATCAACTCCCTCTTTTGGTGAGTAACCTCATTCCTCATCTTACAGGGATTGTAACCTGCCGGTTCTACCCCTAACTAAAAGCATCTCTCCTGGACAACAGTGGTCAGCTCTCACTGAGTCAACATCTCAAATTCTTAAGGATTCACTTCATTGTATCTAGATAGTATGAACATGGATAACTTCCAGTGGAACACATCCCTGGCATGGCAAGGGGGCTGGAACTACAGGATCTTTAAGGCTTCTTTCAATCCAAACCATTCCATGACACTATGAGTGAGGCAGTGGGCAGAAATGTCACAGCCACCAGCCTAGGCCAGCACCACCAGGATAAAACTGAGAACAGGGCAGCAGTAAGGCTCATCTAATATCAAATTAAACCCTGCTGATGGTGGATCACTCTTCTCTGTCCTTGACTGTTGCGACTGCCAGGAGGACTGGGTTGTTGACTGCTCTGTTAACATGAAGTGTGACACTACTGGAGAAAATCAAAATATGAATATATTATATCCATATTTTTCTATCCCCACAAAAAAGATAATAAAATAGAAACTGTAAATAAATAATAAAGACATGAAGCTAAGCACACCCAAAAATATACAGCCAAATATATCTGAGCTGAGACTTTACAGCTGCAGTTTGGGATATTATATATAATTGGGGCTTTTCTGTTCTTCACTCTTCATTTTATTCCTAGGAAATAAAAAAAAAAAAAAAAGGAATTGGGGGAAATGGGGAAAAAAAAATGAACCGTACAATCCACTTGCACCTGGCTTGTTGATTGTTGTTTTTTTAATCAGAGAGGGGAAAAGACCCAATAATTACTGTTCTGAAATGAAAGATTCACTCTGGATAGTCATTGACACTTGTCAGACTGCACTTTATAACTTTTCTTCATGACCACCAGCACAATAAGCACCCAGTGTTTGACTTTCAGTGAAAACATTTTGAAACATCAAGTACACGGAAACAGTCTGCACAGAGTATGTTCCTGATAGTCTCTAAATGTCCTCCAGTGTTATTCAAAGCAAAATATTTATTCCAAGATATGCAAAAAAGGGGACAATTTGATGTGATACTACTTCAGATTAAAACCAAGCAATTTCATTTTATGCTTTATATGTTCTTGAGTCCCACTAAGTATAATTATAGACTTCTGTCTACTTACAAGTCTCTCTGTACAATGGAAAAAGCAATAAACACAGGTTCTAGCAGCAATCAGATAACACTTATCGTAAACAATAGCTTTTACGATCTGTTTGAAATGGGTTCAGCTGCTACAACTTAAGATTTAGTTATTTTTGTTTTCTTGTTGGATTTGCAGCAGGTGGTAAGGACATGATAGAAGTGTTTAGCCACAAGAGATTTCAAAAAGGGACTAGTATTGCATTGCATATGAAATATGACAGAGATTTATTTTACAAAATCAGTTTTCCGTCTCCCAGGGGCCTCTAACTAGTTTGTAGAGGCTACTTCTGAAACTTTGTTCTTCTTGGCTCTCATCTCTGCCAGCACCACATACAGCCTGATGCCACACAAAGGGTGACCCACATTCAGAAGCGACTTCTCATCAGTTCTGCGTGCCAGTTTCTTATGCAAGTGGGAAACTGTACAATGCCCTGAAGGAAATGTTAACTGCTGATAGGGGCCCAGCAAAAGATGGATCAAATTTCCTACAACTCAGAGAACTGTGATTTACTGTAGCTCTGGATGGAAAGCTGGGAAAGAGCCCTCAGAAATCTGCATGTCCTGCTCTGACTGAATACTGCACCATGAAAATGCATCACGACTGTGTGAGTGTAATATCACAGCAGTGATCCCAGCAAGACATCAGTCAGCAAGACAAGGACACATCTGCAAAGAGGACACAGACCTAAAGAGAACCTTAAAACCTAGGTGGGACAGGGTAGTCCCTTCCATGGATCCTACCTCTTTAGAGATGCAATAGTTCCACCTTGCACTCCACAGATGTGTTCTCCTACTCATCTCCTCATTCCCAACAGCCCCAAAGGTGTCCCATGTGGGACACAAAAATGCTTTACACTCTCTCCAAATGAAAAACTGCTTTCTGTCCCATTTCCTCAGTTGCAGGGAGAGCAGATCCAATGACAACTTCCACGAAGACAAGGGATGTTAGTATCAATATCAGTGCTCAAGGATTCAACACTGATGAAGCCACAAAAAATTACTGCAATCTCTCTCTCCCTCCAAGTATATATCCCTTTGAGTTGCAAGATACTTACGGTTTGTGTTTTGTTTATTTTTCTAAAGCAGATTAGCAAGAAAATGGAAGGCTAACAGAACGTTAAGGTCAAGAATTTAAATGAAGTAGTTAGGAAAAACAAGGCTGTAATTCTCCTAACCACTCTACGTCAACCATCTTGCACATATTCAGAAATTAGTGTTGTTGTAGAGGCTGGGGAATTTATGTTGCAGTATACCTGTAATAGGAGAGTCACGTTTATTGCAGGAACTTTTAATTTCCTAACTTGTACATTAAATTCCCAATAAAGCTTCATGCTAACTGTCTTTTAGTTGTGGTGGTTTTGGTTTTTTTTTAACTGATTATTTCCCATGCTTTTAAAATAAATGAATGAAACAGTGCTTGAATACTGAAATAAATGAAGAAAACTTTTGCCAATTTTTACATACAATTTACAGACTAAACGTATCAACCCACCTCACATCTATACCTTTCAAATCAATTACTGAAATAACCACAGTTAGTGTGCAGAATCCAACAGCACATCTAATTGGAGCTTTGCGTATTAACATTTAGAGAAGCCTTATGGGTATGTGTGACCAGAACCTCAACAACTTCCAGAATTACTTCAGACAGCTAAAAAAGACACAACACAGTTAACGTTCAGGGTGGGAGAAGGGGACTTGGAAATCCTAAAAGCTCCACCCAGAGAGAACTGGTTCATGTTGTGTTCAGCCTTCCTCCCCACCCTTCCCAAAACCCCTCCTCACAATGACTAATACAGTTTCATTTGACAATTTTTTTTCTGTAACTGAGTTAATAAAATCTGTGGGCCAAGAACACAGCAGCAGCTGCCCCAGCCAAGATGCCAGCCACGCTTACTTGAGAAGCACTCGGTACCTTTAGTGACCACAGCTTTGACTTGAGTTTTTCCCACCCAACTTGAACATTATGATTTTTTCACTATATACTTAGCAAGGAATTTCTACCCTGATTAAAAGTTTTTGAGCCTCCTGCAAATGGCCAGTAAAATTCAGTTAAAAATCCTGTTTTTCTAACAACTCAGTGAGCAGGCTTTCTTCAGTGAGACAGCAGATGCAAATATCTAGCACAAACTGTTTCACCCTAATTTGTATGGGTAAAGGGAGAGAAAACCCTATGGTTCCCCCATTCACGTCTGCCTTCAGGTCAGCATCCCTGCCAGTACAGAATCCTCACTCCCACACACTCCTCTCTTAAGTTCACATTTGCTTCAGGGAGGAAAAGATGCATTAAAAGAGGGATCCAGGACAAACACAAGACCTCATAGCTGACATAACCCAGCAAATATCTTCAAAGCTTTGTCCTTCCAAAACTAGGACTAAGGTACAAAACTATTTAAAAGCTATTCTTCTTCTGCCCAGTTTGCAAGCTAGTCCAAACAGCAAGAGAACAATGACACTCTCATCCCTTGCAAGAACATATTTCAGAAATGGAAGTTAGCAAGTGACAAACATTTCTATTTTGCAGCCTTGAGATGCAGAGCAGATCCCAAATACCATTTAACATTGCCACACTTGTCCATAGTTCAGCCCAGCTTCAACAGAGGCTCTACCTTTGAAATGACTGCTACAGCTCATCCTACTTTCCCAGACCAAGGTTTAAAAATCCCAAAATAGCTATAGCAAATGTGCTTGGTACAGACGTGGGGAAGGGCAATCTGGGTCGTCTTCTCCTCACAGAACAATGCTGAAGTCTGGCCAGACTCCAGGAATGCATATTTCCCTGCAGATGTCTACAGCAACATTTAACAGTAGGAACCATAAAAGACTTCCACTTCTAATGATGTATATTATGATTTATTTTTTTTTTTTAAGAGGGTGGGCGTATTCCCTCCACCCTTTTTCTTTTTAAATCCTATTTAAGGGTAGTCAGCACATGCTTAGATTTTCCCTTCCAGAATTTATTTAGCTTTAAGACACCTCAGGCCAAACAAATTTTATCTGTTCAGCATATTAGAGTCCGGGACACTTCAGAGCAGACAGAATACTGCCACAGTACTGTGTAAATCAAACCCACATGCTAAGGAAAACAGTAATGCAATGCAATGAGTGCCAGTCCACAGTCATTCAGCTTGAAGTGTCACTCCCACGTTTACCATATGAATAGACGAAGATTCCCTCAAAGCAACAGAATCTTAATTCTCTCCCCAGATTCAAATGTATGCATTCAGGAAACACTTCAAACATCACTATCTTTTCCTCCTAAGGCACACTTCTTGTCTGTAATTAGTTTCCATTGGTCAAGTGGGTTTGCTTCTATATATTGGGCTATAGGAATGTTTTAAGTGATGCTTTATGATTCATCCTACACTGTCTAATATGATTTTTTTCCCTGTTAACCCAGAATAAGAAGGAATGGAATGAAAAAGGAGAGAAGGAAAAAAAAAAAATCGCCTGCAATCATATTGTTACACTGTGCAGTTTATGGCTGGCTCACATCCAGTTTGTGGTTGTGATAAGAAATGTGTAATCCTATTATACGGAGAGGAGTCAGAATGTACAAATAGGTCCTGGAAATAGGAACTTCTCCTGTAAGATTATTCTTCTCTCCATAATAGTTCTGCAAGTAGGTCTAGACGGGAGATCTTTGCTCTTCTCCCCACTGCTAATGGAAAGCCAACTGTCAAAACAATTCTCAGCACAGGAGCTTGGATTTTTGCAGCAGACAATAAAGAAGTGGTTCTGTGCATTTGTGTATAACAGCAACATTAATTAGAACAAGGGCTCTGAGCCCCCAGAGGCTGGCACATCAGGAGTGTATCCCATCACGTCAAGGGAGCCCAGCTTGCTCCGACGCTGCCACATTCTGTGAAGCTGCCAAATCCTGCACATTCTGCAGTTTTTAGGAAACATTAACTGCTTATCAGTGACAAAAGCTGGTTCTCATGGATTTTCCATTGTTGCTCCCTTAAAAAGACACACAGAAACCGTTCCCCACGCATAGGGCTATTGGGCTGCTAGAAGTATGTTCTTGCACTGGAAGCAGGAAACCAAGTACCACCTGTGCAGCTCAGGATCCCCCTGGAGTTTAATTCCTGAATATTTCCAGCCCCATTATTTTTCTAATTTCCTTTGTATGACAATACTGCATTACTGTGGTTATCGTTCAAAAAGGGGGTTGTGCATTCCCCAGTGTGCCCCACAGGTGTGAGTGCTTTTGACGCAGGTCAGATAAATTAAAATACAGAACAGTGCTCTCCTCAAACACTCTCTTCACAAGGACCCTTGCAGCAGGGAGGTGATGAGATGCATGCCAGAAACAGCTGTGCCCCTAAGTGAACCAGGTCAGTGATTAACCTTACTCCTGTCTGACTAAAAAATACATTCTCAGAAATAAGGGCTTTTGAAGTGCAAAATGTTAAGAAAGAACTTTTTCCAAGAAAAAGGAATAAATAAATAACCCACCTCCAAGTATGTCATGCAGGAGTAAAGGACTAGTGATAGGACAAAGGATGTCAAGTTGCACTAGGAGAGGTTTAGATTGGATATTAAGAGAAAACTCTTCACTGAAAGGGTGGTCAAGCATTGGAACAGGCTGTCCAGGGAGGTGCTGGAATCACCATCTCTGGAAGCATTCAAAACATCTAGATGTGGCACTCAGGGACATAGGTCAGTGATGAATATGGCTGTGCTGGGTTAATGGTTGGGCTCAGTGATGTCAGGGGTCTTTTCCAACCTCAGCAATTTTATGATATGGTCATAGGTTGCAAGGTAAATACAAACACCATAAATCAGCTGAAGTGGCAGCAGGGTACACCAGCTTATAATGAACCCCATCAGACTGTGGGTAGAGTATTACAAGCTTCTGAACAACCTGGTTTGGTGTATTTGAAGATACCAAGCTAGCCTGGGTGTATTTACATGGCACTGCAATTCCCTCTGTGACTGCAACATCAACATACTCAGTAAGTACCAACAAAATGCCTTTAGCATCCTGTTTTCCAACTTGCTGCAACAGTAGTGCTCACAGGTAGAAAATGTAATTCTCTTCTGGGTAAAAAAGGGAATCTGAGATGAGAAAGAAAATACATAGTTCTATGAAAATCAAGATACTCTACAGTTACAGGCATCAAGGACAGTGACTAAATGGCGACCTGGGTCAGGGGAACACATCTATTTCCATTAAGGATGCAGGAGGATACACGTGTAAACCAGAATTTAAGAATTTTAAATAAGCAAGGTATGTTGGTTTTTCAGCCTTAAACAGTACTCTCCCAATAAGATCACCAAACTCTGGATTTTCTCAGCCACTCCATGAACCAAGCTTCAGGCCATGCAGACACTGAGGGCACCCTCAGGTTGGACTGGATATGAGGGGCCTGCCAACCTCAGTGGTTCTGTCAATCTCAGATAATTAAATAATATTTATTCCTTGGAACAAAAAGGTTGAACGTCACAAATTCTAAGTGCAAAATAACAGTGAAGGAATCAGATTTAAATGATTCTGTTGAGTTAAAGTGGGCAATAATGCATATGTTGAAATCCAATTAGCAAAGAAGCTCACACAGATGTCACTGAAGTGCCTTTTGCACCAAACTACCTTCACCTGATCTGACAAATGGCAAATTACCTGATGTAGCTGGACTCTGTTGCACATTAATTAGAAGAAAACAGCAGAAGAAAGAGATGGAAGGGAACTGTACAAAAGCTGCATAATTTTCCTATTAATATGAAGCTAGTGTATTAATATGAACCTAGCAGTTTGCAAAATCCTTCAGTAAGAGGCAAGTGATGAGTAGTTCAAAGTAGCGAAAGACAACAACAAAGAAAAAAAACCAGAAATCAGCCTGTTAAGAAAAATCATGAGACTTATTAAAAGTGAAATACGGATTCTTTATTTCTTCTGTGATTTTTAGGGTGTTGTTTCTTTTTTCTGCTAGCTTCTCACCACAGTTAGTGCTGGCCCTGCAGAAAGCAGCAGCAGACACTGATGCATGTTCACGAAGACACCAATCCTCAGCCATTATTCAGCAAACAAAAGCAATGACATAGCTGCCCTGTGTGGTAGGGCAGGGCACTTAATCAAAACATTCCTCAAGAAAAAAAGAGCAAATAGTAACCATCTTCTGAGGGTCACTCAGGGTTTCCTGCAAGGCACAGGTGGCTATCTGTTAATCCATGTGCCATTTTGGAGACAGTTCTCAAAGCCCAGGAGGGCGACTGGCAGGTCTGGCAGGGAGGGACCAGCTGACTCACGTGGTGGAGGTGACACTGCCCTCCTTGACAGTCAGCACTGGGCACCTGCTGAGAGTGACACACAGCCCACAGCCTGAGGGAAAGCAATGGCACTGCAGCCTCAAAAAGTTTCGACCACCACCCCTAAATGTTTCAGATTCAAGCTGTCCTCTCCATATCCATGCAATGCCATCTCCAGTGCACATCCCTGGTACTGCCATGCACGTGGCATTAAATAAAGATGTGCTGTTTGCAGCTAAGCTGGGTCCCCTAGCCCCCTTGTACATCTCCTTTCCATGAATGACCTCCTGGAGACCATTACGTAGCATCAAGAGGCAGTGCCACGATGACAGAGAACAAGCTGTCACTTGGGAGGTACATACAGTAGTATTTTTGTATGGAAGCCACCGCACTTTGCTGACATGCTTTCTTTAAAACACTTCTATCTTTGCTTTGGACGTGTAAGGATGATTAAGAGTCATCCTCTGATTTCTGTTTTCTGAGCTGAAATTACATTGCTGTTTTTTGATATCTGGCTGAAGTGTAACTGACGTTGTTATCAAAACATAGCTATAGAGAAAATGGAATCCACCCTTTTGCAAAATCCTTCAGTGAGGATAAATCACATTGCCTCTTGTGTTCTGTGCTTTACACATCAAAATGCACACAGACAGAAACAAACCAGCAGCTGGGGCTCCAGCATAATGCACTCACAAAGAAAGATCCTTCCATAAATTCTCCATCATTTCCTGCCAAACAGGCAGGCAGATAACTGGAAAATTTTGTCTGAAAATTTCTTGATTATTTGGAAGGAGTTCCTGACACCGTAAATGCTGCTTAGGCTGTGCAAAAACAAACACTCACCTTGTACAAGCATACAAGATCACAATACACCTTTTCCATGTATGCTGGAATGGAAAAGACCATTTACCTAATTCTTAGTCCATACAGAAGACTATGAAAAAATAAAGATGTTTGCATAATTACAGGTCATTCAACATTTCATGTTACATCAGGAATGGGAAAGGCAAAAATGAATTGCATGCTTTAAAGACAGTACACATGATTCTTCCCTCTTCTTCCATTTGTTCTCTATTTTATTGTATATTATGTATTTTGATATGTTTTAACTGTATAGAAAGGAAAAACGAAGAGAGTTAAAAAATGCAGCAAAGGGTGCCACGAAAAGTGTGAGGTTAGTAGTTAGTATTGGAGGGAAAAGGAAAAAATTGTATACTGATCTAAGAAAATAAAGCAACAAAAACATACATAAGCTAAGAAAAATTAGATATTACCAAAAAGAAGTCAGTAATTGACAGCAGATTTCCCAGTGACCAGTTGTGATCTGGGCAATTATGGCAGAAAACTAATTTCATTTCTTCATTTATCCATTTAAAAACTAGAAATACAGGAAAAATCTTCAGATGGAAGCACTTTTTTACAAGATCTTTCCTCTGAGAGACAGTAAAAGCAGAGGTAGCCTATTAAAAAGCCTACTCCTCTTCAAAATGCCAATTTGAAGACTTCAGCCCAAGAAAATTCAAGTATGAAGAAATGCCTCCCCACCTCTGCAAGCCCAGCCAAATCCCCTCCTCATCAGTCTCCAAACCAAACAATACTGTGCAAGTCTACTCAAAAGAATGCAGCAGTTACACTGAAGTCCCAGCACAGTTTTCATACGGTTCATTGTTTGAGCTAATTTAATTAAAAGAGGGTCCAGATGATGATTATCCTGGCAAAAGGAAACTGCACAGACAATACAAAGGCAGACTGCCACGATCACTGTATCTTAGCTCTGAACACAAAACAGAACTAAAGGAAGAGGATCAAACAAGCCCACCCTGCTAACCTTTAAAGCTGACACATTCCTACCATTCCCACAGGCTGGAACAAGACTCAGCTGTTGCCCAGTCTGCTAATTTTTGGCACTCCATTGAGTGCTGTGAACAGGACCACAATTAGTTTAAGCAGGAAAATCTACCATCACAGTGTGCTGCAATGACAGCTTAGTCACACACACCCTCCATGCCAGGCACTGAAGGTGGCATTATTTATGGGCCAAACTCTGGGGTGAGGTTCAGGTGGTTTGGGCTCCACTCCCAACACCACTCTGCAATTTCCTAGGGAAATGTAGTGCTCACCTCCACCTACAAGAGCAAGGTCATATCAAGTTTATAAAGTCTATATAAATATTTAAATACAATAAAATGATAAAATTTTAAGGAATATATTAAGAGTTCAGGGACTGAAGTTCAGCTGCCTACAGAGTTCCATTCAAATCAGAAGCAGCAAGCCTTCTATGGAAACCTTTCCAAAAACCATTCTCGGATTAGGAATATTTCTTAAAACTCTGTAGGGACATAAATCTGTGCTGCTGATGTGCACACTCTCACAGTTCAAAGTCTAGTACTACCAAACTGAATTTCACTGGCTGAGAATAACTATTTCCACAAGCAGACCTTTCTAAATTAGGGATGCTTTTGGGTTTTTTTCTAATGACTGGAAGATATTTTTGCATGCAATTTCACTTCTCATCTACACACTCCCAAGCAAAAATTTTTCCTGTTAATATTGTACAAGAATATAAAAAGAAAAGGATTAAACAAACAAACTCAGCCTCTGCCCAGCAGCAGTATTTTTTTTTAACAGAAAAGCAAAAAGGTAAGAAAAGAAGGTCAAATGATTTGATCAATGCCAAAAAGCAAGCTAGTGGGAAAGCTGGGAGTGAAGCTGAGCACATGATTTCAGCTGTTGATTTCAAAGTTTGAGGCCAGTAGCTTATCTTATAGACCTCCTCTTGGCTCTTAGGTGTCTAAATGCATACTCCAACCTTATAAATAAATAAACCTTCCTAATCTGGAATGAAGACACCTTGGTTTAATGCCTGAGAGGAAACTAGCTGCTACAGTGAAAAAGGTTCAAACTTATTACTCCTCCAATAGTCTTTGGGATACCACACAAACAATGGGAAAGCCAGAGAGATTTCAGTAAAGCAGCAGCTGAACACTCTGTCTCAGGCACATCTCTGAAACAGAGAAAACAGACCACTGCCTCCAGATGAGGTTTTACAGGAGGTACATTGAGCAACTCCAACATGATTGTTTTGGAGGAGAGCTACTCTAACCACTGACAAAACCTAAAACACCATTGCATGATGAGGCAGAAGGAACGTGCTTTAAAGCTGTACCAGAATTACAGTCCTTAGCGATCAGTGTAGTCATCCTGTCTGTTTGTCCCAGGTTAGAGGAACACAACATGTGGAAGACAGACTGTAAGGCAACAGGAGTAGCCATCAGTCATCTTCACCTCCGGCCATTCCCCACTCCCACTTCCAAGTGCTTTCTGCAGTAACTCTGACACCATGGGCAGCTGCTGAAGCTGTTACACCACCACTAAGCAATTGTGAGCGATGGGAAGAGAGCCTCCTGCAGACACACCCCTTCCCCAACACACCTTTCAAACAGCAAGAAGTTTGAGACTTTTCTAGCTCAGACAATTCTTTGACACAGAGTAATAAAACCCATCCACACAGCCAAGGATCTGCCCTCAGCCAGCAGTAATTAAAATTAATCACTCACAATTATTTTCATGGGTATGTTCAGAAAGAGACACTGCCAGCTCACTGACTCCTCAAAGCTGACAGACCTTGAAATAGGCTGTGGTCAGGTACAGCATGTCCCTGGGTTTCAAGCAGTTAAAAACATGCTTTGCATATCGATTCACCCTTCCACCCTCAGTGCTCCCAGTCAGAGCCACCCCGGTCCTCCAGCCCAACACCTGAGCTGGCATCAGTGAGAGGGATCAGTAAGAAAAGAGGTTTTTCAACTAAGTATTGCTATGCCTATTATTATTGCTGCCCTGCAATAATGCAACTCAGGGCCCTGTGAGTGTTAAAATTTCTTATTCTTGAATCTCAAGATCCTTCTGAACTCAAGATTCCTCCCATTTTCCACACATTTATATTATGTTTTTAATCACTGTCTTCTTCCCTTTTAGCTTCACTGGTCACTGCTTGCGCTGTTCTAAGGCAGAGGGGTTTCTAATGTACAGAGCAGCCTGAAGGTTATCAGTATCTGTGCCTCAAAAGCTACTGAAGAAATTAAAGAGGTAAAAGGATTAATGAAATTCAACATAAGGCATTAGGACTGTCACTTTCTGGAACACTGTTTACTTATACAAGCAATTTTTATGGGACTAAACATTTACTAATCATGATAACAGCCTTGATCAATTCTGCTCCTTTGAAACTTACCACAAAAATATAAAAGCATCTGTCTTATGTATATAAACCCAAAACGTGTAAGCAGTAGGACCAAGATTGTAACCAGTGCAAGGAGGAAGCAATCTCACACCTAAGAGACTGCAGATCCCTCGGTATCAACCTGCATAGCACTCCTTCCTTCCCAGCAACTGGAATATTGATTTTTACAATACCTACTGGGTAAAAAAGGTTTTCAGCAGATATAGTGAAGGAGGAGCAGGGTAATGGGATTGTCTGCTTCCCACCACATGTGTTCTGTAGCTGGAGCTCAAAGCTGAATTAAAAAAAAAGAGATGGTGGAAGATCCAACTTCTTACATAAATTAGCTGGGCATGGCTTTCAGTCAGAAAACTTGAAAGGAACAGATATTTTGCCTTTGCAAAATTGTCAGATAAATATGCTTTCCTTTTTAACTACGGTGATTTTTGTAAGTAGGTATGATGTTGTGCAGGAAACAGGAGCACTGACTGGAGAGTGAAGAGTTATCCAGGCAGGGCTCAGGAAATCTCTCTCTTTGGGAACTTACAAAAGGAAGTAAACAGAGTAGAACAACAGCAGCACCCAAGCTCAAAAATCTCTCTGGCCATCAGCAACACTACAGCAAGTCTGCAAACATCACCCCTGACTTCTTTATGTTTTATGTAGGAGACCAACCTAATTTTTACTGTATTGTTTATTTACCTCATGCTTCTCTTGTACTGTTCAACCCAATTTTTAATCAGCACAGTTTCTTAATTCACACTAGATCCTCCTTAAGCCACTTTCCCACTGAAGAAGGCATTAAAGGCATTAGAACCCTAAAATTTAGGGCCCGCTCAACCTTTCTACCTTTCTGCACCAAGAGCCTTGCACTTGCACTTTTAACTTAAGACACAATATGAATATTCCCAGACTGGCTCTCACTTCATCCCCTCCTTCCACAGCCATGAGTATTTACAGCTCAGAAGAGCAGTAGAGGCCAGGCTGCCAGGGAAAGCCCGGCCAGCATCCCAGCTTCCCCCCTGCCAGGGCATTTGACTAAAAAGCCTAATTTTGACTTGTGCACTTCATATGTTTTTATATTTTTGCCCCACCTCACAAAATTTTACAGTTGTCTGGGAGAAGGAACTCAAAGGTGTGAAGCAGAGAAATAATTAAAATGGGCGGGAGCCTGATTTCATCATATATTACATGCACTTATCCCTTTGGAAAGTCATGACTAAATTAATCACAGCTAAAATATTTTACAAGCTTGTTCAAACTCAACAGGGACCTTGACTGAACTCCAACATGTGGGGAAAAAGAAAAACAGAGAAAATGGAGAAGGAACTGTTAGAAGAAGCATGAAGAGCCCCCAAACAACCTTGGTATAGCAGAAACAGCACCACAGAATGATTTGAGTTGGAAGGGACCTTAAAAGATCACCTAGTTCCAACCCCTCTCCCATGAGGGACACCTTCCACTAGACTGGATTGCTCAGGGCCCTATCCAGCCTGCCCTTGAAGACTTCCAGGGAAGGGGTAGCCAGAACTTCTCTTCAGGAAACAGCCAGAGCAGGGAAAGCAGCTGGGTAGGCACACATGTACATGGGGAAGATGCAGCTTCTTGGAATTTCCTGGCTGTTCAACAAAAAAAGAAGACACCCCAGATGAGCAGGCATCGACCCACTCTCCCCTACAGAGAAGTGGAGCAGCTCTGTCTGAGCAGAGATGAAAGCCCTGTATCCTCTTCCAGCAGCCAGACAATCTCGCTAGTAAAGGATTAAAGTGATTTAAGTAACTATACATTTAATAAGGTGAAAAGGGCAATGACACAGTTACATTTTGATTGTTTTGAACTACATATTGCTTTGCAATTCTGTTCCTGTTTTAAATACAACAGTAGCACTTTTTGCCAGAGCTGACATGGTATGAGTATATAAGCAAGGCAAAGAACAGAGAAAGTACCATCTTTTATTAGTCCATTGACAGAGAATACAGATGAGCTTTCAGACACCAGGACCAGCAGACATGATATCTTCACAGAGCAAGGACCATTGCTCTTTAAACACATAAACTCAAATGGACTTGTTTATATATACACATATATAAAAACTTCCTACCTTGCTTAAAAATCCAAAATGCTTTCTCAGTGCTGACAATAACAAATGAAGCTCAAATTTCCTTCGGTTGGAGAAAGAAAATCACAACTAAGAAAAACAGACCATGGAAGACCCCAGCACCAGCAGAAGATGCCATTAGCTATTACCTACTGTGATTATGGAAAAATTTTTTTATTCTGCAGCCTCTCTTTGCCATTCTTTTCATCCACCTTGAAAATGATTCCAGGATTTAAGTAAATAGGGTCATCTGGGGGTTGCATACTCCTGGCTAAACCTCCCTGGCTCCTCCCATGGGGAAAAAATAAAAAATCCAAGCAGCAACAAAGCGAAGTTTTCAGTTTTCTGATGTTCCCTTCCCCCTTTCCTAAAGTAAATTCAGAGCAGTTCCTGTAGAGACTACTGTAAACACCCACACAACTTTCCAGGTGGGGAAAAGGTAAAAACCTCACACCAGTAAATCTACAACAGCAATTTCTTTACCCTTTCTTTGGGAAGTCACTGGATGCAAAATCTGTAGCTGCCTCACAGACGAACACAAACAGAGCCTTTGGCACAAGGGAGAGATGTTTCAGGGCAGTGTGAGGATTTGATGACTGTCTTAGCTTTCGTTGCAGATTGAGCAGTCTGCATAACCTAACAGCATTAGCTTACTAACAGATATATTAATAGGTGTAGGGGGAGGGAAAGGAAGAGGAGAAAAAAGCCACTAAAACATATTCCACCTACACATCTCACTACTAATCATAAACTCAGGTAGAAAGCAAATTGTTTCTCCAGGACCAGGAGAAGAAAAAAAGACTGAAGGGGTAAAAAAAGCACCTATTTTCATCTTTTCTGGAAATATAACAATTGCTGTATTTATCAATTCATGAAAAGGAATGAGAAAGTAAAAAAGAAAAGCAACCAAAGAACAACAACAAAAAAACATCATACCAAAAAAACCCAACTGAAGAACTGCCACAACATCTTGCAGTTAGTAATTTCAGAGTGATAAATATAATGTTTGCCTCAGACTGCTAGAAGGATTAGATTTAGCTGTAAAACAAGTAGTGCAGTTAACAGTTGCTGTTGGGTCTGGTGTTAGGATTAGAAAGCACTGCTAATCACAAGAAATGTAAAAAGATTAAGAGGCGATGGTTGCCAGTAAGGTTTTAAAAGCATGTAAGTGCTGGAATTCATTTTGGGATTAAAATTCCTCAAGCGAAGAAAAAAAAAAATGAGCAACAAACCCCCCCAACCCCCCCCCCAAAAAAAAACAAACAAAAAACCCACCACAAAAACAAAAAGGTATATCATGAACAGCAGCCAGTTCCACCTGTACTGCCCACAATCCCCTTTTCCAAGCATTAGGAGAGTTACTAAACGTGGAAAAGTGAAATGCATGCCATGGCTTATACTGAATGATCCTAAGGCAGCTTTAGTGAGGAGAAGCAATATTTCTATTTTGGTATCTATGAATGAACTATGGTAATCTAAAACCTGTCTGAGTTAGGAGATTTTGCTTACCAAAATCCTGCCTGGACAGTGGAGTTGCAACTTTTAAAGGCACTGTAACAGAAATGATGATGGTATTTTGCATCGGCATCCTTTCAGTAGGAAGGATAAGACAACATGCTGATCTCCTAGTTTGCTTCCAGCTTCTGTAGATTCACCTCCAAGATCTATTAATGTTCTCAGTTACCAAGGATAAGCAAAGCTCCCCATATAAAATAATCTGGAGTGTGCAAAAGAAAACTCCCCAGGGGGAGGAAAAAAAAACCAAACCAACAAAAACAAACAAACAAACAAAAAAACCACCAGAAAAGGGAAAAAAATTAATCTTGCAAAGACCTCTAAGTAAATACTAACTTTCAATAAACAAATTTGAATTTTGGATGGAAAGTTTTACTAAAAAGGCATTTTAAACTAAAAAGGCATTCTGTGACCACAGAATCTTGGTCACATTTCCTTATGACAGAGTGGCCTCCATCAGCATCAAGTGCAAAGTTCATTGCTGGCATCCTCAGCCACCACCACCCCAAACTGCACAGTCAGAGCACAACACCTTGAGGAGAAGAGACTTCTGCAAAGCCCACCAGGTTCCCAAGAGGCCTGACGGACAGCCAAAAGTTGGTTAGTGGTGAGGCAACCTAAAACTTGTCTCTCTCCCAGTGTCCCAGATTTATCCAATGATTCAGAGTAAAATTCAAGTGCCACCAGGACATTTCATGAGCATTGCCTCTGCACAGATGTGTTTCTCCCTGCACCTCCAAGGGGTCAGATGCTGATTCAGACCAGCCTCTCTTCAGTCATTACTTTATCCTCTGTAAATCTGGACCTTGCTATTCTACAGGTTGGGGAGTAATACAAAGTAAGACCACTTCATCATTTTTACACATCCTTCAGTAAAGTGTTCCTGGTGAACCTTCCTGGATTCTCAGACTCTAAGTCTGCTTTTCCCTTCTGTTGCCCCAAAATGAACATTTTTTCCAGATGCCTTTAGCAGCAGCAGAAATAACCATCTTCCAAGAGTTATAAAACAGTTGCATTAAACAATAGAGGTGAAAGCACTGTGCATGATTTCTGCAGAAGTCTTTTCAGCAGAACAGATAAATTTATTCACTGCATTATGGAACAGTTTGAGAAAACAAGATCATACAATGTACACTGCCTCTATTTAAATTGTTTCATTTCTATTCATGAGTACTCTGATTAGATACACTGAAAATATCATCAGTAAGAAATAAATA
The DNA here is from genome assembly GCA_013400175.1 of Phainopepla nitens. Taxonomy (NCBI): domain Eukaryota; kingdom Metazoa; phylum Chordata; class Aves; order Passeriformes; family Bombycillidae; genus Phainopepla; species Phainopepla nitens. The sequence continues at coordinate 1,106,298 of VXBQ01007217.1, read as the reverse complement.
ATTCTGCCAAATTAATAGTTGTTGATTTTTTTTTACCTGAAAATATAAGTAGCATCTCATTTACACTAGACAAAGCTACTATAATTTGGATATATCGATCTTGTTAGTTCAAGTCCACACAGCACACAGAGACAGATGTGCATCTACATTTTCTTAGCAGCAAGCAACTTCTATAAAACTGTGAGTTCTTTCATGAGTGGAGAAAGTCTAAAATGCACTTTGCACGGAGAGACCTAGTAGATAACTATTTTTTTTTCCCTCTAGCTGTTTTCCCCAAATAGAGGGTTGAGAGAAATAAACTGCTTTAAATGCAGAAAATTGCTTAGAAATGGTATTTTAGGGAATACAGGTGAATTTTCTGTATCTCACAAAATTAATCCAAGCTCAGCAAATGCTCTTTAATTAGAAACACCTTTAGAAAGGAAGCAGGCAGAACTAACCCTCACTAACACCTATACATTGAGGGAACTACTAACCAACCCCAAACCAGCTTCTCCAGGACCTCAGTCCCTTTAAAGTATTTTCCTGGAGAAGCATGGAGAGAGGTGGATTTGTGCAAATGGAGCAGAATGTATTATTTAGCAGAAAGACCTGAATAATATTTTCTTTAGGAAAAAAAACAGACTAAAAACATAGAGTTAGTATTGTTTTAGACACTGCAGAATGATGAATGCTGAATGTCCACTCAGCTTATGAACATCTGAGAAAAAACCTTCCACATTTTAAAAAATTTATCCAGTTTGAGTCAACAATGAATTCTTCTTCTAAGAATCAAATATAATTGCTGTAACATTTCAAAAAAATTTAAATGCAGAGCTCAGTACCTTAAGAGCAGCCTGTTTGCACAGCAGCCAAGTGATACACCTCAGAGAGCTACTGTTAGCTACTGCAGGGAAGATAAATCAAGAAAATGCTGAGTTGAGGTGCAATTTGACAGTTATTAGCAGAACAGGAGTAATTTGATGAAGGAAAAAAACCCTGACAAAATCTCAGTTCACAGCAACAGATTTTGGAAGCCTATTTGCACATAAATTGGAAAAAATAATTCTTGCATTAGAGACTGATGAAGATGAAACAATATACCCTAAATCCTAACATATTTGAAATTATTTTCTTTGATTCAAAGCTGATAATCCTTTAACAGGCAGTAACTAAACAGGGGCTTTACCAGACTTGCTCTGCATGTTGAAGAGACTGCACAGCCTGATGCTGATCTGGGGCCATTCAGCTATCAGAATAACTGGATTTACTGCCATTCACACCTTTGTTTTTGCCATTTGAAAGCATCTCCAGTGCACAGAACACCGGGCTGTGTTTTAAGCATTAGTGGCATAAATATCCCCTGGTGTACCGTATACTTCACCACTTCTGCCTTCCCGTAAATCAAGCACACAGCCAATCATCTTTTTTATGTTGGACTCTAATGGCAACTCTATTATTCAAATTCAGGCTGTACAGAGCCATGTCTCACGGGGATGTGAAGCAGCTCAGGAGCAGGTTTATGACGGAGTAAAGGAAGATTCAAATCCGGCCATGATTTTCCCACTACAGTCCCATCACCTCTTCCAATTTATCTGCATCTTTCAATTTACCTCTTCTGCAAAAGACTTTAAAAAAAAAAAAAAAACCAAAAAAACTCCTATAAGCAGGAAAAACAAATTAGAAAGCCTTTTCTGCTCTTCAAGAATCACCTCTTTGTGTCCCCATAAATGTTCAGCATAAATGTTTTTGCTCACATACTTGTAAGCAGAGAAGCTGTTCTTTACTGCATTACAATTAGATGCATAGATTAAGAGATATCTTTCATGTCATTTTATCAAACTCTTCTACAAACATACAAAGGGATTTTATAGACTGTTGTCTTTTCTGCTTACTACCGAATTCTCGCACTCAGCGCAAGTTGCAGTAAAAGTGAACGATACCTTCCCTGTGTTTACTGTGCCCACCAAGAACCATTAAAAAAGCCAAATAAAACAACTTAGCTTTGATTTCAACAGCACAAACTGTTCTCCCATGGGGTTTCTCTTTTTCCTCTCTCCCTCCTCTTTTCCTCTTTCAGTTCACGAAGATAGGGAACATGAAAACTAAACGGATTTATGTGTAAATGATTCATCTTTTCAGGCACATCAAACTAATACCTGAGTTCATCCAAGGGGCTGGCCAGATGTAGCTGATTCTAGTGGTATTTTAAAGAGCATTCTGGAGAGCTACTCACAAAAGGTTGCAAGGAAATGCTGAACAGCTGTGTTGATAGAGTTGTTTTTAAACAACACGTGTTGAAACTCTACCTATCCTTACTGAACACAGCTGACAGGGACACATTCCCAGTCCTGAACTGCCACTGCGATTTGGAGACTCGTGTCTGCACAAGACAGCCTTTGTGAGCGGGGTGAGCTCTGGCACATCTTGGGAAGACGAAGAGAATCACAAAGGCTGAGCATCGTTTTCCTGCCAAGCAGCAGGAAAACACGTGGCAACATAAAGCATCTTTAGGAGCACGAGTCCCACAGTGCAGACATCCGCACAAGCTGAGCTGGTCCTGCGAGCCAACTTGCCTTAAAGCAAGGTCCCACGGGGACTGGAAAGTGAAGTGAGGGTAGTAACTCTGTTTCTCTTTAAGCCAAGAAGGAAAACACAAAGTATTTTACGTATTTTTAAAAATTCTTAGTACAAACAATGGATTAATTCTTGTGGGAAGTCCAACTATTAACCTTTACTACACTTGCACGTCAAGTCATGTTTCTTGTGCTAAATAAACCATAGCAAACTCCTGCAGCTAAAAAGGGCAAAAATAAAATCTAGGGACTTGTGGTTTTCTTTTTACTCTTTTAAAGCCAAAATCTAAACCGTTCTATTCTGCTTGCTTTAATAACACAAGTGGTCTCTCTCCTGCACATGTTAGAAGAGGAGTCTGCAAAAGGGGACCAGGGAAATAGGTCTTGTGCACAACTAACGTCTGTTCCTATGATTTACAACAACTTCTCATTGTACAAACTGAATTAGAAAAAGCAGCAAAGAAATACAATTAAATTTCAGAACATAACAACCATTTTAGTAACAGTGCTTTGCCTGTGTAGGAAATGGTTTCTTAAAGTGAAGAAATCATTCTGCCATGTGGAAACCTTGAGCAGGTTAGTAACCCACTACTGTACCTGAGATTAATTTCTGCAGTCAGGCTTGTATCTTCAAATTCACTGAAGTAGAGATTTATTGCAACAAAAACAGAGAAAACCACTAGAGGGATATGCTGCAAGTGGAGCAGGGCAAAAGGAAAACAAACACAGAAAAGACAATATTATTGGATTTGCAGTGCAACCCTCACTGATTTATTCCAAGAGTGTTTGTGTTTTCAGTCTAAATTAACATGGCTACTACTATAACTTATATCACTCAGAGATAAGATTTGGGAAAGAGTAAAGTTTTGCAGAATGTTCTTTGGATGAGTTTCCTTAGAAATAGCTCAAAATAACTTTAAGATGTATTATGTTAATGACATGCTTACCCTTGAGGGGAAATTTGGAGCCCTTCAGCAGAAAGCAACCTCACTGCAAGCAGGATTTTAATGGCTCTGAGTTACTGTTTATGCAGTGGGAGCCCTCTTTAAATCAAACATGTTTAAAAGTGTCCTTGTTCTGAAGTTGCCTGTAGTGGGCATCTCATCACAAATTTATGCCTTTATACTTTGCAGAGCAATTATGTCCATAGATCCACATAAAATGTCTGTGAGCAACATGGACTCTTCCACCTGGCTAATCCTCCCACATTACATAGAAAAATTAACTGCCTCATAGTCCTTTTGTGCAGAAGCTACTCTAAACCCAAACGTGCACAATTTTCTGTCTGTAAGGTGCGTACAAAACATGTGTGACGAGGAAATGTACATTAATTGATTATGACACAGAACCATCACAAAGCACTCCATCATCATAATGAAATGCTTACAGTAATCCCTGTAGAATTATAGTCCTGACTTTTGGTGACATGGAAAACAGTATTTATTCCCTACTTCAAAAACGAAGAACACTTGCTGTAATGTCTTGCTTTAAAGTTCAAAATTGAAACTGTTCTCACTCTAGCCCAGCTGACAGCAGTAGCTGTGAAGAAGCTCACTTCCAGAAGAAGTGGAATGTAAAAACAAAGTTGCTGTGACCTTAACAATAATCCTGTTTGTATATTACAATACATTTTCCTACTATAACAAGGCAAAGTCCCTTGCGTTCCGGTCAGAAAAAGTCAACTTCCAGTAAAAGCATACTGTGATCAATAACATTTTCTTAATATATTATATTATCCCCCACTGAAACACTTTTTCACTTGGCATTTCAGGCTGACGAGTAGGGGAAATTCATGACAAAACTAAGATAGTAAATGAGATACTGCAAATTAATTCCATCCAAGAGCAATCTTTTTGTTTGTGAGCAAGCCAGTGTTGTCTGACTTTAGCAGAAGCTTTCTCAGCTTTCAAATATACATGAAACAGCAGAATCTGCTCTACTACCATACCCAACTTAACTTCAGCCTGCATAATTTTGTGTTAAAATACATTAGAGTTTCAACAGCCAACTCTGAGACCAGAATTAGTGGGGCATACTTTAAATATTAGTTTAGAAAATGGACTGAGAAGTCTGCCACATCAATCCTGTGAAATCTTGTTTTCAAGTTTCAACCCAAATCATGGTAGGGCACAGGAATTCTGAGCTTCCTTAGAGGATCTGCCACAAACTCTCCTGCAACCCAGTCCTGAAAAGGCCCAAGTGATCACAATGCCAGGTGAAGGATCTCAATTTGGTACTGGCTATGTCCAAAGATAGCTTTGCCACAATGGGCATTATGGTAAAGTGCTTCTCCATCTGCACATCTGAACTCTCTTTTGCTACGATGAGTAGCAGCTTTATTGCCCCTTTGGAATTATTGTCCTCCCACAGGCTGAAAGGGTGACCTGGTGGCACACAGCCAGGAACAGAGCCCATCTCCATTTTAGCAACAGCACTTGTGGATTTACTGAGAGCAATTGGTGCTCAGCGTGGTCCAGGAAGGTGTGATCCCACAAGAAGGCTGGGGTGTGTGCAGGACACTGGGACATTGTCAGCAGAATTACTTTACACACACCTGACCTCGGCACGATTAGGTGAAGAATCACTGCTGTATTAATACTTCAGCATAAGGAATAAGGGGCAGGCAGCTGTTGAATATTCATGCCATAGCAATGCTCTCTGTATGAATTCTCTAGCAGGAACATGTAAAGGCTGCACCATTACCCCAAAGAGTTTACCATCCAAAACCCCAATTAAAGACATACTTTAGCATGTACCCTGTTTTAAGCTCACAGGGCAGGTTCACTGACTCACTGTATTCTTACAGTGAAGGATGTGCTCCATTTTTTTATTACCTCAAGACTCATGCTGAAAACAAGGAGTGTAAAACGAGTGCGAGAAAACAGATGAAAATTTAATTTACATCTGCAAATCCCAACACATCATGAGATCAGAAACATGTAAAGGGCCAAACAACTCATCTACCCAAGAAGTCATTCATAAAAGATAAACATCCTTTTTAAATGTGGAGGAAATTCATGCAGGGAAGATGCACAGTACTCAACTACAAAATAATTCCAATAAGTTTCACGTACATTTCTGAGAAAGAGAAGGAAAAATTAAGATTGGTGCCACTGATGAGAAGGAGCACAGAGGAGATTTTAAGCAAACTAGATGGGAAGGACAAAATAATCAGGGTTTTGAAGGACAGGACTACGTCTGTACAGGTTTCTGGTTGTGGGGTTTTGTGGTTTCTTGAAATTTTTTTTAAACAAATTAGGCAGCAAATCTTCATGTAAATGAGCACTTATAAAAGAGACTTTCTAGGTGAATAATTTCTTCTACGATTAATAAAATCTGCAATCAGAGCAACAACATTCTGATGACTTTTTGCCATTTGCAATTATCGCTCATCTCAGCACCAAAAAGCTCATTATTATTAAAGCTGACAGAAAGAATACTTAACTGCTTTTATGAAAGAACTTACTTTTTAAAAGAATCAAGTTTCTAAGCTTTGTTTCTACTTCTATATCTTCTGTGTGAAAAAAAGGCTATCCTAACAACCCCTGTGCGTGTCACCTTTGATTTCCAACACGTAATTTGGATAAAAGCATCCAATTTGTACAGTAACACAACGCATTACAGAATAACACTTCTTAGGTTTAAAAGCAGTCTACAAACAGTATGGAGTTAACATAAATCTGTGCAAGTACAAACATATAGTTTATACCATAAAAATACATATTTTAACCTTTTTTACAGCAGTTTTCTCCTTAGTAACTAAAAGCATTTAAGTTAATGTAGGACTTGTAGCATTCCTGTTGTATTTTAAAGGCATGGAAGTTGAGGCACAGCTATTACTAAGACAGCTGTGGAAGAGACAGGAACAGGAACCATATCCAACTCCAAGCTCTGTGACTAAATCCATGTCTATTTGACACATTACCTATAGGCAGAAACCAATACAGGTATTTTTGTTTTGGCACCTACAGAAATGTTAGGGTGAGTGTTGTCTGTGCCTCACTCCATCCTTGATCTCTGACAGAACAGCACAGTAAAATCAGAGTCCTCTTTCAAAAACAAAAACAAAAACCACAACAACAACAAAAAAACCCAACCAAACAAAATCTAAAAAACCCCCACAAAACCGAAAACCCAAAACAAACAAAAAATCCTTAAAAAAAAAAAAACCACAAACCAACCCCCCCAAACCAACCAACCAAAACCAACAAAAAACCCCAACAAAACAAAAAACCAAAACTCAAAAAAAAAACCCCAAACCCCAACACAGATGCTGTTAAATGCATGCAAACTCAAAAAATACTGCCTGATTCATAGGTGCTTGGGAAGCACTAATCTGAGCTTTTTATAATAGCACATCTCCAGTTTGTCCTGATTTAGTGGATGGTTAAAGGTGTGGAGCATGTGGTGAGCCATAATCTTCCTGGGGTGCGCAGTAAGAGAGGCAACAGGTGCATGCTGCATCAAGAGAACACTTGGCAAGGGATAAGGAAGAAGAATTCAGAGCAGGTGCTTAAGCAGCAGAATGGCTGTGTGGGGAGGCTGCAGAGCCCTCATCCAGAGCGGTGTTGAGAAGGACTTGAGCTCTTGAACAGAGCCCTGAACAACCTGCCCTGCCTCTGCAGCTTGCCTGATTTCAACAGGAGCTTGGACAAGATACTCCCTCCAAGGTCATTCCCAAACTGAATTGTTCTTTGAATACCATCCCAAAGACAAGTGAGGTTGCTATTTAGTTTCTCTGCTACATCCCAAAGCTTACCACAAATTCACCCAGGAAGTGTGATCCTTGATTTCTGTGATTAACTTTTTTTACTTATTTGGCTTGCTCCTTCTCCTGAAAGGGATAAAATGGAACAAATCCAAATCTTTGCTTTCACCCACTCGAAAACTGTGAAAAATGAAAAGCAAAACACAATCACTGCAGTCAAGCTCCTAAACACACGTGGTCATTTGAGGTTTCACTCAGAGTTTACACACCTTCCTCACCTCTCCTCCTAAGAAATACTCCAAAAAGCAGTCTGCTGTGCAGGGAGACCCACAGTTATTAAAATAACTTCATCACCAAAACATAATTTCATAATATGCTCTGAAAATGCTCTGAACATAATTTCAAATTTCTCCCCACCACCCGCACTAAGAGGTGCTGCATACGGAGAAAATTAATTCAGTTTGAACCAGAAAATATTGGGGGTTAAGTACTTCTTCAGCTGGAATACAAAAATTGCAACCACACGTGACTGTCAGGATATACAGGGCTACAGCCAACATGCAGAAATACTATTCATATCCTTCAGAAAAACTGAGTTAAAAGGCCTTTTAAGGGGAACAGCTGAGCTAGGAATATCCATAAACAGCTGCGACAGACAAGTGCGCAACTCCTACGTGCAGCTCGCTTCCACAAGGAGACAGGGAGGGTCCATCCCTGAACTCACGGCCTTTTCAAACAATTTCTCACATGCAACAGAAGCCAAGAGGACGTCTGGACACACCTGACCTCTCTCTTCCAAATTACTAGTTTTTTAATTCTTTTGTTACATATATGTTACATAACGAGACCACAGCCACCGTGGCAGAAACGTCCATGGGCATCCCACAGCCCAAGAGAATCACTCGGCAGTAACTGGATATTCAGCCTAAGATTATCCCAGACATTTCATGTTGATGTGACTAGGCAATGCAGCAACTTATCACAAGCCAGATTTACTAGACATTCCCCACCACAGAAAGTGAATTAAACTGTCACTCATCACTGTATAAGCTACACTAGTGTACCTACTTCTTCACGAGCTGGACAACACTTCTCTGAATTAAAACCAAAGTTGAAGTCTTTATCCTCCTTTCTGTACATTTTCTGTTCCTTTCCACTTCATTTATTTTCTGCTCAATTGTTTTTTCCCCTGACTTAGCATGTTTAACCCTTTTTGCTCCACTTGCCCCAGCAATTCACTCTTTTTTTCTCCTCGGCAGATACAAACAGAGGAATTTGTACAAGAGCTCTCGCCACCCCGGCCAAACCAGCAATGATGATCTCAGCACTGGACTACTGATGCCCTCTTGGAATCAGACAGCAAAGCTTCCAGGAGCACAGGACTATGTCTCCTTTCCCCAAGAACCATCTGATCATCATGCCAGGCTAAGGCTGAGACGGTACTCCTGAGTGTTCGTTCTATCTCCCAACATACATGCTCCATTAAAATACAGGAAAGGCAGATGCATTACTCATTGTGAGGGCAACCAAATCCAGAAAAAGAGCAGAACGTCTGATTTAACCATCACTATAATTACAGTTGTTGGCATCTGCAATTTGTAGCATCACACACACACATGCAGGGACAAACATAAAGAAGGAATATAAAATAAGTCTTGTTCATAATTCAGACTCAATTTCCAGAAAGTTTCATGTAAGTATGATTATTATAGCTACTATTTATGGCTCAGTACTGTGTACTGGCAGAAAAAAGGATTAAATACACTCTCTTATGCACACTCGTACACACCCAAGCACACACACAATTTCCTGATCTATTGTGAATATACTAATGACAGGAATTGAAAAAGAATTTTAAATTATCAAAGCTACGTGGAAAGCTTTAAGCTAGCTGCTCATGGAAATACACCAATTTACAAGAGTGTTTCTCTATTTCCAAAGCGTAGCTCATGCACATTTATGGGAAGAAGTCGCCAGAAACATCATGATGAAGGTGCACTGGGGATACTGAGGTGTTCAATAAGGAATCCTGTGAAGAAAGAGCAAACGCTGGGAAGTAAGGAGTGCATGACAGTATATGAGAAAGATTAAACAAACTGAAAATATGAAAAATAAAATAATATGGGACTTGGTGGTCTTGACAGACAGCAGGTGCAATTTGAGCCAGCAACATGCCCTTGAAACAAACCCAAGTGTGTCCATTCTGAGCTGTGCTGGTGAGAGCACAGCCAGCAGGCCCAGGGAAGCAATCCTCCCCTTTCTTGCAGGATTTGTGAGCCCTCCAGAACAAGAAGGCTTTGACATAATAGAGAAAGTCCAGTGGAAGATAGTGGTGACTAGACCAGAGGTCTCCCACAGATCTCACTGTGTTTTCCAATTCCCCAAAGGGAAGGTGCAAAGAGAACAGAGTGAGTCTATTCTTGAAAGGGCAGTGATGTGACAAGAACAAAGAAGCTGCAACAACGAAAATTCAGGTTGTAAATGAAGAAAATATCTGTCATGAGGTGGTGAAACATGGTAACAGGAGTCTAACAAAGTTTTGGAGTCTGCATCCTCGGAGGTATTCAAAACTCAACTATATATGGTCCTCAGCAACCTGCCTTAAAAGTGACCTTGCCCTGAAGAGGAGGCTGGACTAGACAACTACACAGCTGTTCTCCAGCCAGAATTATCCCAAAAAATTACGTATCTGGATGGAAGAAGCCAGAAAGTTGGTCAAAGTAGGCCAAGAGGACAAGAAACTGCATAGACACAAGCTTAGCTCCATAATGAAAAAACAGAGAGAAGTGCAAAAAGAAGCTAGAAAAGAGAATAAGCAAGAAAAATAGTAGGTGGGACTGAGACTGAGGAAGAGGCAAAAAAAAAAGAAAATTAAATCTCTGTTCACAAAATTGAACTTTTCTCCCATAGGCAGGAGGTGAAAAATTCCACAAGAGTTATTCAACAATGGAGTCAAGTATGTAAGTTTCTCCTGTAATGTGCAAAGTAGATTTGGATGAGAGAGGGAATCAGTTCTTTCTTTTCCCTTCCCATGCCCCCAAGAAATCAACTAACCTTTAATATCCCTTTTCCAAATATTTGAACTCAACCTTGCAAACTTCACAGATATTTTAGCTATGTACATTATGAAGAATGTTTCATTTGTAATATAAAAATATATGCACTTTTATCAGCTTAAAACTCAAGTTAACTACACTCAAATAAACCTCTTACCGCTTTTTACAGTTTTGTAAGAGATTGCTCCACGAGTCTAGGCCTACATACACAAAAAACTTTGCTCCCTCTTGGAGCTACACCACCAAATTTAAATACTCCTGATCAGGTCTGCAGCATTAGCATTTATCATATTACAATTCTTTTTGACTATAACACACATGCTCAAGTTACATGCGCTGCAATAGGGACTTGCTGCAGCCACTGAAAAGGAGAGCAATGCCGAAACTGTGTTTGTGTAAAAAAGCAAGAAACCATGAAAGAAAAACCACAAAAAAAAAAGAGAGACATCTGCACACTTACCCTGCGATATCCACAATCTGTATCCAAATCAGCCTCAGGTGTAACACTCAGTAAACAGGACAGCAAAACCTTGCATTTAGCAGAAGATTTCTGGGAAGCCAGATTACCTAGAAAGAGTTAAAAAGAGTTACTTTAACACACAAAGATGAAATCACCTAAGTGTAATGAGAATAGGTTTCAAATGAATCACAGCACCAGGAAAAAAAAAAAAAAAAAAAAAAAGAAAAAGGCTGCTCAACGGGAGACCACCATGATCAGCACTGGGAACTTAAACTCCAGAAGGTAACAGAAATTTGCTACAAAGCACAAAGAGTTAGATGCTGGTAAGCACTCAGGGTTTAGCAAAGAACATCTAATACTCAAGATAACATGGTGTTAACCCTCTAATCAAGGATGTGGAGGAGACCAGAAAAAGCACGATATTTTGCTTAATTAGTTGCTATCAAAGAGAGGATGAGTTCAAGCACTTGTAAAAACAAGACAATCTAAGACTATTCAAAAGTTTAATAGTGTTCTAGAGTCTTTGGTAACAGAGAGTTTGCCCATGAAATCAAAATAATCCCTGGAGATAAATTTAAAGGAACATATCTCATTTTAATGCACAGAGTAAAATGACTATTCATTAAAGCAAAGCAGTTTTATCCCTACATTCTCCATCTCAGATGCAATACATATTGAAGTAATCTTTATGACAGGAAGTGGCATGTAATCCTGCAAGAATGAACTGCTGTCGTTATCTGCAAATCAATACAACTTTTTTTTTAAGTGGATATAACTGTGCCTATTGATTTCACGTTTTTAGCACTAGAGTTTCAGTTTCTACCAAGAAGATTCTTACAATGACAAGACTGCTGCATACATGTAATTGAGTTGATACAATCTGAATCTTCAGCTTACAGTGCACTTCCCTCTGCAATGCAATCAAGCCTTCTGTCTCATTGCCTCAGCTTAAGCCTTTTTTCATTTTATATAAACTTTATTTTTGTGTAATTATAATAATTTTGAAGTCGTACAGTAACACTTCACTAACCCAACCTGCTAGCTATGGAAAGTTTAGCATGCAACACATCCTCTTGGAAGTTATCTTCCTACCCTGCTAGGATATTATTTCAGAATATTTGTATGACTTTTGCTGTGTTTAAATAGCCTAACCAAAAAACTTCCCTTGTGAAACTGGTTCAGTACTGAATATTTACAGCCTGAAGAGGGATGGCGAGGGTGAGGATGGTAAGGGTACAGGCACACCGAAAAACTGAATGACTTATCCAAGGTCACTTTGTGGATCAGTCAGGCAAGAAGCTCCATTAAGAGTTTAATAAAACTGCTAAATTCCTACTATATTTCTGCAAATGAAGCATATAGTAACTTTGGCTTGACTAGCTGACCAAATGGCTCATGCTGCAATGAATGATCTGTAATGAGAGCTGGCTGAGAGGCACAACGCACCATCAGCTTGAGAAACAAGGGAAAAAATAAAAAAGATCAAACCACTAAAAAAAGTTTAAAAGGATGAGATTAGGGCTAGATGAATGACATTCGAAATCAGGTTAAGAAAAGCTGAAGTGCTGATGGAACTAAATCTGGTCAAGGACGTCAAGGGCAACAACAAACGCTTCTATAGGTACTTTTGTGACAACAGGGAAGGCTTTTGAAAATGTTGGCCTTCTCCAGAAGGAAACGGGAAACTTGGGATATGGAGAACACTGAGACAATCAGTGACTTTTTTGCCTCAGTCTTCAGTCACAGGCGCTCCATCCACACTGCCCAAGTCACAGGCAGGGACTGGGGAAATGAAGAACCACTCACTAGGGGAGAAGATCAAAGTCAAGACTATCTACAGTCCTGAAGGTGTTCAAGGCCACCTTTGGGTTGGAAGGAACTTTAAAGGTCAGATAGTTCCAAGCCCCCTGCCATAGGCAGAGCACCTTTCCCTAGACAGGCTGCTTAACCAACATCCAACCCAAACCATTCTATGATTCAATAAAACAGAGAACATTTACACGGAGAAAAACTCTGTGCTGTCTAACCACTAGCCAGCTGTAGGTTAGTTTCTTGAAAACATAAAAGGATAAAAGAGGAAGCACATGAAAGACTGGGGAGAGTGTAGAAATGTAAATATCTTGTTCACATTATCCCTCACCACTACAGTTCACTCCATCAAACAGAACTCCATGCTCTTCCTGAGCCTGTCTTCTATACAGGTATTTTGGAGCTAAGGCTTTTCTAACAGCTGGTCTACTTATTTATCTATTTAACAGTTCTTGAAAATATTGTTGTGACTTTTTAATGGAGTGTTTCTGACTTTCACAAGACGACTAAGGAATATTCCATGGACTGCCTAAAAATGCTGAAACAAAAGGGGAATCTTTTCTTTGTTTTGCTTTTAGTTTGTTGAAAAAAGCACCGTTTTCATGAGGCAGTTTATGGAAAGAAAAAAAAGGGGAAATTACTCAAGGGAGTAATTTTTGTTTTGCATAGTGACTCATCATATCATAGTTACCCCGTCATCTCCAAGGGCAACACTAGGCCAAAGCTATTCCGAAAGATCTCCTTAGGGAATCACACACTTCTGAGAGCCATCTCAGGACTCTTGCTCCAGAACTTCATAGAACAGGAAAAAACCATCTGAGACTAACAGAAATAAAATGGGTTTCAGATAGGGAAGAAGCCTGAGAAGCCAATGACAGTTCTACCTGAAGGAAACTTTTTTTCTCTCTCACCTCAATAATGAAAGACATGAAGAATATTTACAAAGTACATTGGAGACTCTAGACAGCAGTGTGATATATAAAACAGCAATGTGCGTATAGAACTCACAGCTGGATATGGGACACCTGAAGAAAGAAGAATCAGAAGGAAATGAAGGAACAAGAAAAGCAATTACCTTTGTGTACCATGAAAATGGTACACAAAGACAGGTCAAAGTTCAAAATCTGCTTGCTTACTCTTGGACACACAGTTCCAAAGAAGTGTAAAAAACTACCTGGGGAAATATGAAGACAGACTTAATAGTCTTTAACAAACTGCAACTTACATGATTACCAGCACTTGGGTGAGTTTTCTTTCCCCTGCTTTAGCGAATCTTGGCTGCCTATAAGAAAGGATTTTAAGCTTACCAAAACTTTACTGCAGTTACCATTGTGGGGGAGCAACACCTGCCAGGCAGTTCTGAACCACTTAAATAAAATATTGAAACTGGAAAAGGCAGAAACACAGCAAGGAGCTTTCAACAGCAAACCCAGGTTGTCTCTCATCATAGTGTACTACCCTGCACAGAGGTAAAACCTGCATTCCCTTTATTATTCCTCATGAAGTTGAAGGTGCCTTACAGGAGCCCACAGCAGCAGCCTCATCTCACCTTTGGGAGCCTAATTACAGCAAAATGGACAGGTTAAGGACTCTGTCCTGTGCCTATCCTTCTAAATTAAGTGACATGAAGCAACTGGATCTAAAGCTATCTACTTTACACACTGCATCTATTCCTTCCTGAGGGAGAGAGCTCTTTCATCAGGTCTAATCAGCTGCAGGCCACGATATAAAAAGTTGGTGTCAGCTCAGCTCTCATCAACACGAGTATCTTCATGAAGGGATGGAATAATCAGAAGAACCTTTGGCATGAAATACCTGGTCAGTAAGAAGCAGGTCTGGATCTTTTGCAGAGAGGAGCTGTATCAGCTGGACTCCCCTCTACAGTTCTGGGTCGGCCAAAGAAGAGTTCGGCTGCACCAGCAAACAATGAGGCATGGTGACAGCACAAGCAGCTAGCAGGAATTTAAGTAAGGAATTTAAGTAGTAAATTCGAAAAGAAGCTTCCAAAAGGCAAGAGAGGATGAGGGAGACAATGATTTCATAGGATGTCAAGCCAAAACCACAATTTTCTTATGCAGCAATACACTGTTTCAGAGCTTCTCTGTCACAGACAAAGCATCCAAAAGCCATACAGCAGATCTGAAGAAAGGCAAGGAGCAGGCAGCAACTCAGTACTGGCATTTGGCAACTCAGTACTGCATAGAGAGACTCACTGCTCCAGAGCCTCTCTGAATAAGAGATCACGTAATGGCAGAGCTGCACAACATGGACCTCAGTGAGGATGCAATGCTCCATGCAGTCTCAGTGAGGATGCAATGCTCCATGCAGTCTCAGTGAGGATGCAATGCTCCATGCAGTGCTCATCTGCGGTTGAAAAATGTATTCGGACAAGAAGAAGGATGAAGCCAAGGATGTGGACATCATTACTGTAGATTAATTACTCAGAAAAAGTTTAACACAAAAAAAATTATATGAAAGCCTGTCTGTGCAGACAAGCTATAAATCAACTCTGAAGCACAAAGTGCTTTAAAAATGCCCCAAGATGCTCTGCCCTGCAAACAACCTCTCCTAAGTCAGGTATCACAGCCTAGGGCAGGGGCTGAAGAACAGGAATGAAATACCAGACATGGAACACCCTCTCTTTGCAAACAAACAAGGTAAAGGAAAGCAAATCAGAGCAAGGGAGAAAAAACCAACTCCAACATAAAGTATGAACACTTACTAGGCAGGCTAAGTGGAAGCTTTACAGGCAGCAGAAGGGTGCTACAGGCAGTGCATCTGCCAAATCAAATCAGTCACTGCAAACAGCTGAGCTCAGCACGGCTGGGAAGTTCTATGGACACAGCAGGTGAGTACAGACTGACACACCTGAAGATGTCAGAGCTGACAGGTTGGGGATACCGTGCTTCTTTACTTGTTATCTTCAGCATGTTTAGCATGAAAAGCTCTATAATGCCTGGAGTGACCTGCTGTCCTACTGCTGCCAGAAGCCAAGCAAGTGGTCTGAGCAAGTGGGATTAATAACAGATCCCACAAGAAGCTACACAGGCTCTGAAGTTCGGCAGAGCTGCAGCCAAGAGTTGCAAGCTGGGATGGATAAAAATAAAACACAGGCCTGGAAATGAAGGATGCATCCATTTTCACAGTCTGACTTTATGGAAAGGAGTGACTGCTCTGCACCACGATGTCTGCAGAATAGTATTGTTATGTTTACCCTATTATTTATTACAGAATTTACAGCTCTCTCTTTTTCCCTATTGACAACCAGCCAACTACTAATTTGCAAGCTAAAATGCTGTGAGGTCTGCAGATCCCAGGGCATTTGCAAGCCATAAGGATTCTGAAACGCTTGGGAAAAGCCTGGCAATACTGCCAGTCCTCACTAAGGTCCAAAGAATTTAAGCCACAGCCACCTAAACTAAGGAACTACCTGAGAAAAAATGACTAGAGAAGGACGTCTGCACATGCATAATGTTAAAATATTTATAGAAAACTTTTTAGTAGCAACAAATGAGAGCATCACTGTACCATCAGCTCTGGGTTTGAAATGATAACTGCTTGATACCTGAGGCTACTTGGTATGTTTTATTGAGTTTCTTGGAATCCCAATCACCTCTCTGAAAACAGGCTAGGAACTATGAATATCACTTCATCAAAGGTTTAGACACACAGTAACCCCTGTGCTGACTCTGTGCAATAGTTGAAGTCCTCCAAACTCAAATGCTGGCCTGTGTTTCAAAGGGTTAAAAAGTGGAAATGGAAGGGGAGAATAATATTCCTCAGTATTCCCCCTGTTCTATTACATAGACAAATTAACTCCTCCTGTGACATCACATAACTTTTGACAAAACATTTGTGGTTTAGAACTGGCTGTTGAGTTTGTATTCCTGCCTGGATAATCATTTCTTTAAAAGGAAGTATACATCAATAATATTCATGGGGAGCTTCATAAGAGCTTGGCAAACAGTTCTGACAAAACAAAAACCTAAAACATAAGGATTACTCATAAAATGCTACATCAACAACTCTTTTGACAGACATCTGGATTATGCTGCTCTTTAAAGGGGAAAAACAAAGATGTCACTTCGAAGTTTAAATGGAAACAGTGAAATATGCCATTAAAAAACCACATCATAAACAAAGCTATTTTTGCAAACTCAAACGCAATGAGCAATTATGACAAAGTTCGCCAAGATAATTTACGGACACTTTTTTATTTAAAAAATGCTTTCAAAACACTAAAAGACGTACAGATATTACAGGTTAGTAATGAGTTTACAGACCTAGAAGATCAGCTAGCCAGCATTAATAGTCTGTCAAGTCTCATCTTTTTTTTTTAAATTACAGCCTTTAGTTCATGCTGTAAATAAAGTTGAAGCATACACACCAAACCAACTGAACAAAGTTCCAGAAAAATGCAGACAGACACTTTAGGAGCCCACCCTTAGAGCATATAATTCACTATTCCTCCCTCAAACCATGTGAAACATAGAACTTAATGTCATCTGGATAAAGCAATTCTGTGCTATGCTGTAGTTAAGACTCAAAATGAGATCACTATTAGGATACAAGTAAGAACTTCCAACTCATTCCCACTTTATTTACTTTTTTATTCCCACTAAAAGGTCAAGAAAAGCTACTGATATGTCTGGGCTTCAAAAAAAAAAGATATGTAAAATATTCCCATGCAAAACTAAAGTACTGAAAAGATTGTTTATTCAAAAATTACAGAGCTCTAATGGATCATAAATGCTCAGGTAAAAATTCTTAACCCTAACAGTGAGAGTTCTTTGAAGACAAATACATATAGTCTAGTGAAAAAGTAGATTGCCTTAACAGAGAGTCAACTTCACAAATCAACGAAGTCGACTGGATTTGCTGGAGATTGGATGAAGGTCATAGAATGACAGAATTGTTTGGGTAGAAGGGACCTTAAAAATCACCTTGTGACACCCCGTGCGTTGGGGCAGGGACATGTTGCGCTAGACCGAATTGCTCAGAGCCCCATCAAACCTGGCCTTGAACACCAGGGATGGGACAGCCACAACTTCTCTGGGCAGCCTGTGCCAGGGCCTCACCATCCTCACAGTAAAAAATTTCTAACACATCTGCTGTTCCAGTTCAAAGCCATTCCCTCCTTGTCCTATCACTGCATGTTCCTGTAGAAAGTGCCGCTCCAGTTTTCTTACACCTGCATTCCAGTACCTAAAGGGAGCCTAAAAAGTCTCCCTGGAACCTTCTCTTCTCCAGGCTAAATAACCCCAATTCTCTCAGTCTTTCTTCACAGGAGAGATGCTCTAACCTCTGATCATCTTCACGGCCCTAAGAAGAAGATCCTTGGTGACTTGGCAAGTACGCATTGTTGGTTCCTGTCCAGCCTTTCATCCACAAGCACTCCCACCTCCTTCTCCGCAAGGCTGCTCTCAATCCATTCTCCACCCAGCTTCTACTTGTGCCTATGATTGCCCTGATCCAGGTGCAGGATCTTGTGCCTGGCCTTGCTGAACTTCATGAGGTTCCCACAGTCCCACCTCTCAAGCCTGTCCAGGCCCCTCAGGATGGCATCTCTTCTCTCCAGTGTGTCATCTGCACCACACAGATCAGTGTCACCAGCAGTGTCACTGCTGAGGGTGGCCTCAGTCCCATTCTACGTTGCAAACAAAGATGCCAAACAGCGCCAGTCCCAACACTGACCCCTGAGGAATGCAGCTCATTACTGCTCTCCATTTGGACATTGATACATTGACCCCAACTCTGAGTGCAACCAACCAGCCCATTTTTTATCCATCAAGTGGTCCACCATCAAATTAATGTCTCCACAGTTTAGAGGCAAAAAATGTTACAAGGAACAGCATCAAGTGCTTTGCACAAGTCCAGGCAGATAACACCAGCTGTGCTTCCCTTATCCGCCAACACTCTTAACCCCACCAAAGAAGGTCACCAGATTTGTCAGTCACAACTTGCCCTCAGTGAGGTCCTGCAGGCTGTCACCAGCCATCTCATGATTTTCCATGTGCCTTAGCACAGCTTCCAGGAGAATCTGCTCCATGACCTTGCCAGGCAGAGATAAGACTGACTGGTTTACAGTTCTCCATGTCTTCCTTTTTCAATGGGAGGTATGTTTGCCCCTTTCCAGTCAGTGGGAACTTCATGATACTGACACAATTTATCAAACATGATGGATAGTGGTTTTGTGATGTCATCCACCAGTTCCCTAAAAACTCATGGACACACTTCATCAGGTCTCACGGACTTGTGCCCCTGCGGCTTCCTGAGATGTTCTCAAACTCATCATCTCCTAGGACAGATGGTTCCTAATTTTTCCAATCACTGCCTTTGCCTTCTGCAACTCAAGTAGTGGGGCTGGAACACCTGTCAGTGAAGACCAAGGCAGAAAAATCACCTGTCCCTGCCCTCCCTTTAATCCTGTCCCATAAGCTCTCAGTCAGCTTCTCATCAATCCCCAGGCAGAATTCCATGCACTCCAGCTGGCCACTAACACTTCCTCATTTCTACCTCCTGCACTTCCTGAAGAGCCTACATCCTTCTATTCCAACTCTCCAGTCACAGGAACCATCCTGGCATGTCTCCACAAGGCCAGTAAAATCACAGCCCTGCAGGCATGCACCTCTCTAACACCTCTTGTTTACTCCCCCCACCACATCTGCACAGTGACATTAAGTGGGCCCCTGAGGAAGCTGGCTTGGATTCAGGTGCTCTCCTGCAGACCTGCAATTCCCTCTCCAGGCTCTGGGCATCTCTGTCACTGCCATGAAACTGATAGCAGCGGGATGGATTGAAGTTCCCCTCCACTGGCAACTTTAGTTTAAAACCCTCTAAACTTTTAGTTTAAAGGTAACAGGCAAGGAAGTACATTTGTTGAAGCATCTTTCATTTCTTTGTTGAAGCAAAGACTAGCAAAGATACCTTCTTCTGAAGTATTTTGAAGGCATTGAGATTAAAAGACTGAAAGTTTTAGGACAGCTTGACTAACATATTTTCTCAATGTCAATGCTTCCCTGAAGCAGCTGGAGAGACTCACATTCAAAGCACTGAAACATTTGAGACTGAGAAGACCTCAACTTCTTTGACACCATGAACTGACTTTCTGCAGTTCAATGTCTTTTCCAGATATTTGTCAAAAGCCAACAGAAGCAGAACAAAACCTGTTGGTTTGCCATTTCCTGATGGTTTTTAATACAAAGCCCTACTCTTCTAGTAAGACTCTCAGAGACTGCTGGGGAGTCAGGTAACATAACCAGCTGCAGCTGATGTAAGAGCAGCCAGATCCTGCCTTTTGTAGTGTGGGAGAAATGCTATTAGGCAGCAGGAGAGCGGCAGGATAGGACCAGGCTGCTGCAAAAAAAAGTCAGGATGGTGGCAAAGTAAGTACTTGGCTCTTCAGAGTCTCCGTGTCCCTCCTCGTCTTATCTGAAGCCTTGCACAATGCCAAGAAAGCAAGCAGGAACTGCACTTGGTTCATGATGTACCAGAGACATGAGGGATGATGACAGCTCATTCTGTTGGGTCTGATGATACAAAAAGGAAAGGGAGAGCACAGTACCGCAGCTTGGAAACAACAGCCTGGGCTCAAAAGGGCAAAAGCAACCATTTCTCTTACAATCTGAACTAACACTGCCATACGCCAGGGAATGCAACATCCCTATGCAAATAAGGCTCTGAGACCCTGAGCAGAACAGGGAAAACCATATCCTCTTCACAGGGACCAACATACTTTTACAGACTGCATAATCATGACAGTCCTTTTTTGACCTCAGTCTGATTCTCTTGTGCATCATAAGGCACATGGCTTTTTTCAAGAAGAAAAAAAAACCCCAAATTGTCATAGTTACCAAGGTTCTGGTGATGCCTTCTGGGTGCTGGCAAAAGATTTTAGTGATTAATTATTCCAGCTGTCAAAACCTATTTGGGTTTTTTTTTCATTATTTATTTTGAATTTTCTTGGCTTTCATTTCTAGACAACGAACCTTGCTATATTTTTGTTAAACAGACTGAAGGCTCTTCCTCTCTTAAATTTTCCCAAATAGAAAAGCTAATAAATTCTTTCTTTCTTTCTCTTGGATTAGAGTAATGAATCTCTGCAAGAAATCCCAGTGGCTGCAACATGTTTTTCTACCCTCAGCCACCATTATCACTCTAGATCTCATCTACTCACTATCTCGTGCACCTCCTAGAGGTGCAGACTGACCTGAACACAACATTCTGAGACTGTCTGCAGTACAGCCGGACCCAGACTTAGCACAGCCTCCCTGAAGTTCTTTCATGCATCTACATGGAGATTGTTGACATGGGCAACAAGAGCATTGTCCTACAAGCTCATGTTCCCCTACTGTCTACTCAGAGTGGAGAAATGGCCCTCTCTCCTCTCCAGTGACTTCAGAAGGAGTCTGGGACAACTGGCTTAGGAGAGGGTACAAAACTGAAAACAACTGAACTTGGGCAAACTCAGTTCCTATACCTCACACCTGCAAAATCAGATTATGTTTCTATACTGTTCTTGTTTCTTAATCAAAATGGTATCAACCAAGTCAAATGCCTTGCAGAAGCCATAAATATCAAACTTACAATCACATAAACACTTAATAGGTACTAGCTTAGCTTGACAGGATCTATTTTCCAGAAGCTCACGTTGACTGGCATTAATTATAATTCTCTTATTCAACGCTTTCCAAACTGTCCCATTTATTACATCCCAATTCACATTAAAATGACAAGAGTCAAACCCTCACACCACTGAGGCACAGATCTTGGCCACTCTGCCAAAGGAATGAACCAAACTTCCAAAGCTGACTGCCAGTAGCACACCAGAGTAATGCAGCTCTAAATCCCCTCTCTTCACCTCCCAATGACAACACTAAAAAAAGACCTGTGGCTTAATTTGTCATCCCCAAAGAAAGAGCAGAACAAACAGATCAGTTACAAAAGATCCCCTTTAAAGAAAAGAAAAGAAAGCAAGCAAAGACAGAAGAGGAAGTGTAGGAGGTGTGCAGGTTACAGTCAATCAAACTTTGGAGTCCATGAGAATAATTGGAAAAATAAGCAATTCTTTCACAGTGAGAATTTGTTCTCTAGATGCAAATTGTTGAATTTATCACATATGACCATCACAGAATTAATTCAATTGTGTGAGGAGATCACGCTGTTAAAATTGAGCTGCTAGATTTAATTTAAGAATTAGGTTATATAAAAACATAGGGTTTAGGCTTTTTACATATGGTGCCAAGAAACTTTCAGCAGTGGGTAGCCTGAGCACTAACCTTCCCTAAGGAGAGTCAGCACTGCTTGCAGTCATCCAGATGCCTACATACAAGATAAGTGGAGAAAAATCATTTTCCTAGAGGATTTATATTATCTCGGCCATCACATGTTTTCAGTTGCATGCTAGATGGGTGGCACATCACTGTTACCTCCAGCACCTCCCAACTAGCAAGCTTCCTCAGTAAGCTTGGATGACAGTCTCCACACAACTACTCTGAATTGAGGCATTACAACAAGTAATTTTCTGTCATTAAATTACTGCCATCTTCCTCATGCTTTGCCATATCTGTGGAGACAAAGTGTAGTGCTTTCCTTGACACTCCTGCTTACTGCTCTGACTAAAACATGCACAAGTTCAGCAGCTGCACAGATAGCAGAGAGCTTGCCTGTGTCTAACAAACCAGCACTGGCACAGGCAGGAGGGTACTCATTTTTACAAGTCAGATAGCACCCATGGAGAAGACTACTGTTATTTGTCTTATAGCCTCAGGCAGTCTCCTGCATCCTGTCATCAAAGGCTTTGAATAAGACTATCACACTCCCCTTTATTGACATAGAGAATATGCTGATGACAGAAAGACTGTACAATGATCATGCTCCAGCACCAGGGATGCTACTGTTTACATCCTTATTTTTTAACTCATGGCCTAACAGCAATGTCAGGATTAGTAAAAAGGCCTTCTCTCCTCATTTCTTTCTGCTATACTTTTCAGGTGCAAGCTCTCCATCTCATCTGTCACCTTCACCCAAAATCTCCTCACTCAGTGTCCTCTACTACAGTCCACTTTTGTGACATGCGTAATTCAGAGACTCTCCAAACACTCCCTGCCTTCATGTGACTAGTCTAGACAATTTTCTGGTCCAAGATCACTTCCACAAATGCCATGCTAGAGGTACACACTGTTGAAGAGAAAGTCTATCAAAATTGTTTTGCTGAGCTGCAGGGCTTCTGCAAGAACTAGGATTCAGAGATGTGCAAAATAATGAATTTCCTAACAGTCCATGGATGTTGTCTATTCCCCAAAGAACTTCTTGTCTCTCATGACTCATCAAACAGGGAAATCCAGTTACCAGTATAAGAGAAAACACTTCTTGTCTCATTTTTAACCAATTCTTCCCTCCCTCACATCAAATCCCACTGTGTGTCAATCCATCAGTTACTAACTCCTAACGTCATCACTGCAATTCTTATGGAAACATGGGCATGACCCCAAACCTAATGGAAAGAAGTCAATTTATCTCTGATATCTCAAGCACAGAAGTTACAGTTTGACACCAGGCCCTCAAGTGAGATGCAGTGTGAGCAAGCACCCATCACCTTCAAAGAAAAACACTCTTGTTCTGAATTCCAGATGTGTGACTGAAAAATGGTCATTTTAATCAAAATACCAGGGACAGTGCAGAATCTTAATCTAGAGCTCAGTTCATACAGATCTCTGTTTGTACGACTCACCCGTTTCTTCGGACTCGTTCTCCCAAACTGCAGCAGACAGCCCCAGAATTAATCTTTGTGATTGTAAGGGTAAGTTCTTACCAAGGGAACAGCGTGGCCATGGGTTATTAATGAGAGTCCTGATCAAGTGCATATTCAGTTCAAATCACTTGCTAAAAAGTTATCCTCCTATAGGCTATATAAATACATAATACATCTACATTAACCTGGGTGACACAGGAGCAGCCTTTGCAGCAATCTGGACTACTTCATCTCCAAAGTAGACTCTTATACCTCATTTGAGTGAGTGAGCACACATTTTAAATAATGACGAGAGACTCCAATTTTCACATTTTCATGGATGCAGTGTCAAATCTATTTGTAATAGGATCATCTATTATCTGTCAGTACTGAGCAAACTAGGTGAGAAAATAATGGTTAGTAGTATATTATCTGGAATCTTGATGAAAATTAGCTGGAGGCAAGTGAAGTTGTTGAAAACCAAAGTGTTACTTGTTGATTGCTTAAGGGAGCATGACTTGACAAGTTATTTCTAATAGAAGATCAGAAGCAATTGGGTTTTTTTTTTTTTTTTTTTTGTTCAGCAGAAGTTAATTTTCTCCACCCATTCAATTTTAAACATGGAATATTTCATCCACTGGAACACTCTTGTTCTTCATATAGTAGATCTGTTTCAAGCAAAACTTAAGACTAGTGCCAGAAAGGAAGAAATGTTGAAACTCACACGTGAACACAGTTTATGGAAGCGAAGAAGGGATAAGAGACCAAGGGAGCTATGGGCATCCTTACCACCAAGTATTTCTTTCATCTGGTTTCAGAGAGGTTGATGCTGCACAGGGGACTACAGTGGTCTGTAATCTGGTATATTGCTAATCCCCACACAGACACACAAATATGTGCTGATATATATATGTGTATATATATATTTTTTTTTTTTTAA
>VXBQ01007217.1:1057916-1082024 GCA_013400175.1 Phainopepla nitens | reverse complement strand
TTTTTTTTTTTCCTCCACGAAGGAAAACCTTGGGGCAAGAAGTCTAACTGGGTTGTGCTCACCTTGGTTTTGTAGGCTGGAGATGAAAAAATGAACAAGGAGATAGTCCAGCCTTCCAGCTTTTTCTGTTAACCTGTGGGGAGTTTGGATAAAGAGTAGTGGATCTGTCCACATGGAGGCCATAAAGGTGGGATGAAATGGGTGAAACTCACAGCTTCAGTACTTCTCTAATGAGCTGGCAGTAAATCAGTTCTGTGGCAAGAGGAACCAACATCAACCACTGTCACCTCCCACCACAGCTCAAGTCTTCAGCTGCTTTCAGGGCTGCTGCTAAAAGCAGCACTGGAACAGCTGCTGGGAGCCAGCACGGACTGAGAACTGGGATTTGCTTCCCTCCATCCACTCAAAGCTTGTGCTGGCCAATAGAAAGAGGCTGAAGAATCCACACTGAGGGGGAGGACAGGTTTCCTGCTGAAGTTACACACCGGAACAGCAGAAACAGGACCTGAATACACCCACACGGTGTTTCCTTTGGTTTGCTCAACACAGTCAAGAGTGGGAAGAAAAAATGTAACCAAAAGAAAAACTGTATAGCAAATGGAAACATCCTGCTTTGGAGCTGATATGAAATTTTAATGGATATTTTGTCAGGGCCATTAAACCAATCCTTTGAGTTATGCAAAAAATACTTTTATTTTTAGTGGCTATAAATTAAACAGTCCACTAAATGGAAATACTGTTACAAGACAGTAAAATGATTTTTTTTCCCTTAAGAAAGCATAATGAAATTCATACTAAGTTGTATTAAAACAAATATTTCTCAGTTATGTGAGATTAAAATGCAATAATTTCAAATTTAATTCAAAAAACAAAGTATTAAAACTTTGGTTTAATATAAGGGTTTAAACAGATTAAGGTTTAGAAAAAATTTTATTGGATGTGTTAGATGATCTTTAAAGTCCCCACCAACACAAACCATTCTGTTATTCTATATCAGTGAATTCTCTTCAGATTATGAGCCAAAAGATAACAACTTGAAGTTTTACATCTAAAGTCAACTCAAACATGTTTGTGTATTAAAAAGTAAAGTAAGTTACTTTTATAACTGCTAATATATTTGTCTTTCTCTTTGCTAATCTTTCTCAAGAAGCCTGTTTTTTCCAGCCTCGATTGTCCAGAAGTACATTTTTATTTTGCTTGTTTCAACACGGCCAGCTGTTACTCAAAAAGTATTTTCTTTACTGGGACCAATTCACTGAACATGAAGACCAAGGAAAGTTAATTTCTCAGTCACAGGCTGAAAAAAGGGAACCAAGTGGGAAAGATATTATAGCCTAATATCAAAGGATAGCCTTACAGGCATGAATCCCTATAATAACCAGTTTAGGTCCCTAGAACTACATGCAAGCATTTTTTAAAAATCTCACTACCTCAGTGCACAGAGTCCAGAAGTTTACATAAACATAATTCTCTGAAATCAGTGAAGCCTAACTCTAAAGCCTAGAAACACACAGGTCATGGGGTAGGTTCTGACCCAAGGAGGACACTGGTACTCAACACAATTTTAGCAAGTTTTACGAGTTTTTATCCATAGTGACTACAGCTCTTATCCCCCTGGAGTACTCAAGATGCAGAGGTGAGACCCTGGCCTGTGGTCTGGTGCCACAACCATCCAGTCCTGCGAGTCACAACCACCAGTTCTACTTTGTTCTGCATCTCTCCCATCTCTACTCAAAACAAAGAGTTTCACTGATTGTACCTGTACAAAAGAAAAAAAAGCTTGCCATGGATTAATCTGTTAAAAATGTAATAAAGGTACATTATTTGTTACTTTGAGAATATAAAGCTTTAAAACCTAATAGTGTGCAAAGATAAAAGCATATTATCACAATTAGGAAAGAGTGGTATAAATTTAAGGTATTTAGTTGCAGTTCATAACATTTCAATTATTACTAACTGGAGTATATTATGAAAATAAGTTATATGCAATACAGAAGAAAAAGAAATCAATTACTTCTAAAAATATTTCTATGCTTCAACCCTAAATATTTTATGTCCTAAAGACTACAGTCATTTTGATTTAGAGCATTTCACCCTGACACGCATTTGGCGTAAAAACCAGAGGTGTAGTAAATCATCTCTAAAATAATTCGGTATATCAAGAAAGAGAGAGAAAGGAACCATGCTAGAAATGAAAAACACTTCAAGAAACTATCACAGCAAAGAAGAAAAAGCTGGACAGGACGTCAGTATAAGCAGTTTCATGCCAAGGAGTACAGAAGCACCTTAATCAGTGAAGGAAGACCAGGAAGGAAAGATGTTTCTGGGTGAGCTGCACTGGAGTACATGTGGCCTGTGTCAAATTCCCGGGGTCCATCACCCCCTCAATGACCCACCAGAGAGGAATAAAATGTGCTTTTGCTGAGTGCACACTGCAACTGACAGGTGAATGGAGGTCTCCAGCATTATTCTGAATGCTCACCTGAACGCTTAATGGGTCGGAACAAAAGCCATTTGAGGAGTTCTGCATTATTCAGTAATTTCTCTAATTATAAAGTGATTTCAAGCACTGCTATTGTTGCAACCAGTCTTTTCCTATTAGGGCCCATTGTTTAAGAAGCTGTGTGTGAGCACTGAGAACCCCAGCACGCCAAAGTGAGCATCTCCTATGTGTCACTTCCACCCAACCATCACTCCTCCAGCAGGTAATGCACGCATTATCTACGCTGACCTCTCCTTAATTTATATCACCTCTGTGTCATAAAACAATTACCCGCATTTGACACGAGCAGCACTTGGTACCTTGAAAAGCAATTAAAATTTAGGAGCTGTCTCTTGCAACAAAAAGGCATTCAGAGAAGCAGCGCTTCAGAAAAGTTGCGGCATGCCAGCCATCAGTCTGATTCTGCCTCTATCAATCACACGAGGCCTCGCTAAACAGCAAAGCGCCGGCAAGCAAACAGCAAATGTTTACGAGGTGCAGCTGGTGGTACTTACGTTAACAGCAAAAGCAGCATCAGTTAAATTAACATTCTTCATTCTTTCATTGCTCATTATGGTTTGACAGACATACCCGCAGTCCACATAAATGACTTAGAGCAAGAGAGCTGTCTAGCATCCTGCCATGAAACAAGACCACCTAATGGGAGCAGCCACTGTAATTAAAACTCTGAAAACCAAGATTTATACCAGTTTAGGGATGCAGTGGTGGGTATTATGACCTACTTTAAATTTATTAAAAGAATCGTGAAAGCCTAAGCCGTTACTCAAGTGAAAAGTTATGAGCCTAGCATTTATGATATTTGTCCGATAAAAGGGATTCAAGCGGTCTTTTGATCTAGGAATCATTTCTGTTGTTTCAGGTTTGGAGATGCAGGGGGAAAGGAAAGAAAAATATATTACTCAAGTATTAACTAATCAGCTTCCCCAGGAGAATGCTCTCTGTACGTCTTACTCGTTCAAGTCCACAAGATTTTCTTTGATGGAGAATTGCAGCAACTGGTTCTGCTTAAAAATTTACAGCCACATTTAATCTCTTGGATCAAGAAAAGTTAATTTCATCAACTTAAGGCTGCATTTCATGGAACTCTGACAGAAATTAATACCATAGCAGAAAAAGGGGGTGAAAATCCACCAGTATTTTTTAAAAGTATCTCCAAAGCACCAGAATGGGATTTGACCAAGTAAAAAAATCAGCTCGGAGCACTGGAACTCAAGACCATTAACAAGGAAATAACATAAACATCAGGAAAAGTATGTTGTTGAAAAAATAAAACCCACACTGATCTCTAGTTATGCACCACCTTTAAAACAGTATGAGAATGAGACTTAATACTCTTAGCTATTAAAACATATTAGCTCACAGAAGACGATTCAGTGTTTGCAGGAAGTGAGAAGCAGCGAGGAACCTGCCTGGCGGCAGTGCAGTGCTCCACGGCACACCAGGGCAGGGCGTACACAACACGGGATACTGGGTGGCCAGGAGACTAGCATAAGCCCAGGAAATACTATGGAAAGGATTAAGTCATGAAATCTGGCCCTCTGAAGGTAGGTAAAACCCTCACTTCCATTTCCTAGGAGTGATCTCCCTACTGGAATTTGCTCTGTTTCATCTCCCTTCCCCTCTGCCGAGAGCAATAAAAAGCGGAGCTTTTTTGCTTTTTCCCCTTAAGCAGATAGAAAGCATTGTTCCCTTTCTCTTCAATGCCTCAGTGGTTAAAGGACTTGCCTTAAACACAGAGAACTGTGCTTCAAACCTCTCTGCTGCCTGAGACCTGAAATCCCACCTGAAATATGAAATCAGCCCCAGGAGGCAGCTACAACCACCAGGCTATCAAAGCATGGTATGGGATGTGAGCATGCATGTAGAACTCTTCTCACTTCTCCCAGCAAGGAAGAAAGCAAACCTGCTCCACACCACAGCACTCCCACACGAGGCAGAAACAGCTCTGCCATCTCGTATCACACACCTGTATGTACATACACATGCTTGTGAGCTCTAGGCATCAAAAAAAAAAAAAACCCTAAACAGAACATCAAAAAGGCTCTTGACTTTAATAAATATATCACACCAGTAAGATGCATTTAGCAGATCGGTGCCAGTTCTCCGGTACACTGTAGCTGCCACTCCAGTTGCCCAAACTCCCCTCCAGGATGCATTTCTGTCCAGTCTGTTTCCACGGATGTGCCCTGGGCATGACTTAGGGAAAGCCCTCATCCAAAACCGAGCCCAAAAGCATCTAAACATCACCCAAATGCACAAGTTCACTCAAGCCTGTGCCTTGGCCCCATTCAGTTTAGTAATATAGATACAGCTATACAGAATCAAGCCAAATGAAAATTAGACATTTAAAGCAACCTCAGGAATACAGAGCTTAAAGGGGTACTGCAACAGCAAACATCTCAATGGCCTAAGTCACAAGTGAGCGCTTCAGCCCACGCTGCTTTAACTGCAGCTCACAATCATTAAGGTTGGAAAAGACCTCCAAGATTTTAGAGTCCAACCCTTAACCCAGCACTGCCAGGTCCACCACCAAGCCTAAGCACATCCACAGGTTTTGGTTTTTAACACTTCCAGGGGTGGTGATTCTACCACTTCCCTGGGCAGCTTGTTCCAATGCCTGGCCACCCTCTCAATGAAGAAATTTTTCCTAGTAATCAATCTAAACATCCCCTGGCACAGTTTGAGGCCACATCCTCCTGCCCTATTGCTTGCTAACCAGGAGAAGACAAACCCCCACCTGGCTACAGCCTCCTCTCAGGGACTTGTAGAGAACAATAAGGTACCCCCTGAGCCTCCTCTTCTCCAGGCTGAATACCCCCAGCTCCTCCTCATAAAACTTGTGCTCCAATTTAATGAGGCCAGTATTGGGTGAGGCACAAAACCCCTCAAACCCCACATCCGTTGCGATAGCTGCTCTATTTCCTGTGAAATATTCCCACTTC
Source organism: Phainopepla nitens (assembly GCA_013400175.1). Lineage (NCBI taxonomy): Eukaryota > Metazoa > Chordata > Aves > Passeriformes > Bombycillidae > Phainopepla > Phainopepla nitens. The sequence goes on along the minus strand of VXBQ01007217.1, from coordinate 1,076,579 downwards.
TTGTAAGACATACATAGGCAGGGAAGGGATTACATAAGGGCATATCTGTGTTTAAAAGCTCTTCTGCAAGGACCCCACTGCTTTCTCCTCTGGCCCGGCTGCTTCTCACCCAGAAGACTGGTTTACAACAACCACCTTCCTTACGCAAAAGGGCTGAGCAAAAGCCCCCTCGGGAACTTGTTAGCATCAATCTTGTTTTCTTCCTTGGTATCTCCAAACTGCTGGGCAAAGGCTCTGCTTGCCCCAAGGGAGAACACACAGTATCTCCCTAGCAGCTAGGGTGACAGTCTCTCATGCTTAGATGGAATTCCCAGCTAACTTTCACAATATATGTAACTTCGTTCACCAAGAAAAGCTTTCTTTTTTTTTATTTCCCCAGGGACGTTCGGCAAGTTCCAGGAAGTTTCTTGCAATATTTGCCTAAGGGCTGCAGAGAATGGATCTAGAGTGCCTCGCTCCCACTCATTTCACTGAAATCCCATCATCAGGGACTTTGCTGCATGGGAGTATAGTTTTGCTTTACCACAATGAAATGACACGAATATCTATAGATGAATGCCATTTGGGACAAACACTGGGAGAATGGCTGGAAAATACAGAAGTTTGTGTTTGTTTTGCAATATAGCTCATCCATAATTTAATATAGGTAATTCTGTTAGAAGAATGTTGCCTGTCACAGAAAGATATGAAAAAACAGTGCTCTCCATCTGTTTTATTACATTGTTGTGGTTTGCTTTTTTCCCCCAAGAGATGGTTAAGAAGAACTTAACCTGAACAACTGACACAGTACAACTCCTCTTGTACATTCCTCAGCCAGAACAGATATACTCTGCTTCCTAAGAACATGTTTACTCAGTGCTGGAACACGGAAATGCTACTTATTGTCAATCAGAAGACTAAGCACAGACTCAGATATGTAAACTCTGGAGACTCACATTTTCTCCAGATGACACGTTCAAATTTCAGGGGTCATGTGCTAGAAAGCCATTCCATTTTTTTTCTCCTCTCCACATCAGTTTGCAATACTAGAGTTTCCCTGAATTCTGCTTTGCTGGCATCTTAGAAGCTCATGGAGATATTACCAAGAATCCTATATAAAGTCTATAATATTAAGTTTATATAGTAAGTTAACGCAAACTGAGTGGTATGGTGGGTGGTGGGGAACAAGCAGAACACAGGTCAAGTTGTTAAATCACTTCATTGCTTCTAACATCATAGGACCTTATCCAAATTTCCCCAAACATAAAACACGCTTCTCACTGATTTTAAGGAATGTTCGATTAAACTTTAACAGCCCTTTTTTGTCTGCAGAAGAGCTGCTAGGAAGGACCTCAATAACTGCTTCATGGATATTCAAAGTTGATTTAATAACCAAAGTTCTAATCAAACAATTAACTGATTACAGCTACAAGGATCCTCCAGGAAGCAAGCCTTATTTCTTACCAGAAGTCCTCACACCTACAGTGGTACCTCATCTTCTGCCTCCCATTTGTGATAACCATCCATTATACTGTTTAAAAGACAGAAGATGCCTGCATTTTAAACCTCTTCAGATTACTGAATATAGTAACCCACAAGCACAGCAAAACACATTGCAGCTTCTTTCAGAGGCAAAGTACTGAGTACCTTAGCACAGAGCAGGAATCAGCTATTCAAACTTAACCTCATAACTCAAGAGACAAAGCAGCACATGCTGCCTTTTTTTTTTTTTTAAACCAGGTGCAAGCTTGTGGAAATGTGTTATCTTGTTGCTAATAGCAATCACCAACTGGGATTTCATAAAAGGACAACTAGGCTTAGTCTACCCCAGAAAGGGACTCATGAAAAAGCAGGCTAAGGAAAGAAAAAGCACACAAACAACAAGAGATTATTCCCTGCAGCAGAATCTCAACCTGTGATTACATGTGTTATCACTAATCTGTAACACTGTCCAACATCCCAAGGAAATTTGGGGATGCATGCCTGCACATTTTTTCCACTGTAATTCCCTGTCACATAAATGAAAAAGACATGCAAATAATACTCCTGCTACATTCAGGATACACTCTTAATTTTTTATGTACATAACATATATATAGCTTTATATGTATTTACAGATTTAGAATGACAGCCAAGAAACCTACATGTGGTACTGAAGATCAGCATCCTATACTACATGACAGCAAGTCAAGTATCATTTTTGACTTCCTTAATAGACAAATTTCATAACTGCAATATGAACCGGTATTTTCCTGCCATGCACACAAAGCTAGATCTAAAGATAATAATAATAATAAAAGTATAAACATTTTGCCATCATGGCAACTCTCAAAAGTGCCTACTTTTTGTATAAAAGGACTGAGCACAACCAGGAACCAGATAGCATCCATCTCCAAGTAGAGAAAGATACAATTTAGAATTTCATATCATCTGGCCAGTATCTTCCTGAGGATCTACATGTGGACATGGCAGAAAAGACCATAGAACATCATAAGAACCTTGCAAACTACACCAAGAGCTGCAATTTTCTTCAGTATACGCTAAGCCAAGTCAGGCAGGTCAAGAAGAGTAAAGACCACATAAAAAGCAAGTCATTTTCTGCATTTCAGACCCAGCAACTTCCAGTCACCCTCAGGAATGAGCTGACCTGACAAGCCAACAGAGGTACCTGAGTAGTGCATGTTAACTCAAAAAGCCAAACAAGGTTGGCTCTACAACAAATCATGCCACAAGAGTATCTCAAGGACTGAGCCTTTAGAGAAATTATGTGCATAAGGAGGCTCTGACAAGTCGGTTGTCATTCACAACTGTGCTGTGGACATTCACAAGCATCCGAAGACAGTTACTGTGCTCTGCCACCCATAATAGTTACCTGTCAAGTCATGTTTTCACCTCTACTGCACTTTGCAAGCCTCTCCTTGCCTGGGTTGGTCAAATCCCTTTCAAAGACTTCTCAGGCGAGGCTGGCTGACAAAACTGGATGCTGGAGTGCTCCCATCTCCCCTTTTACTTGCAGCACAGCACCACACAGCTGGGGAAGGCACAGAGGAGTGGCAGTAACATATTCCAAAAGCAACAGCAATTTCCAAAATAGAGTGGTTCTCTACCAGCTACAATTATAGTTCTCCAGGATACTAGAAATCAATGAGGTCAAAAGCTATACAAGTAACAGAAAGCAGATGAGTGTGTTCTCAAAATCCACAGCTTATGTTGATGTTGAGGAGTAGGTTAAAAGATATAGCTAAATATAAGAATTCATTATAGTTGTGATGAAACAAGATGGGAAAATGGCTCTCCCTCTCTGCAGAAAGAACATTTAACTAGGCTTTCTAATGCTGAAATGCTGCTGGAGGACTGGGAGCCAATTAACAGCCAACTTCTGCATTTTGCATGTTATACAGGAAAATAACAATTACAGGATTCTGCACACTGAAAAACAACTGTGCTGCTGAATCTTGCTGCAAACCGTGACAGGGTCCTCAGCCATGACACCTGCTTACACTGGAGAGGCCTGACAACAACCAGCATGAAATTCAAAAGCATGCTTGGAAATAAGTAAGTAAATAAATAAATAAAAATAATAATTTTAAAAAGTCATGATGGCAAAAGACTGACAGAATCGCTCTGGGGTTTCATGGTGGAATATTCATTCCTCTAGTAAGGTATCTACCCATAGATCAGATTAAAAATCTGTCTACTGGAATGAAAACGTAGCTCAGCTTATCCAGGATATTAAAGTGTGTAGTGCAGCTGACATCTGATCTGATTACTTTTCATGCAAAGCAAGAACAAAACCCAAACTTTAAAAAGGCAAAATAAAAAGTACTGAGAGAAATCCATGTTGGAGGACTAAGTACGATTACAGTAGCAATTTCAGATCAATATCAGTAACAGATTTTATGGACTGCAAGATGCATATCCAACATAATTCAGAATTGACATGTTTTAGACTGTACACCAATCACTTCCCACAATGGAAATGAATTCTGGAGATGCAGAAATCAGAGGCAAGAGATATCTCTATAGGAAAGATGATACAACACATTCAAATTCTCACACAGAGATCTGAGAATTCAGCAGCTGACATGAGGAATAAACTGAAAACAAAAAAAAAAAAAGCCTGAAAATAAGAGTTATGTAGTTAACTAAAAGAAAATTACTTCTAAATTCAGGGGCCTGACCCACAAATCTGCTGTCACCTAGGAAGTGAAAGCCTGCACCAAAAGAGTGAAGGGAGGATGTCCACTAACTTTGGAGAGGTGCTAAGCAGGCCAAGTCTATTCAAAAACATCAGCTTTAACAGAGAAATTAAACAGTCATGGCTAAGCTGCTTAACATTTCACAACACAGACAATGGCACAAAAGATACAATAACAGCAGCTTACAGGAAAGCTGCCAGTGGAAACCAACTGGAGAAAATGTTGAAACTCCGGGATAAAGAGATGACTGATTAAAAAAAATCCCCAAATTCCTCCAGATCCGGAAAAGCGCACAGAGAAAAAAAACAGGAAAATTAAATTATACTCAAAATATCAACCCAAGATGACTTTAAGACATATTAGGCTCCTTCTATCAGTAAACAAGAAGTTTGCTCCAGCATCATCTTAACCACTGAAAAAGGAAGCAGAAACCCATAGTTAACTTACAGTCTTTCAGCTCAAAATCTAACAAGTGAATATCAAATGGAAAATACTCTCTTATTTCTGCAACCACAGAGGCAAGATAAACCCCCATGATGCCCTCATGTGCTGTAACACAAAACAAAAGTGGAACATCACAGTCTGCATTTATTCTGTACAGTTAAAGTAAACTCAAACGGTGTTTAGTGCCAAATCCCAACATCCAACCAGCCCCAACACTCCCTTCTCCCACCAGAAAGGAACTATTACCCCAGACCTCACTCCAAAATGTATGAAAAATTACCCACTACTGCACCTCAATGAGTGAGGCCCTGGCACAGGTTGTCCAGCAAAGCTGTGGCTGCCCCATCCCTGGAACTGTTCAAGAATGGTTGGATGGAGCTCTGAACGACCTGGAACGTGCTCATGGCAGAAGGGTTGGACTAGATGATCTTTAAAAGTCCCTTCAAACCCAAAAAAATCTGTGATTCTGATTAGAAGAATGAAATTTACTCATAAACACATCTTCTCTGAGTAAAAACTCAGCCAGTGTAGAAGTAAAGGCTGAAGTGTGCAGGGAAAGGGAATCTATCCAGCATTAAGTATTAACTGAATTCATTTTTGCATTTGAATTTTGAATATCTTTTTTAACATTAATTGGCTGCAAAATGCAATGATCAGTCTCAAGTCAAACATTTTGAAATAAAGGAGAAGAATACAAATGCACAAACAGTTCATCATCAAGAAGAAACAAACCCTTGCAGCACAGACAGGACACATGCTGGCATGATCTAAAGACTGGAGGAGGGGTAAGAGTGATGACTTTAAAGTTATTTCCAGCTTACTGTCTGGCAGTGAAAGCAAAAACTGAAACCTCAGCTGGACATTTGAATACCTTCAAAACAAATCCCCTGGAAAGGATCAAGTATTAAAATAAGTGAAGTCAATAAGTGAGTCACCAAAATTGCTATTTCCCAGGAAAAGATGTAAGTATTTCAAATCTGTCATGTTGAAAAGGCCACAACATCTGCCAATATCTAGATGGGTGGCTAAGCCCCTGCGGAAAAATGCAGAAATGGCTGATAAAAATTCTGTTGTACCTGAAAAGTGATTGTTAATTGGCAAATTGAGACCAGATCACATCAAAGACTGCCAGCCGTGGTGGCATAGGAAAGAAGCAAGCTTAGATAACGCAGAAGGTAAGGCAACAAAGAGATTCATATCAGAAAGATGTACAGGGAGCTTTAGGTATGTGGTAGGCTTCTGGTTCCCTTTTCCATGCTTTTAATTTGCCCATTTGGGGAAGGATTCAGATTCAGGAACTTGAGTTGGAGAAGGAATGTACAGCTGGACTCAATGTTGACTGTGGTTCCCAACTGCTTTTCTGATATACACCAAAAACAGCAACACTTTGAACAAAAAGCAGTAGACTCCAGCATCTACAGCTCACGTGCACACTGAAAGAGAAACTAAGAACACATCTATTTTAGTTTAACTTATTTTAAGCTGTCAACAACAGGGAAAATAAAAAGGGCATTCCTTTGCTTCCAGGAATTTCAGTTTATAATTAGTGAGCAGATACCAGATTGAATTTAGTAACTTTCTCCTAAGATTGATGCAACCCTCAGCATTTCCATGGGTTTCCATTCCTATCGCTGTATCTTTGCCAAAACATACTTTGTTTTTATGTTAATCTAAGAATGTCTTTCTTTTTAAAAATATCCTGGGCTGTTTCCTAACTAAATGGAAGACAATGAGGCCAGATAACATCACTGATCACTGAGCCATACCAAGTACTAAATGAGAATCGAAGATTGCTCAGCAAAATTATTGTTGTGTCAGAAGAAAGTCAGTTGTGAGCTCTGCAACCTCTCAGATATGATGAACACGGGGTTTTTTTAGGATAAGAAACCAAAAGAAAAGTACTGTCTTTTCTGCTTTAACCCACACTTCCCCTTTTTCCCCTCCATTCTTCCTGAACCATAGTTAATAAACTGGAAGACTGGGCTGAGCTGCAGGTAGGTGTATCCTGCACCATGCAGAGTCCAGCAGCTCACACTCCACTCCACATTTGTTGATTGTTATTTGGTGGCATCAGTGACAGGACTTCCTTTCCAGCCTGTGATTATTTGTTACTGTTGAAAATTATTTTCAAAAAAGTACAGGTAAAGTGCAGACCCAAGTGTTGTCTGATAAAATGATTGCTTATAAAAATGGATCAAAAGTTGAAAAAAAGTAGTTATCGGTGACAACACAGTGGCCCATTTCTACAATTTATATAAGCCCTTCCAAAGATTTTCCTCTGAGCATCTCATTAAATCTAGGTTCCAAAGCTAGAATTGAGTGCATTTATATATTTCAGTTGTTGAATGCTGTCAGGATTCAAAGATAAACTACTTTTTCCAGACAATTTAGATTTTATAATATTTGTTGTCTTCACCAAAGATGAAAGACAGTTGTTGTTTTAAATCATTGCTTTGTACAATCTGGTTTGCATACATTTAACAGAGAGCCATTTACAACCCGTCAATGTTTGGAGTGTGGCAAGAGAAAGGTAAGCTGCAACTGGGTACTTCATGATAGGAGAGCTTGATTTTCAGACAATCTTGGTTTTCCTGAATTTTTTCCCCAATTTGATTATTTGGAAGAAGGGAGGATTTTGTTTTAGAGTTCCTCACACATCTGCTTTACTGACGGTATGCTTCAACCCATCAATTTTTCAGTGCCATAAGCTTTTACTTCAGAGCTCTCTTAGGTACCAAAAAAACCCCACCACATAAAACCAGAGCTCTGCATCTTCCTCTACAAAAACAGCATTTCAGGCTGAAACCTGAAAACCAACCAATCAACATGCCCCTTGCACTCATTTAAGTAGCAAGTGACAGGCAAATTTAACTGCTTTTCAAGTCTGTTTCATCTGCTCCATTCATCCAATCCACTTCCCAACTACGGATGTTTTTGAGGCAGCTCCATCCTGAACCCTGCATGCCTCAAGTCAGGCAAGATGAAAACAAGCCACAGAGTACCATTTTCTTTCTGTCCCTCCAAAGGAAAAAGCAGTGAGAGTGCAGACTTGATACTGTCTCAACAACTCCTCTCAGTGACAATAATGTGAAATGACGGTTATATGAAAACAAAGGCGAGGAAAGCCCCTCTGCTTCCCACCTCCGACATCACCCACTACATTTCTCCAAACAGCAACTTCCCGAGCACTCTGCCCTTGCTTGCATCTGTTCCCTACAACTGCCAGAGACAAATCACAGTGTCCAACTGTGGGACACAAGAAATCTCTCCTCTCTGTATGAGAGGCCTGAAAACTGGGCTGGTGGCAAATTCCTACCAATTGTCTGCTTTTCCTCAGGAGCATGCCTAGGGCTGGACTGAGGCAAAACTCAAGGAAAACCTCGTGTGCCCATCCTTCCAGGACACTTCCAGCCCCAGTGCTGCAGCACTCTGCCTGGGCACCCAGACCGGCGGCCTCAGAGACGTTCAGCAGCTCAGGAAACCCCCTTGTTTGGGAAAGATGAGGAAACACAGCCATGCCAGTGCCTCTTTCTGGCTTGACTGAGTGTTCCCTGAGCTGACGGAGTCACAAAACACCAGAGAACGTCTCTCCAGGCCCCTGAAAACCAACAGGAGCAGTTCCCAGTCACTAACGAGCACTTACGCATGAGCCAAAGTGTAACGTTTGATAGCCTGCGAGAGAAGAGAGATTAACTTCTTCATTTGACCAGGTGCCACTGAGGGACTTTCTGTACTCAGCTGAATGCTTATCTAGGCCAGTTTCTAACACTCTTTTTTGATACTGCACAACTTTGGTATAAACAATTAAAAAAACCCTAAACTTATTAATCTTTAACAATTTCTGTCAAGCCATTCCCAGGCTTTAAAAAAACACTTTTCAGCTATAGGAAAAAAAAATTCATTAATTTTTACATCCAATTTTTTTTAAAAATTTTTATTTATTCTTGCAAATTTGTCAGCATTGAGAGATGGGTATGCCTGGATGCATCTGCACCTCTTCAGTCCCAAAGATCTGGCTGTCCATTGAAAAGCTACAGCATTTTTTTTTTTGGTGGATAACAAAACTATTATTTTTCATTTCTAGTTTATTCTATTTAAATTAAAAAATATTCCAGCCTTAATCTCCCCACTTTTACTTTTCTTGGATGGTTACTTCTCCTGTTTCATAGAAAATCTTATTGGTTCATTCACAGAGTCTAACGTGGCACTACACTGCATTTCATATAGTTTTAATTAATACCTTAATGGAGTTATTTGATTTTTAATACAGTGAGAATCTACAATTTTCCTTCTTTCATAACTGTTGCTATGATATTTACAGTACATTTGAAGGGAACTTCCAACAGCCTTCTTCCTGTGACCTAAATATTATCCTTTCTCTATAAAATTCTAGGAACAGGCTCACTGAAAATAGCTGGAGGAAAGAACAATTTTCCCACTTCTAAAAGGAAGAGAAGTCCAGACATTAAATTACAAAGAGTCTGTCTTTGAAAGAATTATGTCAAAATCTCTTCAAAAAACCCCAAAAAAACCCAAAAAACCCTAAACAAACCAAATCCATGATTCTCTTCAGTGCAATGCATTCATTTCAGCTTGTGCTTCTGGTGAGAAGCTGCTCTCTCCCCATCACATATATCAATAGAAATATATATGTTTTAAATTAGCATTATTTGAATCAGAAAGATCAGTAAAAGGTTACCACTCCTGAAACAATGAAGTCAAAGATTTGTAGCCCCTAAGAACTCCAGTGATTCTGCTGCAATATCCTTATGCATAAAATCCAATCCTGGAGAAAAGAACCATACCCAGCAACAAGCCAGGCTTACTGTACATTTACCACCTACATTTCCACTCAGACTTCATGTCAGACAGATGGGGTGTTTGCAGACCCAGCAGGATCACTCTCAACAGCCACAGCAACAAGAAACCTAAACAACAAGCATCTGGACAAAGTTAAATTATCAAATTAAACACAGGATTTGCAGGACCTCCCCAGTGACCTTGCAGCTGAGTAGCCGAGGTTGATTTGAGAAGTGGCAAACATCACCTGAGAGGAACTGCTTCTTGTTTTTTATGGGTATTTAGATTTTAGTTAGCACTCTGCACTTATTATTTTCATGTTAAAATCATTTGGGACAAACCACTGTCATAGCTTTATCTGCAATGCACAACTGGAACTGTCTGCACTGTAAAGCCCATCAAAATAGCAGAGATGGCAGCAGGTGCAGAAAAAGAGGCAGACCCTACCAAAAAAACTGGCAACAAGCTTTATGTGGGTGATGTCATTTTTCAAATCCTGTTTAATTTTGTCTTGATGTTTCCGAGGCAAAGAAAAAAAATGGGAGGAAAAACTGACACAGCAGGGAGGATGAGGGAAGGTCTAAAATGCATGTTCATAAAAGAGCCAGTACAGCACACTGCGTGGAAAGACTAGAGGAAAGGGCTCCAGAGAAACATCTTCTTCCCAACCCACAGCTCCCAGACAGCTTCGATTAGCCCTTGCTGGGAAAGGCCGTCCCCAGGATACTTCTCTCTCCACAACCTCCACGCTTTTCTATGGAACAGTGAACATCATGTCAATCTTGGTCCTTTTCTCTCTTCTTCCAAGGACCCCGCTGCAGGATCCTTGGACCAAGTGCTTCCCTTGGGTTGCTCCTTGGGTAGGATTTAATGCCAGGGAATCCTTCCCAGAGTTTCCTCTGGAAGGGATTATGAACTTACCCATTTGACAGCTTCAGAGGCAGACCGACAGAAAAGTTAATGAATGATCATAGGCAGTGGTGGATAAAGACTCATGAGCTAACGTCTCAGCTCGATGCTCCTCCCATTAAAATGCAGAGTCCTGTTTAATATTGGAACCAGCCACAGCCAGAAATTTATGGTCACCACCACACCTGGAGGTGAGTTACGGAGGAAGATCATGCACTCATTTCCATTTAATACCATCATTCCCTCCCATAGGCATTATGCTTAGGGCTTCCGTTTGTTGAAGTAACACCACACAACTCTAGGAAGAGCAGTATATGTTACTTCAGTTCTGTAAGAAGAGTTCAGTATCACTCATCTCATTACTAAGACTCTGGCTTCATGTTCCACCCCAGTTCCCAAAAATTAGGTCTGGCTGCTTACCAAACCACTGCCTAAGGTAAAAATACAAGCAGGTGGCACCTGTACAGAGCAAGTCCTGAGGAATCCTGCCTGACCACTCATTTTGGACAGATGCAGCACTGACCTCAAGCTTTACCACACCTCCCAAAATGTTCTGCACAGAATGACCAAAGAGACCACTTCTCACACTCCTGAAAATTCTTATGAGTCCCTAGATGGTGGAAGCATCGATAGTTTTTAAAAGAATCTTTAACAGAGATTTTTAAAATCCCATGTTCAAAACAACACTGTTCAGGCTTATGTCTTTGAGAGCTCTTCTGCAACCTGTAGGATACCATTATTATAGGTTAAAATAAAAAAAAAGAACAAACCACTTGTAATTGCTACAATGAATATTGGTAATTTAATGAAACAATTAAGTGAGATGATGGAATCTAGCAAAACAGTGTCTTTTAAAAAATACTAGTTATTAAAAACAAAGTGTTTTCCTTTATTTTTTAATACAATTTAGGGCATTTATTGTCAAAATACTGCAAGCATCTATCAACCATCACAGCTTGAGAACATGCTCTTTTTTCCATTTGAAATGTGGGCTTCCAGAGCCTCTGTTTATGCTTCCATTTTGGCAGGTTCTGCAGGATTATTTTATTTCCCCAGTTACCACAGCAGTAAAATTATTCCAACTTAAGAAAAAATTTCCTATGCTTCAGCTGAAGAGAAAGTCCTTCAACCTTCCTGTGACATTTTAAATGAACAACCACAAAGTTTCCAAGTAATGACTTCAAAATGGGATGCTACAAACTAAACTTCATGTATCAAGGGGGAGATGGGACAAAAAGGGCATTGAAGACAGAGGTAAATGCAACAATAAATACATATGTAAGGCTGTGGTCCCTCTGCCAGCTGTCTGCAGACCCTTAAAATTACAACCTAAGGGCTCAACTTCTTAGTTACCTTGAGAATCTCAGCTCGGCTCGATGACATTCTTTTCTCGTCCTAAAGTTGTGTCCTACTTAAAAACTACTTGGTTTTGCCCCAGAGACATCTGTATTTCAGTTTTCTGGCTAATGACCACAGGGACTAGGTTGTGTTGTATGACCTCCATTTGTAGCTTGCAAAGTGCTTTGGGCTTGTTTAGAATAGGCAGAAAAAAATAAAAGGAGGAAGGGGCCTGTGTTTAATTGCTGTGTCTAGGCTTTCAAAATTCCAATATTTAATTGGATGGTTGGATTTCTTTTTATTCCTATTTTTTTTTCTGCTTCTTGAGGGAGAAGCCTTTAAGGCACAAAATGGCCTGAATTCACAGAGAACTTGTTCCACAGCCTTATCAGTTGGAGGCAATTTTCACAAAATGGAACATTTCACATAGAAGAAACTAGAGTTTCAGCTTTTTTCTTATTCCCTTCCCATACTCTAAGCAACAAGCTCTCTTCCAAGTGGACTGAAAACAAGATTTCATTTGAGTGTACATGGATGAGAAGAGGAGGTAAAAGACTTTAAGACGCTATGTGACATTCCAGATTTACTGCGCTTCCAGGCTTCTATCTCCAGTCCCAGTTTACAAGAATAAGATGCTCAGTACTCCCACAGCACACTCCTGAGCCATGCTGGACTCTTTTGTGGTTGCCCATCACCCCCTGTAGCGCTGGGAGCACAGGCCAAGCCCGAGCGTGGGGACACCTGCACGTGTCCCGGTCCCAGGGGGCTGGCGCAGCTGCCGGCCTGGCACAGCCCGGCAAAGCCGCGCCAATTCCGGTTCCTGCATCGGCCAGCCCCCCTGCATCAGCGCTGTGCCAGCTCTGCAAAACCACCAGGAGCACAAGCATCCATCAGAGGAAGGGGGAGAAGAAAGCAAGAAAAACAGACTCTGAAATACAGGCTAGAAACAGACGTTTTGAGCAAGCCTTCACCTTTTTACAGTCCCTTTCCTGACAGCAGCTATGTTAATACTGCTGTCAGTATTTCCCACTTTCTAGAAACTAAAGCTACTTTTTTGTTTCTGAGCAACTTAAGCCTCTGGTTTCTGAGTTATCAGCTAAGCAAATTTACCAATGGCTTTTATTTTTTTATTTTGCAACTTTAACACATACTTATGCTACATTTTCTGCACGTTACTGAGACTTCACAACATACATATTCACTCCGCTTAGTTTATCAAAGCTGAATAGCATTTCATGTGCAGCAAAGCTAACTTTAAGAGTCCTTCATAGGTCACCAGGTAAAATCCTGCTTTGATGGAAGTAAACAACAGTACACTTAAAGCTATTTCTGCCTTTAAGGCAGTAACTGAATTATGTATCAGGAAAGAGAGATCAAAATTACAGAACAGGAATATATTTTGGAATATATTTATCAACCAAATAAATATAATTTGTTTTGCACAACTGCTCAAACGAAAATACCCATAAAGGAATAAAACCCCAAAACTACTACCAGTTTCACACTACGTACAAAAATACTATTAGCTTTGCAGTATGACTTAATTTCTCCAATCATACAGATTCTTGATCAAGTCATTGCAAGTCACCACATGGCAGCAAGACAGGTTCCCAGCTGCATCCTCTTAGCTTGCAGGGAATAAGGTAAGTCTTTAACTGCTGTTTAATTTCCTTGATTGTGCAGCAAGTTGCACATGGAACTGTCACAGGCAAGATGTTACTGCTGCAGGGCTTGGGTAACAGCCAGGATCACCTGAACTGTGTCAAGACCAAAAAATATCCATGGTGTCTCAAAGCCATGCTCCTCTACACACTGGAGATGTTGTACATCCTATTTCCAACCAGCCTGGGAGGAAAGAGAACTCACAGGACTGTGTTCTCACCGCCTCTTTTACCAGGGTCTCTGGGACTCTGGGCCAGGCCACAGTCTCCCTGCTGGCCTCAAATTCAATTAGCAACAGAAATACCTCCCTAACACCTCAAAGGATGAGCTGATGTGCTCATACACATCGCAATGCCAACCTATAAACAAAAGCACTCTGAAAGTTCTTATCATCCAAATGTCTCCTACTATTTCCTTCCCCACAAATATGCATTTTTAAGGCAAATCAGATCAGGTACTTCTCCAGACATTACCTTCTATGTTGCATTTAAAGAGACTCTGCTCTTTAGACTCTGTGGTAAGGCTAGGAAATGGAAATAACTAGTGTATCATCTTCTGAAACCAAAGGACTAGGAGACACAGACCCATATATTGCAGAGACACCAGCCTGCCAAAATACAAATATTTGCAAGTTGCTGTATTTGGGTTCCTCATTAGCTAAACTGATAGAATTTCCTGCAATAAGGGGAGGGGTAAAGTTGGAAGCAGTGATCCCATTAGGTTGTCATACTGGCACACAACAACACAGCATGGTAACATTTTTGTGAAGACAAAACACTGATGTTAATTCACACTGCAGACAGAGGCATGAGCCAGATGAAGTATTTATATACACACTCGCTCATACTGCATTCAGAACAGAAGCTCTGGAAACTGATATTTTTGTTTAAAATGAAGTGTCAAGCTTTCACCCTGCCGAGAACACCAAGAAGGCTCACTGGAAGCAAGTGGCACTACAGAGGCAGGCAGAGAGAGTTTCACGTTTGAATTCATACCAAATGCAGCAGCATTCCTACAACCAGTGCAACCACACACTGAACACCAGAGTGTTTTTTTTCTTAACCACATTTTTGTTTGTTTTTTTTTTTTTTCTCCTCATCTGAATAAATTGGTCTTTTTTTCCTTACATGCAACCTAAATCTACCCTCCTTCAGCTTGAAGTTGCCACTACGGACCTTGATACCAGCTTTCCTGTAAATCAACCTAACAGGGAAATACATAAGATCTCAGAACCTTCTTTGTTCTGAACAACCTCAAATGTGTCAGTCTGCCCTCACAGGAAAACCCTTCCAGCCCTCTGACCATTTTCATAGCCCTCCTCTGGAGCTACTCCAACAGGTCTGTGTCTGTTTTGTACCCAGGATCCCAGAGCTGGATGCAGACCTCCAAAGGGAGCAGAGGGGTAAAATCCCCTCCCTGGACCTGCTGGCCCTGCTGCTATAGATGCAGCCCAGGACACAATGGGCTCTCTGGGCTGCAAGCACATGTTGCTGAGTCACATCCAGCTTTTCATCAACCAACATCCCCAGACAGAACCATCCAGTCTGCACTGACACTGGTGATGGCCCTGACGCACGTGCTGGATCTTGGACTTGGCCTTGATGAATTTCATGAGGTGAGGAATAGGGAACAGTTACATCAGCACAAACTGGCCACCAGAGAGAGACACTAACCCCAGCCTAAACTCAGCACCAACAGTTTCACAACAGGCACATGGTCAGGACAATCTATTTCTTTCTCCTATCCATGCAGGCACCCTGGGGCAAGGAGCTTAAACTTAGATGTCTGAGGTAAGGGGAGACAAATCCCACCCTCACTGACTCAAATGCAAACAGCTTTTATTTTAAGAAAGGTGATCAGTGCTAGAATGTGCTTGAGTCATTCTCGCAATCCAAGGCCACCTCTCAAATTCTCCTCAGGACCTCCAGTGTTAGGACAGACTCCCCCCGCCTGTCTGTGCTTCCTGCCAGGAGACATTATCACTGCCCTGTGCATCCCTGAGACCACCACCTGCTTTATCAGGACAAACCACCTGCAGTTGGGGCAGAATGTCAGAAAAACATTTCTTTCTTTAAAATGTATTTTATTTCCGATCTGTTGGCTACGAAACTGAAAACGTCATTTATGTAGAGTGTTTACCAGGGGCAGGAGAGCAAAGGAGCAGGCCCTCACTAATACAATTTTGAAGCACATTATTTACCACTAATGATAGCTTTGTTTCTTGCAGAAGTTTAATTTCTTTTCCCATTACAGAGAAATACACACTTTCCCCAGGCAGGTCCCTATAACTGTGCTTGTGGTGTAAACCACTGCCATGTGAAAGACCCTGCTCCATAATGACATCAGTGAGATCAGTCAGGGTGACTAGGTGTATCTGCAAGACTTCATTCATGCAGACATTATTCACTACTGAGGAATCTACTTCAGGTACCTTCATTTCTCCAGATATAGTACCAAATTCATTTGCTCTCAAAAACCAAGTAGGGCCTACACAGGTTTGCTCCTGCTGCTGTGGAGGTTTTGGTCTGCAGAAGCCAAACATGAGCTTAACAGGGAGAGGTGCTGTGCTGCAGATGTTATAAAAATTAAAAAAAAAAAAAAAAAGGAGTTAGGATTCTTATTGAGATTTAGTACAGAACTAGCCTGAGAAATGGCTAAAATCTAGTCAGAGCAGGCTGGATAGCAGTGGGTCACCCTGCCTGGGCAAGGTGAGTGCACCTGAACTAGCTCTGTGCAGCCTCTTGCACCAGCTGTACTTCCATCAGGAGCAGCACAGCACACTTGTATTTACACATTCTACTGACCCTCAACCAAAAGCACCAACACACCTGCACTGCTTTCTGTGCCCCTACTTCCCCTCACCAGCCAGCTGTTTCCTGTTGTAATCCTGAATCTCTGCAGGTATTTCTGATAATTTTTTTCAGCTTCACACTATTCGGGGGGAGCCCAAGGGGGAAGAGAGGAGGGAATAAATCTGCAACCTAAATTGCGACTGAGTGAAGAGGACACTCCAGTTTGGATTGCTTTTACCACTTAGGAAGCTCCATGGCAGGTGGAGCTGTCATTAATCACACACAATGACAAGCTGCTACTCTCAATCATGCTTTGTGATCAAATTCTGCACTAATCAGGAGCTTCAGAGAAGTCTGGCTGTTCAGCAAGGTTAAAAATTCAGATGATATTTTCCTTAAGACTCCTCTAACATTTAGTAACAGCATCACAGAGACAAAAAAAAAAAAAGCTCCAACAACACCCTGCTGACAAACATCCTACATGCGAAAAGGAGCAGCTACACCACATGCTTTCAGCTGGACCGTTTTCTATCATGCACATAAAGTTCCTAAATGGACCAAAATTTGTCTTGTAGTTTTAAGGGTAATCAACAATTCTCCTTCAAACCAGTTTTACAGCTGCACTTAGAGAATAAACAGGTTTACTTAAAAATATCTTTGAAAAAACGCTATGTTCTAATAAATAAAAATTACAACCAAAACAGTTTTTGTCAAGTCAGTATAAAGGGACCTTTATCTGTAATTTCAAGGTAATTAGGTATGTCAGGAATCATGTGTAACACAATGCACAAATACACAGTTAGCAAGTTACCTGTCAAAAGGTATTTATTTGTCTCGAGAGGGAGAACATGCTGTTCTCAATGGAGGGCCACATTTTAGTGGATGAGCTGCTGGCAGGAGCAGCCCTGTTCAGATTTCCCATCACAGGCAGTTTACAAATACTCAGACTATACGGGTTTTTGAAAGATCAATAGCTAAGTTTCACAAATAGCTAGAGTAAAAAGCAACAAAAAATATCTAGGTGTCTTCACTTGGGGGAAGCATTCTCTGACAAAGCCCCTCTGAAGGCGTCTGCTTTGTTGACTGTGCCAACCAAGAGCCTCTGATAAGCTGAGCCTCCAGAGAAAACAAAACTTTACTAAATAAACACAGAGAACAAGGGCTCAGAATGGCAATGTGGATATGCATGCCATGACACCACTGCTGCCAAAGGAAGTCATCTTGCAGGTAGGGATGTCACCTAACTCTTCCTTTTTCAATTCTTCTCTCTGCCATAGTCTTTGGGTCCATCACTGATGCAAAACAGGAGGAGACTAATGCCTCATAAATGCTGTTTTCTCTACCCATCCATGTAAAGGGCACCCTGCCACTCTTGAGCCTCTGTTCCCCACACAACTCCAACACAAACAACAGAAAACTTGCAGCTTTAAAGAATTTTTCTTCTAATATTCTGAGAAAGCACAGCTGAGTCAGCACAAGTTCTAGAACAAATACCGCCAAAGTTTCAACTATTTATTATCTCTAATTTAACTGAAAAGTCAGAAATGAAGTGACTTACAATTCATTAACAGCTTACTTATACAATTTAATTTTGGCTACTTACTTCTATATAGGGAACATAGTAACATAATTAAAGCAGATGACCACAGTGATTGCAAAAAGCTACCTGCCCAGTTGGGGTTTTTACCAAGCCACACTAACGAGATGCAGGTTAAAACCCTCTGTAGGATCTTGAGTGACCACTCACTGACTCCTCTTACCAAGTAATTAAATTAAAGCCCTCTTCCCACAGAGAGGGGGAAAGCAAAACAAAAAAGATCACAGACAGTAATGTCATGAGATCATTTACCTCACCAGCCAGTTACTGTCAGCTAACACAGCATACAGAGAACTAAAGGGGAAATAAAACCCTCCAGCAATGAAACTGCCAGCACTTCAAAACAACAAAAAATAATAGAGAAAGGACTGTGACTTCATTTAACACAACACTCACCCCTTTGGTTTGCAAAGCCATTGCTGGTCACATCCTGCTGGTTTTGCTCTTTATTTCCAGCTACCAAATTGCATTTAGAGACTTACTTAGCATGCTTTCTGTTTGTGCATCCTCAGGAATTACTGACACACATTCACACATGGAAGGGGAACAGAACAGGACTTCAAAGATCAAGACTTAACTACAAGCATGGAGAGAAAAGAAAAAATAAATCACAGAAACACAGCGCAGGGAGGAAGACACCAAAGAGAAGGCCAGGCTGGATGAAGGTCTGATTTTGAAGTGTCTCTTCTGACCTAAACTATTCTATGACTCTGCAAAAGGAGCAAGCATACAACAGCATAGAAAAACAAGACAGAAATGTGAGGATATAAACACCTTCTGAAGTTTGATTCCACTAAAATGAGTTTATTTTATTATTTTCTTTTTGCCCCAGGAACAGTGACCAATGAATTCGTAAGACCCAGGCTGCTTTTCATTCATTCAGGTCTTACTGCTGTAAGATTTGGTAAGCCTGTGTTTTCCAAACTGCAGTAGCTTGAGAGTG
>VXBQ01007217.1:1034150-1057870 GCA_013400175.1 Phainopepla nitens | reverse complement strand
GGGGGGGAATTCCAGGGAAACAGGGCAGAAGGCAGGAGCCAGCCTGGATGTGTCCTCTTGGAGAGATAAACAGGCTCATTTGCACATGCTGCATACACAGCACTTTCACAAGGGATTTACATCTTACGAGTAGGTACTGCTAACTTGCGTTTTCAGAAAACCTTAATTCTACTTCAGACATTTAGATTTTCCTTCTATTTTGGGGTAAGTTTGCTACAGATTGTTGAAGACGTGGAAAAGGGATGAATAACAAAAAAACATATGGTACTACACACAGCAAGGACAGTAACAATGACATTGCTGAAATGCCCAAGGGAGTTCTCAGCCAACCAAATACCAAGAGATGCCATAAAAGATAGAGGAGTAAAATGTCCTAAAACTCATCTTTATGACAAAGTTTCCTTAGGCCTCCTGTAAACTGTTCTTAGGATCATCAACAATGCAACACCAATGCAAGTTTCTACATGAAGTCTCTGAAATATATGCAGGCTCCCTTCCGCTCTGCAGAACTCCAATTAGTGTCTAATCAATAAGTTTATTTGCCTGCCTAAAAGTAAGATCCAACTTCTGGTTTACGTGGGAAGCATTTTTAATGAGGCAGGCTGATGCAGGTACTCTTTCTGGAAGGTAAATTGTTCTTGGAGGCTTTCCATTAAGAGACAGCGGAAACTCCACCACTAACTCTTAATTAAGTGCTCTATTGCTTTGGGTTTGTTTTTAATTATTTTTCTTTGTAGATAAGTCATTAATAATTGAGTATCTGCTGGCCTGAGTCATGACACTGTGAATGTACTAAGAAGAAAACCAGTGGCAGTTGTCCATCTGAGCAACAGTCAGTAGACCTTTAAAGCAGTCTAGGAGAAGACTTCTGTTCCTCCAAACTAATTTTAATCAGTTTTCCCCCACCCTCTAAAAATAAGCAGAAGGGAGAGGCTTCTGCTTTGGAAACAAACTCACCTTGTCAAGCAATGCACATTGCCACAGCCGTGTATTTATTTTTGCCTCTAGATAACAGGCATCCACAAACCACCAAGATGCTTTCAAGATAGATGTGCACACAGTGACATCCCCACGTCAGCCACCTGAGAGCTGCACCCACAGGATGTAGCATGTGCTACTGCTGCATCAACAGAAGTGCACCTTGCTTATACAGCACCACTTCCCTTGCTACCTAGATTAAAAAAAAAATAAAAATCTCTACTTAGGACCTAAGCATCTAGGCAACAAAAACATTTCTTCTCTTTAATAACCTACTTCCAGATATTAGTCTATGCAAGATTGTACATCCAAGACTTGATCACAAAATTGCTGTGCAGCAGAAATGGTGATGCTCTCCCTTTGTACAGGACAAAGTGGATTTCAAGAACCGCTGCTTTTCAAAATTATTATTCTCCTACAAGTAAAACAGTCTCAATATGCAACAGACAGAAAAAAAAAGTCTTTTCAGATCCCCTCTTCTGGTCAGCCCTACTAAGCTGTTGATGCTAATGATTTGAAATGGCCTCATGGAGACAAACCTGCAGGTTTGGGTAAGGCAGGGGGAAGATGCTGCTTCAGTCACTTCATAGTGGCTGTATCATTCGACACACAGTTAGTCAAAATGCTATCTATTCCACACAGTGTGCAGCTAATCTAATCTAAAGCAGCATGCAGGCACTGCTGTGCTATGGAGACATTCAACAATGCAAACATGATTAGCCACATAGGTGGAGCTTTACATGCAATTGTTTTGGGAGAGATTTAACACTGCCACAGTGACAACATGGCCTCCCTCTTCACATCTGGCTTATCAACACTCACTTCAGACTAGACTTTAACCTTGCCAGCTGCAATTTTCCTCTACTTCTTCCTAAGGTTCTCATCTTGCATTAATTAGGGCAGTTTAATAAAGAGGAAAAAATATTATTAAAAGCATTTACTACTTGTTATGCTTTTGGCCAGTCAAGTTGCACTAAAGAGTGCTTAGACTGTATTAGGAAGCTATAAAGTACACATACTAAGAACAAAAATACTTTTGTCCTGTAACAACAAACATGAATTAAAAAAACAAACAATAACCCACAACTCAAAAACCTCAATCAGAACTATAAGTTAAACAAGTATGTTAAATAAAACACTCAAGTCTCTGAGTCAGGAATGCCCCAGAGGTATGGGGGAAGTGAAAGACTGCCTTCCAAAAAGTTTGACTGTGGTAAGGCAAAACCCAAGGATTTCCAAACTCAGAACTGATAAAAACTAGTGCTCCTCCTGCAAGTGTTTACCTGCCATCATTCTGAGATGTGTCCATCTCTGTCAGCTCTCAAGTTTTCTCAAACCACTTTTGTAAATAGCATCTGAAGGGTAGGGTGGCTTTCAACTCAGTCCACTTCAGCCCAGCTAAGGCAATTATGTTAGTCAACCCCAAACTGCCAGCAATAAGCCTTTTGGCACACCCACTGGGTATTTCCAGAGGTATGAGCAGCTTTATACAACGTGAACATGTTTGTATTTAAAGGCTGTTCCTAAGGTCCAGCCAAGCCCTACCCCAAGGGCTGGCTAATCATGCCACGGTCCAGATCTCAATCATCACAAAACAGGTTGTGCTCGCCTTCCCAAAACGCAAGTCTCCCTGCAGCTGTGAGCAGCCTTGTGCTGCAAACTGACTTGAAAATATTAAATAAAAAAGATTAAAAGTTCTCAAAGAGGATTTAAATACAGGCAGCAAGTCAGCACTTCACTTCCTACAATCCCTTCCGAGAGAGATTAGGGCACAAGAACTCAATACCTTGAAAGTAAAAAAACTACAAAGAATGTTGATTTTCTTTCCTAGAACAGTGGCCCCAGAAGATAAGAGGCACAAGTACTTATGTTTTAAAACCGAATATGGAAGTATTTAAGAGATACTGCCAGTGAAAGCATTAAAGTGACACCATCAACTTCACACCTAGATTCTTCAAAAAAATATTAAGAATTTGGGCCTTTTTAAATCTATCCTTAATTTTGTGTGCCTCTAGTGTATATATATACATCCATAAATACATATACGTGTATATACAAGCATGCAAATATATGCATATAAATGATATCTCTGGAATGTAAAACAAAGTCTCTGAATTTTCACAATAACAAATTTCAAAGATATATCTCATACTTTATTGTTGCTGCTTATTAAAAAAAAAAAAGGGCAGAAATAATAGGCAGCCTATCCTCTTCCAGGTTAAATGGGACATTTGTCTAATATAGGAGACTACTGTCTTTCCTGAATGTCCAGTGAAAATAGTTGAAAATATTTGCAGAGTTCTGCCAATCCAGCATTAATACTGCAGCTGAACACTCTTCTATTACTCCCAATCCTCCCTTGAAACCTCTGCCATTTGGACAGCCCCATTCACTATCCTTTTATGCCAACAGACCCACAGGAAGGCAGCTTTAGAAAAAAGGTGACCTAAAACATCTTTCCCATTTTATCCCTCTGCACTCGCATGACGCCTCAGAAGCAGCTCCACCGGCCCTCTCCCCTCCCTGTGTCATCAGGACTCCAACCCCCTTCCTCACTTGTGCCACAAATAAAATAAAGCAGGAATTACACGTTCCCTCTGCCATCAGACTAAGCCTGCGGCAAAGAAGTTCTAAGATACCTTAATCCTTTTGGCTGCCTTCCGTCACGCTGTGCCTCCTCGACGCTCATAGCTCTCCCCTATCACTCTATAATAGTGCCAGCTGGCCTCTCTTAGCCAGCCTTTTTTTTTTTCAAATAAAAAAAAAATCACAAATTCAAAAAAAAAAGTGCAGAGAAACAAACCCTTGAATATAGCATTTCATTCATGGGTTGGTTCTTACTAAGTTGTGACTTGTATAATTAATCGTAATTCACAGCAGCACAGCATAGGAACAATTATTTAAATATTTAAAAACAAAGTGGGTTGCTGGTTTTTTACAATGCTGACATATTTAACACCTAAAACAAATCCTTTTACTGCTGTCTTTAAAACAAAGGCACACATTTTTCTGCAAGTCAGATCTCATTTTGCAGCACTTTCCATCCTCCTGCAGGAAGGCAGCTATTTTCAGTATTTACCAATTATAAAAGTGGTTTTACTGGGTGAAAAAAAAATACTTATAGTTGCACACCCAGTTGTTGACAATCCCCTTACACCACTGAATGAGAATTTTCAAATAAAGGAAGGGGGGGAGGAAGGAGAGGTATAGAAAATTGATAAATATTTCCCTTTTACCCACCATGCAACATTAGGAAGGGGCAGATTTATTTTTAGCTGATTTTCTTCTACTACCAATGGTTCTTTGAATACATTTCCTGGTGGTTAAACTACCATTACTCCAGCTTCTATGTTCATACTGGCAACTATTTATTTAGGCATTCTGTCACCCTGGGAAGAGCAGATCTCTATTCTTCCTTGTATTACAGAGCCTTTTGGAGCAAGCATGTTTATTTTATATCCCATAGGGCACAATCATATAGAAATAAAAAGCTGTGGGAGGGGGCAGAGGGTAGGAAGGGAAGAACACATCATGTACTCCTGCTGATAAACTCAAAGCACTCAGCAAGATTTAAATGACTGTGGAAAAGTCTCAACTTGATATTCCTGGAGCAGAAGTTGAAAGCATGATTTTAGAAGACCAGAAGCACTATGCTCAATTCCCCCCAGTCTAATAATTTCCTCAGAATCAGTACGGTCTCAAGTTTAGGTTTTAATTTACACAGAATAAAGTCAGCTTAAAAAATCCCACAGACTAGATCAAGACAGGAACTGATGTGCCCCTAGTGAATGGGATTTAAGAATCCCAACTCCAATGGCTTTTATTAGAATAATCCTATGATAATATTCTTGCAATTATGTCCTTCTTCAGTGTTTAAGTTTTTAATGACAGGTACAAAAATCAAAGCCCAGCTGAGGGTACCAAAAGGCTGATGCTAACCTAGTGCACACTCCAAGAGAGCCTGACTTCTACTTCTCCATGTCTCAACTGGACCAAGACAGGCACTTTCAGTGTTTTCACAGCACAACTGGAGAACTTCTTTAACTGCTCCTATGTCCATTTTATCTCCAGGATACGAGCTCAGGAATTCTTATTAACTGAGAGGGAAGTGATTCTGCCTCTCTACTCCACCTTCTTGAGGCCACATCCACGGTGCTGCGTCCAGCTCTGGGGCTCTCAGTACAGAGAGGACATTGACCTGCTAGAGCACCTCCAGAGGAGGCCACAAACATGACTGGAGGGATGGAACAATTCTCTTAGGAAAAGCAGAGGTTAGGCTGCTCAGCCTGAAGAAGAGAAGGCCTCAGGGAGAACTTATTGCGGCCATTCAGTACTTGAAGGGGGCCTATAAGAAAGATGGGTACAAACTTTTCAGCAAGGTATGTTGCAGTAGGACAAGAAGT
This sequence comes from Phainopepla nitens, assembly GCA_013400175.1. NCBI lineage: Eukaryota > Metazoa > Chordata > Aves > Passeriformes > Bombycillidae > Phainopepla > Phainopepla nitens. The sequence continues at coordinate 1,052,489 of VXBQ01007217.1, read as the reverse complement.
AATAATTTTAAACTATGAGAATTGATTTAGATTCAATATAAAGAAGTTTTCTACAATGAGGGTGGTGAAACACAAGCACATCCTTGCCTGTGGAGAGGTGGCAGGTGCCCCATCCATGGAAATGCTCAAGGTCAGATTGTATGGGGCTCTGAGCAATCTGACATAGTTGTAGACATCCTTGACCATGGCAGCTAGATTGAACTAGACTTTAAAGATCCCTTCCAACCCAAACTATTCTGGGATTCCTTGAACTGCATTCAGTATGATGCTATCTAATTTGAATCTTTACATCTCAACTGTTGGCCATGTACCTGACAGCTCAGCATTCAAGCATTCAGCTCTGTGTAACCCAAGATGCTCTGGTTAAGCTTTGGCCATCAATCACAGCAAAACAAAAATACTCACATGGAATTAATGCAAGAAACTTTCTCTTAGGCAGGAATATTAACCTTAACACAGGTCTTGGCTTTGTTGATAAGCCTTGCTAAATGAACCATATTTCCAGCATGCCTGAAAAAATTCTCAGCCAGAGACGAGAAGGTCCAAGCAAGCTGCAGCCTGGATTTGATCCAGATGATTCCCCATGACAACAAAGGGGAAAAAAATCTATCTCTGCAGACTTAAGTGATCACAGAATGGCTTGAGATATGACATCATCCTGAGTTCAGTTAGACACAGATGACTCTTCCAGAGAGTTATGACATCCCACTGCTCTTCATGCTCTAACTGCCCCAAGTTACTCATCAATCTGCTTTACCACAGGTTCTGAATCTAACTTGTGCCTCTTCTAAAGCCATTGGAAGTACTTCACCACTTTGAGGTTGTAATGCCTTGAAACTAAGGAGTTTATCATCAAAAATAGCTATTTGTAATCCAAAGGGGAAGTCAGCAGTATGCTGACAGTAGTATGCAGATAATGCTGCACTGGAGATCAAGTATTACCAACTCCTTCAACCTGGTTTTGCCATCATATTTCTCTAGATAAAGAAACTTCTTAAAAAAAAAATCACTAAATGTATATGTCAACCATATTTCTAACAGAAGTAAGCGTTTGGAGACAAAACTTAGAATATTAGAAGCACACTTCAAGTGAGATTAATTAAGAGTATACAAGAAAGCACCAATACTGTGCCAAGTTTACCAGGACAATATAAAGGAATATATCCCTGGCCACAGATGGTACAGACAATCTATGCCAGGCAAAAGACACTGATCAGCAAGTGCTTCAAAGAGAGCAGCAAGCTTTCTTACCTGCTACCTAGGACAAAGAAACAATATTCAGGTATGAGTAAAAATGGCTCCTTCCTTGAGATTCTGAATGTTAAAAATATTAAGGAGCTTCTGCTATGTCACCTCATCCGTGTCTTTGCCACTTCAGTCTTTGCTAAAAACCTCTAAGGCTCTTGGCTTGGGATCACTGTACTGATCTCCTCATTTGAGTCCTGCTTGGTGAAGCACGAAGAGATAAGAGTAACATAATTCGTGTTTTGCTGTTACTCCCTAAAAATTGCTGAGATACCAAGGAAGACATATGGAACCATGAAGTGCTAACATCTGATTAAAATACTGTTCAATGAATTACGCAGTTTCTTTCCTGTACCTTACTCATAAAAAATTAAACAATTGGGAGAGAAACTGCTTTGATACAAAGGGGGAAGAGCTCCATCCCACCTAATCACTCTCCAAGAATTAATGCACTTGCCAAAACAGCTCCTCTGCCACCTTCACACACATAGAAGCCTCCTCTGCTGCAGGGATTTGGCTTTTAACTGTGACACAAACCAGTGCCTCGTTCCTCACGTCGGTAGCATGGAAATCCTTCAGACACAGCCATTACCTCTCCCAACAGCAACATGAGAATTTCTTCTACAGTCAGTTTTCACTAATGGTATTCACAGCCTCAGAGTCAGCAAAGGATTTGGCAAGACTTGCCCCAATTTCACTCTGTACCTTCTGGAAAAGCTGTGCATAACAGGAGAAGCAGCTGCAGCTCCAAAGGGTGGAACACAAGAGCAGCTGAGCTGCACCGCTCACCCTCCAGCATCACAGGCCAAGGTGAAGGCCAGACCCTGGCCCAGGCCTGGCAGCACAGGAGGGTCTGCAACACCTCTGATATCTTCCAAAAAATCAAACCTGAATCACAGAGCAACTGGGCTGTGACAGACAACAAGTTTGCTGCTGCCCTGGTGGGCTGCAGGCAGCTGGTTCTCCCGTTTTGAAGGAAAGCTTAAATACCTTTAAATTCCGATCAAACCAAAGAGTGCTTGGCATTTTACTGGGCCTGGTCCCAATAACTCGTTTCCTTTTCTTTCTCTGTTCTCAAATTTGCCAGTAAGAATCACAACAGAATCCAATTAACATTCACTAATGAGTGGGATACCAATTGCTAATCCAAAAGAATTTGGTTATATGCAAGTAAACAAACAAGTTCATGTACCATAAACTCGGTTTTATTCATTTATTTTGACAAATGTAGTTTGCTTTTAATTATGATACTTCCCAGCAGACTACTTTGCCTATTTTGGTGAAGTTTGCTGAACTCCCATTGCTATTATGCTTTTCCTTAGAGCTACTATTAAAAAAAAAAACCCAAAAACCAACAAAACAAAAACAACAAAAAATCCATCCCAGAACCAACCGATACAGCAAATACTTGCTGCTCCCTCTCACAAGTAATAAAGCAGCAAAAGATCTCAAGAAAACTGCTTGACTGATGCTCCACATTTTGTGTTTCTGAACTTCCACTGTGAGGAAGGATGCACTACTGATGCTTCATTGTGCTGGAGAAGTTTTCATTTCAGGAATCTTTCCAGTCAGACTAACAGCTCTTTGCAGAACAGATTTAGTAACTACCTGTGCTACTGATTTTCCTTTCAGGCTAAATATGTCCAGCTGGGTTCAAAAGGAAATCCCTTTCTGTAAAAGAACACATTTCAACATTTTCCTCTGACTTAAGTAACGATCTGACTAGTTTAAGTTTTTAAATAGTTTAAGCAAGCTCTTCATCAGTGGAAGTTTCCCTAATGCTGCCCCACTTTCTTTTTTTAAGTATGTAACAGGATTTTTTGGACTGTCCAACATGTTTTTAAGGGATACCTGCTCAGAGTGTTGAGCTACTGATATTAATTTGTTGATTTTTTTGGATTTTTTTACATCAAAAGCAAGGAGTTCACAGTCCATAACCACAAGCTTTTATAGGACAGTGTAAACCCCGACTTTTCTCATGCTGAAAGCACAAACCTTTGCCTCTTAGTTAAAATGTAGGTGAAAGCTTGCATAGACAAATAATTAACATTAGATGTTGGGTGCACTACAGGATTACAAGTTGGCAGCTGGTAACTACAGAGGACCAGCCCAAATCTAGGGTCCAGCTTCTATTCCATGAGAAGATTGTGGTCTGGGCTCTGGAGCTACCAAGCACGCACACAGTTTGGCACACACAGCCTTGCTGGTTGGGGGAGGTGTCCCTGCCACACAAAAGAAGTAGGTCACTTCAAGAAGTGCTGCCCTATGACAGCCTCTCAGTCTAGATCTCAGTGGCAGCCAAACACCAAGAGCCAAAGAGGGAAATGAGACCTCGTGACCTCTCCATCGTCAGGTCAAAGCAAGTCCTGCAGATCACAGCAGGGTTGGCTTGGTTACATTTGAGTAAAAGAAAGTGGCCCATCCACTCTTTCAGAAAGAGCATGCTCCCCCAAAATGGTGAAATTCATTAAAATGTTTTCTCCCACAACCACCATGCAAAGCTTGAATATTTGTCCTAACACCTGTGTAAGTATTTTCATTACTGATGGGGAGAAACCCCATCAAGTCAAGAACTAGGATATAAGGCATTTAAAGACAGTAAGAAAGGGAGTTAATTGGCAACATATTCTCAGGCTGGAAGCAGGGTCAACTTTATGAAAATACAGCTGGAAGACAGCTGGACAGTAATTTCCTTCTCAGATAGTTTTAAAATATGGGAATAAAACAATTCAAGTAACGTAAAAACTTGACAAGTCTCGGCAACAAGATTAGTTACAAACGTCTTCAATTGCTACTTCTTCCTTTACTGAAACTTTACAGGATTGCATAAGCAATACTACAACCTATCTTTAAGTAGAAGTCACCAATTCCATGCAGAAAGGAAGCATTTTGCTCTCTATAATTGTTCTCCTATTTTCCAGAAGCCAAGTTCTTTCTCCTTCCAAAAGGAGTGGGGCTTCCTCTTGGGCCATGCATGGCTTCATCCCTCTATCAGCAGCTGGCAGCCACAGGTGCTGGGCAAGGACTGGGACATCACTGAGGCAGTAGTGCAGCAGGTACCTGGCAGCTGTTGCAGCAGATTATCCTCTTAATTTTTCTTTAAGTGCAAACAGGAAAAGCTCTATCATCTCCTTCCTGCACAGCCGACTTTCCTTTTGCGGATGTTTCCCTTCCGGACAGTGCTTCAGATTTCCAACACTCTATTTGCTCCAATACTCCTGCTTACAGCCCTTGTCTCTGCAGCAGTATTACCACTGCTGCCCTGAAGTCTGAGCCCCAGCTCTGTGCTCTAAGAACACTCTCATGCTGAAGTTTCAGTGCCATCCCACAGCCCTGGCTTTTCTGTGCTACTGATAAAGAGATACCTGACAGCTGCTGCAGATGTCTGGGCATCAGACAACCAGAATGGTGTTAAGGGCTTTTCCCACCTTTTGACTCAGTTTTTACCAGCAAAACCCCCACCAATGGGCAATACAGAATAATCCCCACAGCCATCGAGCAGCAACAGGATGAGGACTACTCATCAAGACAGCTTCTGACAGACCATGACCCTGCACACAGCTCCATCAGCTCCATTCACTGCTGTGCCAGTGCTCAGGCTCCTGCACAGCACTGGTGCCAGAGGTGTGACTTTGCACTGTACTGCAGATTAGTCACCCATGTTCTTCCAGGTTACCAGAACAATGCTGACTCCTTGCAAGAGGCACCTCATTTAAGGAACTGAGCCATTTGGAGAAGCTGCCTCAATTCAACTACTCACACTAGCAAAAATTATCTAAGACAACCAAACCATTTAGGACTCTGTGGCTCTAATCTATGCTAAAATCCTAAAATCCCCAAGCCAAAGACCATGAGTTCCCTTTCAGCACGACCACAGTTCCAAGGCAATCTTCATCACAGCCTCCTTTGCCAAGCTCAGAAAAACTTGCCTGAGTCACAGCTTTGAAATAATTTTTTTGCCTGCTAGGGCTCAATTCCATAGGTTTTTTGCTACTTCCTTGCATACTGTGTTCAGCAGCTCCCTGGCAAGGTCTCAGGGACTGTCAGCCATCACAGAGGGCAATGCTACAGGAGCCTAACATATTCTAGAGCCCAGCGTACACCTGAAATAAAGAATAAGTATTCCACAAAATAAAGTGGAAAAATTCAAGTGCTGAAAACCACAGGCATTGTTGTGGAAGCACATGACAAAAGATTGAGAAATCTTTTTGAGGGGGAGACCATTTCACTGTTGGAGAATAAAAAAAAAAAACAAACCACATTGTCTTGTCTCTGTCTATTCTATGATGACTAGGATGGACAGGCACACTAGAAGTAAATTTCATCCTTACAAGGCCAGCCAAGTCCTTGGCCGTGGGGCACATGGGTTTTATTATCACCACTACAACCTGCTCAAAGCACAGGCAAAGCTTCACCTCCTCACTGCAGCCAAGAGCCACCAACCCACACCCCTGAGGGCAGGTCACCTTCGAGACTGCCCAGGCACAAACAAACAGTGCTGCCCTCCAGGACAACAGATTACTGGAGCCTAGAGAGAAATGTGCAGGTCGCAATTTCTGCCACCAGAACTGGGAGTACATTTGATCTGAGTGCCTCAGGCAAATCCCTTCTCTTCTCTGCATCTCAGCTTTGCAGTTCCTAGAGCTTTGCACAGTCTGACATGAGACACTGCAGAAATGCAGAAATGCATAAAGTCATAGAGCAGAAATGGCACAACAAGGGCCAAGCAGATCCAATCATCTCAGATTTTCTGAAGATGGTTATTTATTCATTCTCACAGTGTTTCAGGAGTGCTGAAAGTCTGATGCTGAGAAGCCTTAACTGTGATAAAGGTCCAATGGTTGCCAACTGAGTATTTGCTTTAATCACATTTGATGTTGTTCTTAAAGCTGCCTGCCAGCTTCTGGAGTCATCTGATTATATACAAGTATTACTTCAAAGCTAACAAGCAATGGATACATTTTTATTTGTTTGTTTCACTGTTTATAAGTTATATTTTCTTAGAATTTGCAGTGTGAAGGAAATGCACAGTACTTATGTTTGGATCTAATTTTTATGGAAATTGAATAAAAACAGAAAAACACCAGCCACCAAAATCATTTCTACCCCCTAGTAATTAAGTTCCCATGAAGCGAGGAAAAAAAAGAAACAAAAGCTTGCTATTCAGCTAACTTCGTTTAAGATATATTACATAAATCAGCCGTATTCAGCTTAAATCAGCACAAATGAACAGAGAAGCAGAAGCCTTGAGGCAACTGCTCAGACACCTGAGAAATGACAGCCAGAAGCCAAAGCCAGAGAGGGAAGTTGGGTATCAAGTTTTTTAAAAGAAATTCAACTTGACTCATTCTAAAGGCACCACAGGAAAACAGGTGGGATGGGGATGAGGCATACAAGCAGAGACGAGCATTGCTCCGCTGGGGGAATCCAACACACAGATGTGTGGGCCTGGAGGACTCAAGCACAAGCCTCTCTGTCTGCAGTGAAGACACCACTGCCCTGGTCTGAGCTGACAGAAACCTCAGGGACTGCACAGCTTGTCAGACAGAGAGGGCAGGCTGTACACTGAGTCCTGCTGCTCATTCTTCCCCTCCTCTCTTTGATCTGCTCCTGAGAGTAAAACCAGAAAGAGACAAAACTTAAGCGTCCAATCCTGAGCACTGTAAGGGAACAGCCAGACTTCACCAAATCACCACCTACTGATGCAAAGCTTGGTAAAGAAAGGAAACCTGTGGAACTGCAGGATCCTTGATACACACACGAAAAATGAGAATTTCTTGACATTAGCCTAGTTCCAAAGATAGAATAAGATCCAATTCAGATTCCTCAAAATGTCCTAATCTGTAAAACCATTCAGAAGAGCCACTGATCTTAACAAAAGGGAAACTCTTAACCTTAAAAACATAAATTATAACCTGTACTAAAATAAACAGAGTAGATCAAGTAATTTCTTCTCAAGGAGAGCCATCCAGACTTTCAATCCTTCAGCTAAATTCCTATGGGTACCATTCTGGAGAGGTCACAGAAAACCCCGAAACAACTGCTCAGTGAGGCAGGAAAAACAATACCAAGAAACCTTCAGTGTGTTAGCTTGAGGAATAATGCAGTTTTGAAGTGCCACTATTAAATCAACAACATTGCTTCCTTACTCTGATAGTCACCCAAGTCTACTGGAGACTCAGAGAAGGCTCAGAGTACTGTAACAACAGTACTTTGGATGTGAAAAAGCTTATTTGAAGGCAGACTGAAGACTGGATAGCAGACTTTAGGGATGAAATAAAAATGTAAAATCATGACTAGCAGAGATATCATAACTTCAGTTTCTCTCTTCTTGGTTGCATAACAAAGGGAAACTCAATAAAAACTACAAGTTGCAGAAGAGAAAAATAAGATAGTCTCCAAAACCAGACTGCAGAGCTTGAAGCCAGAAGCTGTCAAGGCCAAAAAAAGCAAGAATTGCCCCAAAGCAGACACATACGATTAAGAACATCAAGAGATTTAAGAGTGTAGGATAAAACAAATCTTGGTACAAGGTATTAGACTTCTGGGATAACCCCTGAAAGGTATTGTGAGACAAAGATAATTACAAGAGCCCAAATCAAAATATCATTTCTCCTTTTATAAATGGCTGCCCTTGGGAACTGCTGGAAGTAGGTGTTTGAATAAAAGGCCCTAAAGTCTGGTAGCTCCATGGTCAGTCTGTTTTTAAGCTTCATCTGCATGGAACACATTTAGCCCTTTAAAAGTACTTTATGTTTTTTTTCTGAAAAGCACCAAGTTAAATATTTTTTTTTAAAAGTAGTATCACAAACCTAAATTCAGACAAAAAAACATATCGTATTTCCCATCTTTCTTACATCACAACTGGACCAATAAGATCCATGTGATAAACAAGTTCATTCCTGATGTATATCAGTTAACCACCTCAGATGCTCAAGAATGTACAAAAACTGTGATATAAAAAACTATGGCCTCAAAACATACCCTGGTTCTCCAGAAGTAGAACTTACTTGCAGTTTCCTAAAACAACAGTTTATTTTAGCAGTCTTAAACCCTGCCAAATTCCTATAATACTTATAATAACAAACAATACATGCAATCACCACCATATAAAGTTAGTTACTTTCAGTGCAGAAGCTACAAATCAACCTGAGTTTTTTTGGTCAGGTTTTTTTTGCTTTCTTTTTGATGATTTATTGGTTCTTACATTATTGTGAGGGTTTTCTCATTAGCTACACAAAACATCCATCCACGCAACTAGATTTCCATTTGCAAAAGAAGATCAAAAAAGAACTTCAGATTAGACACTAGGAAGAGGTTCTTCACTGAGAGGATGGCTGAGCACTAAAACAGACTTCCCCAGGGAAGCTGTCACAGCACCAAGCCTGACACGAGTCCAAGCAGCTCACCTTCTGCACCACCAGCAGGCTCTCCTGCTCCCTAAAGAGAGTGCTGGTCAGACAAAAAGTTACAAACAGCTAGTCTGGTAATTAAAAACACATGGATTTTTCTCCCATTCTGTTCAAAGCTGAATGTCTTGAAAGTATTCAAGTTTCTTACCCAGGCACATGTTGCCAACTTAGTGGACAAGCAGCCTCAAAGCATAAGCACAATAACAAAAACAGTGAATGTGGTATTTTGCTTGCTTTATTTTGGAGTTCACAAAATGCAAAGACAGTCTTTTGCTGCTCAGAAATAGATTTGAAGCAAAGCAGTCACATGGCTCCAATGCAAGCACTTCCTCCTCCCACCCACCCTCCAGAGGTGCCTTAAATCAGTGTTTGACCTCAGACTGAGGAAAGCAGTGAAGTAAGCAAAAGGTGACAAGTAGTTCTTTTCAATATGAAAGGCTTCAGCTGAGGCACATTAAAATACTAATTCAAATGCAGAATAATCAGCATCTTTTTAAGATTTCAGTCTGGTACTGGCTACTTCTGTCAAAAAACACTATTGGCTGTGTGGCTCTACTAAGGGCTCAAATAACTCAGAACTTTGCTACAGACTTACATGCCTCAATGAAAATATGTTGAGGTTTCATATGTCTTTGAACATACTTTGGAAGCAAAGTATGCTTTGTTTCTGATACAATAACAATAGTGCGAACAAGTTAGCACCAAGATACAAACAGCAGTCAGGTCAAATCCTTAAGTCACTCCGTAGGAAACCCAGATATGAGCTTGTTTTAGCTCAGAGTTACACTGAGACATCATATGGTCCTTCCTAATGAAATTGGAAGAAGCAGTACTATCTACTCTCAGTGTAACAGCAGGGAAACCAGATTGCAAGGTTCTTTTGCTAATATGAGTTACTATCATGTTGCAGGAGCTTTGCACTATTGCAATAATTGCAGATTTAACAGGCTTTTTCATCTTTCTCACCTTCAGATTCTCTCTCCTTCAGAACAGCTTAGTGCTGCCATCTACTTTTTTTTTTTCTCACCCTAACAGGTTAGGGGTTTTTTTATGCTAGCAAAGTTCTTAGCAGACTAACTCACCCACTATGACTCACTTAATTCTTTACAGTTGGGTCCTCACATTTATGTGTGGTCCAGCTCATCACCACAGGCAAAATTAAAACCCAAGGAAACAAAATCCAGACTCACATCCAAAGTCCTTTTAACACTAATTTACATTTGAGCCCTCAAATATTAATAAAACCCCACAACTCCCTCGATTCTTAACCACAAGATATCTTTTACAACCCCTGGAGATATTAAGCTACTAAATTCAGTGATGACAAGGTGGCAAAGACTTAGGTCTTTATCAAATCATCTGGACAGTTTGAGAAAGCAAATTTATCTAGCTAAAAATGTTATTCAAAGTTTTAGTCCTAGAGAATTAATAAAATTATTTTATAGGTCATTTATTGGCACAGACACTAACACTGCTGGAAAAAAAATATTTCCTGGCTAAAGGATATACCATCTGAATAAAGAGGCTGAAAAACATTGAGGTAGTTTAGTAGGAGACTGCCTGCTGCTGATGAGGCAGAGCTAGTCTTGATTAATCCTTCACCTCACCTTTTCATGGCAATAATTTTAAGGTCTGAGCAATTGTTTCCACGAAGCTTCCCAGCCACCATTATTGAGTGTCTTCACCCTATTTTGCATAGAAGAGCGTTCAGATCAGAGCACCACAAAACCCGTGCAATAAGGGGAAGCCAGAGCCCCTTCTGCCTCCCGACTAGCAGCACACAAAGCAGACAGTGCATCCATCCTTACTGCAGGCATCTGCCCAAAGGTTGTGCTCCAAGTAACTGTGCTCTTGCCTTGTATCTTTGCCTCTCTTCATCCCAAACAAGATCACTATCCTCTGTGGATAAGGGCCAGATTCTCAAACATCACGAAGTCTCCAAATCTCCAACCAAATCATTCAGAGCACAGCCCACACCGATGCAGAAAATGTCCTGCAAAGACAAAGGCTTTTACCACTGCTCTGACTACAAGTCCCAGCACAGGCTGTTCAGAGCCCTGCCCGGGTTTGCAGCTTGGTCTCAGATGACCCCAGGCCTCTGCTGAGGCTGCAAACAAGTCATAGGGGCTCTGCTGGAGAGAATATATTTATCCATAGGGAATCAAAGGGAATTAATCACATTATATGTGCTGTATCAGGCCGATGAAGGTCACGCATCTGAACTAGGGCAGCCCAACCTTCAGCACAGATGTCAGCTTCATGAGGAAACACCCCAAAAACTGGCCAGAAAAGCTATTTTCAGGAGCAGATTTTTTTTTCCTTCCTGCAGAGCTTTATTTCATAATGGAAGAGAGATGAGTAAGAAAGCAAAAACCAAAATCAAAACACACATTTTAGAATAAAAATTCATTTCCTAGCTGTCATCCTTGGATTTTGCATATCATGCCTTAGCATTAACTGCTGCCAAACACAAGATGTCAGGTCCATCTGGCAGATGTACACTTCCCCAGCTGCCAAGTGCTTCCTTTAGATCCAGGGGCTTCACTATTAACTATATTCGCAAATTCCAGCCTCCTAAATGAGTAGGGCTTCTGAACAGCAGCCTCTGCTTCCGAGTGCCCTGGAAAGGGGGAGCAAGGCTGCACTGCAATCATCCAGAGCATCTGCTGCACTTGTGTGGTACTGAGGGTTGTGTCCTGGTAACCGATGGCTACACCAGCTGTGGGAGAGCTTTAAGGAATTCCTTTCTCCCCAGATTATCCCTAAGTAAAATTAGAAAGTATTTAGAAAGCAGAGGGGAAACCCAACCATTCAAGCCGACATCATTACTTATTTACATATAAATACAGCCAGGAAATAAGCATATGTATTTACATATAAACAAAAAAGCTATCTGTACAATGTTTCATACATTGCTTTCCCGTCCAATATTTACTACTTTATTCATGACTTAAGGAAAAAAACTTTTTCCCCAAGAAACTGGTGATAAAATGCCCTCTGGTGGGCGTGACTGTGGACCTCTACATCAACAACCACCTCCAAAATAGTTTGGAGCCTTCGATATATTCCTGGGATTACTATTTTTAATGGAGTGAGACAAAGCACATACTTGCCTTCCAGAAGAAACAGATACGCCCCTGACTAACAAGCCTGGTTTGCTGCTCACTATCTTTGCATTAGAGTCATCTCAAAATTTTTTAAAAATCCTATTAAAACAGTTTCAGGAATCACAACATTCTGTAACGTTCATTTTACCTCTCTAGGATATATTTTTGCCTTAAAAAATAAGCAATTAAGAGAAACAGAAACATGGCATTAAGTTCTGCTTTGCCTCAGCATAACAGAATCTTTGTCGACTGAACTGGAGAAAGAAGGAGTGGAAAAGAAAAGCATTTTCAGAGCTTATGAATCATTTTTGTCCTGTTAAAGCACCAGGCACAACCAGGGAGGCAGCTCTAACAGTACAGGCGAAAAATAACAGCCCTTGTTCCAGAAGAGTTAATTGCCTAAACAGAAAAACCAAAGACTGAGAAAAGAAACCAACCCTCTCAAATATAAACTGAAATTAACATGATGTGTTTTATCCTTCAGATGCTCAATAATTGTGGGTGGTGCTTTCATTAATCTGAAATGAGATAAATCTGAAAAAAAAAAAAAAGAGAGCTGAAAGTTTAAGATGTTAAGATGTAGTGACAGAAGAGATAATGCAGCAACATGGGGGCAGAGTGCATGTATGTGTGTGTATATATATATGTAAAGTAAACTCCTTTGGCAAACCAGCCACACTGGAAGAGGAGAGCTACCAGGCAGATGGGACTGCACAAGGCTGACCCCAAAGCAGCCAAAAAAAGCTGCAGTTACACACAGAACTCGAGATGACCCCACATAGTTTCTAGTTTGTTTTTTCTTTTTTTTTTTTTTCCTTCTGTGTGCAGCAGCAAAACTTCAGAGTGGCAGCTAAATAAAAAGGCAGAATAGAACACTGAGGTCACATGAAGGAAAATGGAAGAACTCCACGGCATTCCAGAGTTCCCTGGAAGGTCTTTGTGCTTCCATTTCACACAGAATATGGCACTTTCTTGGTTCATCAGGATGGTTAGATATTTATTTCCAGCTTCCACAGTCCAATTTGCAGCTAGCTGTTGCTTTATGCAAAAAATATTTGCAACTTTCCACCATACATGGTATGTGAAGCATTTCTTTTTATAGATGTTTCTGGGTGACAAAACTTTGCTCACAAAGCTCTTCTGGAGTATAAAGAAATTATGAGATTTAACATTCATGCCCCTTTTGCCCTCAGAAAAAAAAAAAAAAAAAAAAAAAACAAAAAACTGCCAAAACTCACTCATTTATTTGACACGTGCCTTTATCCAAGTCCTGCATCCCTGCTCAGTATAGAGCTCCTTTCCTCTCCAGTGGCAGACAGATCAGATACTCTGGGTTTGGCTAAGATCAGAAACTTTTGGTTTAAAAATCTTTTTGGCCCACAGCCCACACAGAGATGGAGAGTCACAGTTACCTTTTGTTTCCTGAAGACAAGAGGCCATGGGTTTCACAGAGCAATGCTGTCACTTAGTGTTCTCCTGTATGAGCTTTCTGATAATCACTCTTGTAAGCATCTCTGGACATCATGACTGCAGATACAGTGAAACATATCTGTTTTATTAGACAAGCCAAGCAAGGTAAGATTAAATGGTCTATCTATGTGTGTAAACAGTTACACACACAATGTCCAGGCATTAATCCTAAATTTTTGCCTAAAATTAAAAGTAACATTATCTAGGTAAAATGAGCATTGACATTTCTTGGATCTTATCCTGGTGGTTAATCTTGAGGTTTTTTAATTTTTCAATTTTCTAATAAAGAAGATGGCCCAAGGCTGAACAGTTCTGATTGTTGTTCGATTTCCAATCTTTTTTTACATAAAAATAAGGGTTTCATGCTTTGTTTCTAGAGTAAAACTATCCTCTTCAGCCAAGCCTGAAGTGGTTATAGCCAAATTCAAGAGATGACTGGTCTACTGAAAGCCATGAACTGATAGACACTAATTTTATAAGATAGTATTTAGACAGGAAAAGACTTATAGAGTCATATGTGATGCCATTTTAGTAAATACCTAGAGGAAATCTGAGCCTATTCATGCTCTCCTGAAGTCAAATAACTGCTCGATAAAACAGTGCAGCCTAAAAATAGGAAGGAAATGGTTAACAAGGACTTCCACTGGATTACAGGCAGCAGATTTCTAACCAGCCCCCTGGCTTCCCAGAGGAGTGCCTGATGATGCCCTGGTTAACCATCACCTGAAGCAGGAGATGCCTGGGCTCAAGCTGCACCTGCACTTCCATCATCAATTAGTGTTTAAGCTTCTCAACCTGACCCAACTGGGTGTCATTCTTTATCTCCAGCCTACACTACCTTAACTCTGCCATCAGAGCACTGCAGCTGTACGCAGTTCTCTGAGTAAAGATGCCAGCATGGCACAAAGGTCAGGTTTTTTATTTTACTTGTATTATTCTTGAAATACAATACTTCAGTAACTTAGCTGCTGCAACAACAGTATTTGTCTAAGAATAGTTTTTAGAAGGCTTGAAGGATGCTGCTGTGAACTGTTCAAGTGTGATATTGAAACAGTGAATTCAAGGAAAACTTGTTTCAATTTCTTTTTTAGCAAGAATATACCCTACACACACAAAAATGGGCTTTCAAAATTTCTCCCTGAGACAGAGGAAAAACAAATAAACCAAAATAAAGACCATTAGGGCAATCACAATTCTTCTCTTCATCTCTGGCTGCAGTTCTGTATCTAAGTACCACTTTTAAAGTCAATCTCACATTTTAGAGACTTCAGGCAAGCCTTATTATTTCCTTAACTCCTATACCATTTCTATGCTCTTTTGTTTCCTCCTCCAAGCAACTCAAATATCAACTAGAACTTCACACTGCCTTTTAGTTCCCAGAGAGATACAGCTGTGATGCTGCAAAACTCAAACTCCCCAGAAGTTTAATCATAAGATTATACACTTTTCTTCCAAAAAGGAGAAATGTACTAGGAAGTAGGCTTTATTTCAAAGATTCAATAAACTTAAAGAATGGGCAGAATATTTATCTAATGTTTTCAGGGTATCAAATGTAACTTAATTTCACTGCACAGATGGGCACAAATTTGTCCTTGGCCCATTTTATATAATACAGAACTGAGGGGAAAGAAGAAAAGGTGCTGAAGCACCTGGACCACACAAACCAGAAACTAGCAAATATTTCCTTCCCTCTCTCTTGCATTTACTGTCATCTACTGAGATTTGCAGACTTTTTCTTCGACCTCAAGACCTTCACAGTTGAATTTCACAAGTGATTTGCTCCTCAGGGTAGAGAGGCACTGTGCAACATCAGATACATATTGGAATATGTCAGCTCCACAGGTGTTAACTAGATCAGGATTTGGTCCACAGTTCAGCAGCTCCTGTGACAATTCACACATCAAGATCAACTGAGAGGTTCCCCAGGAGGTCCCACGCAGCCACAACCCACGCTCTTATGTGCTACAGGCAGCTTTTAATCACATCTCATTACATTTGTTTGCAGTCTTAAGGCTCAGATCTCAGAAAGAAAGCGGGAGGTTTTTACTTTCAGTCTCATACAAAGACCATAAGAAATAAAATGTTGGCACAGACAGCCAAAGCCTCACGAATTCTGAATTTGAGAATGGGCATTCAATCCAGCCTGCAGAAAATCCAGACCAGCATCAGTGTAAAAGAGATAAGAGTTAACTCGCCAAAGATCAAACCCAACTTTCATTTACGCCTATGCAACATTGATTTCTGTTAACTACATGTGTGTAACCGGGGGCAACATTTGATCTGAAGCCTAGTACCTTGATGCCCAGCTATTGTAAAACAGAAGCAAAAAGGTAACTACAAACATTTGACTGATGTTGCCTGCAAGCGGGGCATGGCAGACAGCTCTACCAGCAATTCATATTGACAAAATTAAGATGGGGCATGGCAAACCTCACTACTAGAAGTAATTGCACAAATATTTGGAGTGTTCTTAAAAAAAGAAAATATGACACTGGGGAAAGGGAACACAAAGACAGAGACCAAGAAATAAGCTACTACATGCAAATACATGCAAGCTTCTCCCAAGTTAATTCTCCTCTTAATGGAGTATTGATTGGTATGCTCAATGTTTAGAAATGTGAAACAGTGTGGAGGAGAGAAGGAAGGGAAGACAGAGCAGTGACTTTTGTTTAAATGATACATACTTTCCTCATATGATCAGCCAAAAATAGCATAATAAAGAGGGCAGTGCAGTAGATTTAACATTTTGCCTTGTGTTTTATTAGCAAGTCTGTCAGAGATGACCTGGGAGTGTTAGTCACACACTTTTTGTGCCCTTCTACAGGAAGAAGGCACAGCATTTTTCATAACCTCTCATCACACAATATCCTTAGTGTATCTGGTATTTCTTTACTCTGATTAGGATGGATTACAAAGTGTCTCTGGTAGTAGAGAGGCTTTTCAGAAAGCTGTTTGCACAACTGGGGAGAAACACACTGTCTGGAGGGGAAAGCAGGGCAGTCCACTGTCGTGAAGAACATCTGGCATCTACTCCTAACCCAAACCGAGAAGAGTGGATGAGAAAGAAACCAGTTGCATATTTGAAGCAGATATCTGTATGATCCAATTTTTAAAGAAAACCCTTAAAATATAACCAGTATCTCATAATCAAGCAGCCACTTACTCCAACCTTCCAGAAATCTGTCCCTACTCCAGTGACTAGCAGCAAAATTTCAGGAAAAGTGTTTCTTCTACTCTTTTCCTTCTTCCATTCATGTAGTCTTCAGAGATATCCCTTATAGCCTTCAACTTGGCCACTCAATAAGAGGGTAAAAGAAAAAAAAAAATAAAACCCTCAACCAGAAGAGCCAACTTCCACTGCCACCAGAGCTCCTGGCCCTGATAATCCAAGCAAAAACATCATGCTAAATAGCTCTGCTGAGCTATCCCATATTAAGGATACACTTAGGAATATAGGCACTGTCAAGGAGCCAGTTCATTGTGTATAGGTCAATACAGCTGAAATATTTTATACATTTCACATAGGTGTATATTTTTGTGCTCAACTGCTTGTATTAGAACATAAGGAACTTCATACAGAATTAGCAGCCTCTCTGCCACTGCTTTTCCAAACTTATGAAGGGTTAATGAATAAGCTCAAAAAGATATTCCTTAACTACATTCTGCAGCATTTCATATAGTTTCAAAAGTATTTTCCAGACATTTATATACCCAACAACATTTTGTAATATGAAGTGCTCCAATTTGGCATTGCTCCATCCTTGGCAGGCAAGAGACAATAAAAAAATCAAGAGAAAGTGAAAAATGAAGTTTCTGAAGTATACAATATGCTAGGAATCATTTAATGGATTCAGGTGCTCAACAAGCTACAAATCAACTAAACTTTGCAATACATATAGATTTCAAAGCACAGGTAAACACAGCTGCATCCACTTTCAAGTTATTCCATGTCGTGTGATTACTGCAATGAACTTCCTGAACTCTTTCACCTCTCCCTTTGATCTGGGGTTTACCTGTGGCTGGAGAAACTAACAGCATTTAAATTCTTCTCCCTCTAATTAAGGGAAAAAGCATGTTTAAGCCTCAGACTGAGAAAATAAACCTTTCTCTGAGCAGCTACAACATGCTGTGATCTGCAAATCCACCACCACTGCTTTTTCAGACCAAAAACAAAATCCTACAACAAGGTCTGACAAAGCAGATCTTAGATAAGAATTATCCAATTTAAATATTAATTACTCTTCAGCATGGACTTTAAGAAGTATCTGAAGCAAAAGGCCTTAAATCACACTCTAAACCCAGGATTTCTGAAGTCTGCACCATGCAGATCTTGGTTTTGGGGTGGAGGTTTTTGGGTTTGTCTGGGGGGGCTTTAAAATAAAAACAAAAAACAACAGGAGTGAAGATTGATAAAGAGTCTCTCTCCAAGATCCAAGAATATGAAGAGGCATATGAATAGAGTCCAGCTCAACAAACTGGGCACATCTTGAATTTGAGTCCTGCTAGCAAACACTGCTACTGCCTCAGATACCTCTGTATCAGCTTGAAGGATTCTTCACAGTATCTCTCTAGAACACTGACAGTCCAAGAAACACTCCTGCCAGGGCACACTTAACAGCTTTTAGTTAACAGCAGTGTTGCAGAGGAATTTTATCAGTGGCAGATTTTCTTGCAAACTGCTACACTGAATGAGTTCCAACGCACACCTTGAGATATAATCTGCTCCCCAATCAAACTGTGTACTACCTGTACTTATGCAGAGCTCTAAAACTGGAGACGGACCCAAGAAAAACCAAACCCGAACAGAAATCCCAGCACTTAACATCACACATCACACAGCATATTGTAATGGATAGCAGGGAATTAACAAAAATGCAAATCACAGAATGCTACAAAAGGAACACTGAGTTCATTTTAAAATAAGTCTTTGTCTATAGTTTCAGCAGACTGTTTCACAGAATCAGTACTATTATTGCAAGCCAGCACTAAACATTACCTGAAATTCAAGGCACCAAAAAAACCCCTGTGTTTTTCTGATGCCAATTATGGCCAAAATCCAAGCTGTGAATATGTGAAAACCCAAACCTAAGCATCATAGATTAAAA
>VXBQ01007217.1:1007824-1028947 GCA_013400175.1 Phainopepla nitens | reverse complement strand
TGCCTGCGGGAAAGTGGCGGGGACTTGGAAAGAAATATTGCCCCGCTTTACGAAATCACCGCTCCCCGAGGGCGTGATCCCGGCGCTCTCAAAGTCCACAGGAGTGTTGGAACACATTGGTACCATTCTTACCCAGCAGCGGGTTTTTTTGTTTTTTTGTTTTTTTTGTTTTTTTTAAATATCCATCGCGTTTGGAGTCACTAGAGATTTTCCGCGTGGAAATCTGCATCTGTCTCTCTTTTCTGTATAATCTTGTATCTGCGTGTGCTGCTTTGTAGGGATCTCTCTGATGTGCACACAAGCTGCATATGCTGTAGTTTTAAACATAGAACACTTTGTCTTTTATATTTCCTCTAAGCATAAAAATAAGCTTAATCAAATTCTTTTTTTCCTTACTTTGCTGGTTTGAAAAATGCATCTATGCTCAAACGTGTTTTAAGTAAGGCAATTGTGCCAAATGCCAGCAAAGGGAAGGGAGGGAAGCACACAACCCACAGAAATAGGCAAATCTATGTTTTTATTGGAAAAGGGGCACATGCTGCCCAATGCCTGGAGGAAGCAGGGTGCAGCAGTAACAGAGCAATTTCATTTTCTCTCTTCCCAACCTCATAAACAGATGAAAATTATTGCAGTGGACTAAAACATTTCTAAACACAGCCATCATCATTAATATTAGAATGCTTTTAGCTGAATATGGCCTCTCGCTGGAACAGGCAGGCTTCATACATTTTTGTCTTTAACATATTGTGGACGAACACTGAAGCCTCCAGTCCTGTACATCACAGTGGAGTATGAGGGTCAGAAGTTCAGAACAGTTTAAAGCTGAATTATTTAGCACGCGCACACATGACACACTCTTGTGATTTCCAGACAGGTTTTTCCCCCCCTCAGTTTTCTCCCTTTCAACCAGGGGAGCCCTGCCTGGTGTTATTTGCCCTGGTGGAGCGTTATTTGCCCAGCATATATGGTTGGCCCAGAATCTGACGAGGCCGATGAGAAGAAGTCTCAACGGGACTGTTGACCTAACAAGTAGCATGTCAGTCTCCCGGTGGCATTTGAATGTTCTCGCAGCGAATGCTTCGAGACAGGAGAGAGCATAAAGCAGAGATTCTTTGGAATCCTTAATTAGACACAGTGATTTTGGAGTACTGGCTTCTGCTGCTATCCTCCAGTGCCTAGTACTTTGTTTTGTGACCTTGAGGTTAAGGATACCAACCAGCCCTGTTTATTTTTAATAAAATCTTACAGTTATATGAGACAGTTCTAGGTTTTATTTATTTTTAGCATAAGTGCTTCCATCTTATCTGCCTCACAGGTTTATAGTAAGGATTTAGCTAATATTTGGACAGCACTTTTAAGCTGTGAAGCTCTATATGTCTATTGTACTGACCACTTTCTGCATTTTTCATTTCGGGAAGGTATTTTCATACTCTTTCACTTCAGGAAGATAGAGTTCAAATCTTGACTTCAGTTTTCCCATCAAATTTTGTCAAATACCTGATTTACAAATGCTGACATAGGGTCAGATTCTTCATTCAGTTACAGGCAATGAATTTCAAAGAATTTCCTGATCCTCAGTGACTTTACTCTAGATCTAAACCAGTTCAACTCAGAATTAGCATCACAATTTCATATTCATGAAGAATAAGCATTTGATTACATTGAATATACCATTATACTTTAATTTTCTTGCTCCAATTTTATTTTAGCAACTTCAGTAATTTGAGAAGAAACTGCTTCATTTTATTATTATTTTTTTAATTCCTCTTTTTCTCTGCTCTGCTTCTGAGAAAAAAGCTGGCAGGTTTTGTAGAGGAGGTCAGGGGGCTGGAAAGTTATTCGGGGGCATCCTGCTTCTGGTGAAGTGAAGCAACAGTCTGCAAGTTTTTTTTTAAATTAAGGTTAATACCTGGATCTGGAGAAATTCCCCATGCTTGGCATGCTGTTCCTGGCACTTGAAAAGATCCACTGCTGCTCACATCCTTTCTCAGCATTCAGGAAATCCTGTCTTCCTCTTATGTAGCTCATGTTTTAAGGGAAGCAAACCTTTGTCCACATAATAACTCTGAAAATAAGGATCCTTCAAATGCTAACAAAACAAAAGATCTGTTTCCAGAAAAACAGATAATCTGGGGTGAGGGCTTTACTTGGATGGGGCTATGTTTTATTTAATAGAATCTGTTACAGGGTTGTGCTTGACAGGCTGAGGATTATTTGAAAGAATCCCAATTTTGGATTAGGCCTGCAAGATAGCCTGCAAGACTTTGGTGTCTGGTAAAGCTTGCTCCTCTGAAAGAAGAGATTTCCTCTTTTAGCAATAGATCATTATGTTACAAGACGTGTATTAGAATGAGAATAATACTACTTCCCCTGTCTTTGCTGATCATATCAAAACTAATGGCATCTTGAATTGTCAGAGCATCAAGTCATCTTCTGATAAAATATTAGAAGACACACAGATCTATTCATCTTATTGGAGATTTCATTTTAGTCTGAAAAATATTTGATGGCAATGCCGTTAGATTAGCTGTGGGCATGTATCACAGGGACCAGCATAGTAGGATTTTGCAAAGGGGTTCCTATAAATATTTCCTACTTTGTGGTGAAACTTATCCCCTAGGTTTGTACATGCTTAAGGGAGTGAAATTCTTATTTATTTTAAGGTATTTAAAATATAATTCTTTAGACTACTGCTAAAAAATTCTTTTTTTTTTTTAATGCAGGTTAAGCCATTTCAAAGGTAATGAAATTTCATCTCTGAAATTTTTTGCCTGAGATTTTTTTAAGCCATAGCCAAAGAGGAATGTCTGCTACCCAGACTGTTTCACTTCTGCTTTCAGCTAATGAAGATCTCCTTAATTACAGGTTTACAACAGAGATTCTAATGTCAATGCATTAATTTTCTGCTGTCTGAAAATGTTAATAGATCTGGTAGAATATCTAGAAAATACGGTAGTAGATATTTTGTATATTCACTGGGTTTGGGGGTTCTGAAAAAGTCAGTGAAGATTTGAAAGATATCTTAGGGGTTTTGTCAATCATCTATTTTTATTTATTTGAAGTATAAAGACTGTTTGCTGCTGCTTTAGCATTCATATGTACATATCTGTTACAAATATTCTTAGCACTTAACAGAAAGATAATGCCCAAAGGAAGCAAGAAACGACATTTAAAGTAATTTTTATATGTGCGGCTTGAGTTAATTGCCAAAATATGAATTTAAGATGGATTAAAACTACTAACCTGTGGAATTTATTGAAAAACATAATTGACTTCTGTGGGCACACCATGTTAAATGAAATACCTCTTTCCCTGAGCAAATCTTTTATCTTCTGCTGAGCAACCAAAGCTGCTTTCAGGGGAGCAGGTTAGAAAAGGATTCTGTCCTTCATACGTCCCGAACCATGCCCACCTCCATGTCATTTACAGGGTAGTTATCAAGGTAGGCAACTATTCTTGTGCAAAGGATCAACCTTCAGACAAGAAGAGGAGTGTCAGATCATCACTGTTTGGTTGATGACCTACTGAAGGACTGAAATTATTGTACCAAGAGATGAGGAAGATATGTGATCATCCCCCTAATAGCTGACCGTATTCCTGTATTTTTTTCACGAGAGGATTGTATTCTAACTCCTCAACTTTACATATCCCTGATTTCCTCAGGCACTTAGCTCTTTAACCTGACCACAAACTGTTTGCAGGCACACACACGTCTCTGCGGGCAGAGGTTATGAAGTCATTTGCTTGGAATTGGTGAAATAAAGATTTGTGTGATTTTAGGTGTATGAGCCAAAACGTCCTTGTCCCTGACTTGTCAAGGGAATGAGAAGAGTCTGATCCTCTAAGAGCAAGCAGTATATTGAGCTGATTTCTCTTAGCTGTGACAGAACCATTTGCTAAAACTTCCCCCAGAAGACAGAAGTGGGTTCTGCTGGAGTTGTGATTGTGATTTCTGATGGGCAGTAATAAAAGTAAGATCTATTTCACTATCCTGGCAGAGTCTAGAGCACTGTCTTGAATTATTTGAAAACCTCTAATGGTTAGGGATAGCCGAGAAGTCAGGTTTTTGTTGGACTTTTTGAAAGTTTATGAAGGTTCTGTTTAACAACTTTGTTTCCAGTCACCTCTAGTCCCACTCAGTCACATGGAGATGCATTTTCATTGCCATTGAAGTCATTGCATCAGCTGCTTGAGTTTTATCAGAGTAACTCCACTACACTGGTTTATGAGGGAGGATGTGGGAGGAATTGGACTTTCAAGGTGATTTTAGAGGGAGTTATGTTGTTTGATTTGTTTGTCTAAAACAGTAACAATATGTTTCTACCTATTCTTCATAATTATACAGAGAGAAATAAAATACATGCCATTTTGAACTGAATGTATTAAATTGGTCTGACTTCTATTTTCTGCCATCTGTGGCATAACTAGAACAGAGAGTGAGAACAGAAAATATAAATGACTCAGTCACATTTCCTTTAGGAGAGGCATCATGCCCCCCATTCTTGTCAATTCCAACCCAGAATATTCCATCATTCTGGTAATTTTAATTGTAAATAATTCATTTCAGCTCTGAATGAAGCAGTGGTATGATACCCTGGGCACAGAAAAGAGATGTTGCTGTTCTGTCATTTAATAGAGGGACCAAAATATATGCTATAATATTTTGGTTCAGCAGCTACACATAATTTTTCTGTATATTTAGATGGCCTCCCAAACAATCTCAGCAAAATGCTGAGATGTAATTCAGCTTAATTAAATACTGAATTTTCCTTGTAAATGTTAAGCACCTCATAAACCTGACTGTGGAAAGAACCAGAATCAGGTTCACAGAGAGGAAAATGAGACAGGTCGGTACTTCTGAAGCCTCTCAGAAGACTTAGTGGCCACCTGCATTGTTTGCCACTGATAATACAGGGAATCATATCCAGGCTCTGGAGTGAGATGGAGACAGTGCTTCATTCCACAGTCTTTGTTTTCCTTCTGTCCAGACTGACCAGAGAAGGGCCCTTCAGACCCATAGAAAACTTGATAGGGCAAGGTTGATGATATGCTGGGCTTTCCTGGAGATAGAGCTGAGGTACAGCCAGGTGTGCCAGCATACCATGGAGCCTGGAGGCACTCAAAGGTCTCACATACCTATAGACACCTATTTTAGAAGGCCTGATTTACCCCAAAGTTTACATGTGAGATAAGTGTTAGAGGCAAACAAATTGTCCCTTCAGCACCTTACAGGCATTAGGGGAGTTCATCCTTGCAACACCCTGGAAGGGAGTGGCATCATTGCTCTGACTATAACAATAAATTTTCCTTCTTTATACGTAATGTCTTGTAAAAGTCAGTTTAAAATGACAATGATGCTTCTGGTTTTTATTTGGTCAATGCTTTTTGCAGATTCTGAACATGATATAAAACTCTTTTTTAAAGGATTCCTTTAGGAATCAAGTTTTGAGCAAAGGCCAAGTGTTTCTATCACTTATATAAGAAATTACACAGAATCGCGTTTACACATAGCACAGGTTAATGGTGAACAAATGGAAGAATAAGTAATAAAGGGGCAAATTATTACTGCTGAGTGACCTGAAGTGCTTAATCATAGAATCATAGAATGGTTTGTACTGGAAGGGGTCCTAAAGATGATCTAGTTCCAGTTCCCCTGCCATGGGCAGGGAAGGTTCCGTTAGATCAGGCTGTGCAAAGCCCCATCCCTGGCCTTGAATAGTTCCAGAAATGGGGCAGCACAGCTTCTCTGGGCAGCCTGTGCCAGTGCATCATCACCCTCACAGTAAAGAATACCTTTCTAATATCTAATTTAAACTTACCCTGTTTCAGTTTATGAAGAGGTCAAAATAAAATGAAAAAATTCTGAACATTAAGTTAGTTCAAGGCAGTGTAATAAAGCATGAAGACAAGAGGCTGTGCACGACAGGGGCTCTTTTTGGAAAACAAGGACTTTGGAAAAGATTTTGCATTCTTTTTGAATAAGCACCTGAAAATGAAATATCACTGTAATTCTGTGGCTAAAAGGGCAATGCAATCCGGAGATGTAAAAAGGAGTAATATCAAGCAGATAAGAGGATTTGATGTTGCTCACATGCACAACAGTGGTAAGGCTACTGTTAGGAACCGTGTCCAGTTTTGGTGTTTGCAGTTCAAAAGCAATGTGGAAATAGTAAGGGAAGTTCAAAGGAAAGGTATGAAAAAGGATTCAGCATGACAACATGAGGCATGAGCAGCTCATCTTATTTAGCTCATCAGGGAAGAAGCTGAGAAGTGACTTGGTCACTGCATGTAGGTACTGACCCATGGAAAAGATACCCAAGAGTGAGGAGCCACTTTATCTACCTGACAAAGGCATTACGGGACCCAGTGCTTGCCAACTTAAGTCAGAGAAATCCACTCTTAAAAGAAGATATGTTTTCCTAGCCCACAGAGCCCTAAATAATAACACTGTTTGCCCTGTAAAAGCTGTCACAGGTAGCAATGTTTAAGAGGATGTTAAATATGTATTTTTAGATACTTCCTTTCTTATGCTTTGTTGAAAAATCTGTACATCTTTCTGTGCATGTGTGAGTGGGAGCCCTGTCAGGGAGTTGGTGGAGGTTCCTTGCCTTGCACTCTGAGAACCTGCTATCCCTCCTATTCCTCAGTCCCTTGTGAGGCTCCAGGGACCAACACTGCCAGGATTACTCTCACCATCCTCGTAACACCTGCAGTTTCAAAGGAGAATAATTATTGGCAAATAATCACTGTCTCATTTTGCGGCTTTAGTGAGGTCTTGCAGACTGTCAGGAAGGATTTATTTTTTCTCTTGGATGAAACTGGCCACATATTATCTTGGTTATTTGGGAATTGTTTCATTTTTCTGCATTCATCTAGAGCATCAGAGATAAATGGGTGGCCTTGGATGGCTTTTTACCACTCTTCTGCACTGGTGCAGACCCACCCTCCTCTCATCATAGGTGCCTCAGTGCTGTATTTTCCTTTCATATTTATGGTAAAATTAATTCTAGTAGTTAAACTGATTAGGTCTTTTGCCTCATGTCAGATTGGCAGGGGTCCTGAAGGTTACATAGTGTCCTAGTGCATAACGCACACCGTTCATACTGGGATATCATCTGGATATTTCTCATGTGTCTATTTGTGCTTTTGCAGAGGTCTTGAGGTTGTTGACAGGTTCTTTTTGTTTCATACATAAATGTACTCTGCCAAGGACTAAACTGCCGCTGTACTCTGTGTTTTAATTTAGGGGTTTAAAATAGGGATAAAACATTTTGCTAGGAGATATATAGGAAATCAGACTCTCAGCTCTGTTTTTAAATGCTGAGAAAATTTCTATAAATGGTTTGTATAGTCAATAAGGATATGATTAACAATGTTGTGATGAATATTCTGCACAAAAATTTTGCATTCAGAGGCTTTTGTATCCAAAAAGAGTGATGTGATGATCTTTCTGCCTTCTTTCTTTGAACAGTCTATAGAATTTCCCCTGGTAATTCTTGCATGGAGCATAAATCTTACAGATGAGCTAATGAGAACATTTACAAACAAACAAACGCAAACACTCAGATCTTGCTTCTCTTATAGTATTTCCTGGAAACTCTATTGCATTCCTGTCTCAGTTATTTGGAGTAATAATTAGCCAGGTTGATTTTCATAGTGTTCTCTAGGACTAATCACAGCCCCGTGAGCATAGACTAAAATCCTGGCACCAACTGAGCTGTTTGAGGGTTTGGTTATGAATAACCCTATTCAGTTATATCCCTTGTGCAGAGCATGGGTTAGTAAGCTGGGGTGTGTACACAGCTACATGCATGTAAATAGCGAGAATGGTGCCAGGGAAGTAGAATTCCTCAGTATTCAGGAGAGAAAAACATTAGCGAGAGGAATTTTTTTTTCCTGCCTACTCCTTTTGAAGCTTTGTTTCACGGTAGCCAGAGGGAGAAAAAAACACATTATATGAGTAAATTGTCTGGAGAATGTAACCAGAGCCCCAGTAAACACTGAGAATGAAAACCCATGTGAGTGTGTATTCAGGCAAGTATGTGCAAAGATAGTGTTTTCCGTGAACGCTCTCTTGGACGAAAATTCTGTTCTGTAACTAAATAACTGGGAACAAGTCAGGGTTTGGCTGAACTGCCTTGTGTTGGAATTTTCACCAAGGTCCCTTGACTTGCCCCTTTCATTTCCCTTCCCCTCTGCCCCAGCATAATGTGTGTGGTTGTGCCCAATACCCTGAAAAAATTCAGATGAAATCTGAAATCCCTGATGACCAACACTGATTTTCCAATGATGAGACTCAGGCTGTGTGATTTTGGAGTAGTAGAGTTGGGATATTTTAAATTCTATTCTGTCAAAGAATGATTAGTACATTAATTTGGGCCATATTAGTACATCTCCCCTGTGTTGATGGGAGGATAGACCCCCTTTCATGTTTAATCTAAAGAGGGATTGATGACTGGTGAGGTTGTCTCACATAGGGACATCTGCCACTGAAATAAATGATGAGCTCAGAGAGTGAAAATGTTTAGGCTGCACTCTCTAAATGTGGATTCCTTCTGTGCCGAAGGCAATGAAAGCCCTTAGGTAGCAGCTCTGTAGATTTTTCTCATTGTGGGCAAAAATAAGGGTTTTTTTTATTATTTGTTAGCCCAAGGCTTCTTTCTTGAAGTTGCTACGGGTTGTTGATGCTGATTTCACGTTTCATAAACAGCCAAGTCATGTTCAAGAAGCAGAAAACTGACCTCAGAGATGACATAACCACTGGAGGCAGAGGAAAACGGCAGCATTGCTGCTGAATGATGGTGAAAGAAAAGGGCACCTTTCCTGAGAGTTTGCCAGCAACTTTTACTTGATGTGTGAGTTTAGTATTTCTGTGTTAGAAGAACAATAAAGTACCTTTGAATTAGAACAGACTAGAAAAGTTGCTTAATGTGCTTTTTTCACTCTCACTTTTAACCCACCACTGCAAAATTCCTTCTACCTGTAACGAATAATTTAATTTGGAAAGGCAAATAAGAGCTCATTAGCTGATGCACTGCTAAGAAGTAAGAGAGCAGGTTTTATGCCTAGGGAGAAACTTTTACAACCATTTTGAAATGGCACAATACAATGCAATAAATCCCATGTTCAGTGAAAAAGAGAGGAACATTCTCCTTCCTGTTTCACTTGGATGCAAGTTTTCTGCATCTCGAAACCCTTTGTATTTGAATATTGGGTAAATGGATATATTCCAGGGGATCACATACAGATAACTTAAGCATGAATGCTGCCAACAAGTAGTCCTGTCTGTTGTGTTTTCCAATAAATTCTCTGTGCATTGGCTGCACAGACTCTCTGAGTGTTCTCCATCATACTCCTCCAAAAAGAGGCAGTAATATTTCTGCAAAGTGTTTTTCTTTGTATCTTGTTCTATGTCTGGATATTTTGGTAGGTGTTTCCTTCTGTCTCTAAAAGATTGTTTGTTACTGTTTTAGAGTGAGTATTTAATATGAATCTGTCTTTTTACATCTAAAATAGACATTAGAAGAAGCAGACAATAGTAACACAGCTAATAGGAATTGAAAGAATTTCTTTAATGTGAGGATGGTCAGGCCCTAGTATAGGCTGCCCAGAGAAACCCTATCCCTGGAAGTGTTCAAGGCCAGGTAGGATGGGAATTTGAGCATCCTGGTCTACTGCAGGTTGTCCCTGCCCGTGTAACAGGGAGGTTGGAAAGAGATGATCTTTAAGGTCCCTTCCAAACCTAAACTATTTTATGATTACATGATTATTTTCCCCAAGGAATCTGTCTTTTATCCCAAATATCTTAGTGATTTTCAGAAGTAATCTAAGTGATTTTTGTGAATGCCCACCTTAGTTTCTGGCAATGATTGCATGTAGGTATAAAGCCCAGGCAGAAAACTCTCAATAGTGACTAGAAATCACAGGTCAGGACTCTCAGTATTTTACAGCATCAGGTCTGTATGTGTTATAGCTAAAAAATTTCAGTGCTCAAAGAATAGATCTAGGAGGTATCCAGAGGCTCAGAAATCATATTAGTGTCTTCTAAAATTTGCCTTTAATTTAAGTTTTGATTCAGTAATACATAAAGTATTCAAACTACAGTAACTTACTACTCATTGGCAGTGGCTGAAATTGTGGCAATTTCCACCTTCAGTGGTTGTTTTACTGTTAGCCCAGATACTCATGAGCAAAGCAGATTTATGACTTATGAATCAAATATTAGCATGGAGTACATCAGGCACTTGGTGCAGCTTGGAGCAGGTTTTCTTCTGCTTGGGAAGCCAGACAGGTAGCATGGCAGTGCTCACAGATGTTGTCCCTTTGGCTTCAATGGAGACTTTTGTGTGCGAGCAGGTATTTGCTGGCTAGAGCCCAAGGAAGAACCTCTGGGAACCCTTTATTTCACATAGTCCTGGGGCTGTAGGCTTGCAGACCCTCACTCACCATTAAGAAATTACAGTCATAACCTCTCATATTCCTGAAAATGGAGCATGTTTGCCTGCTCTGGCAGGCACCATGATTGACAGCATTTCCAGGCATGTGACAGCATCACCTCTGCACTTGGGGCCAGCACAGGCAAATAGCAGGTGCTGGCTTTGAAACAGCCCGAGGGAGCTCTGCTCATGATTTGTACTGGGCAACCCCTCGGTGCAGGACATGCACAACACTGAGTGCTGAGTGCCAGGAGCTTGTGTGCGTTCAGAAAGGGCTTGGATGAATTCCCGAAGGCAAAACGTCAGTGGAGAGATGCTGAACACAGAGACACTGTCGCTGGCCTAAGAAACCCAACTGCTGCAATTAGCTGGAGTGAGGGAAGGCGTGCCAGGGAGCTATTCCTGCATAAGCTCTCTGTCTTGTGTTCTTCTCAAGGCATCCTGCCTTAGGCCCTGCCGTGCAGGGTACAGACAGACTTCTGATTTTAGATGGTAACCTAAACCTGAGGAAAGCTTTTGGTGGTTGGACTCTCCTGGGGAAAACGTAACTTTTCAACCAGTTGTGGATTCCCCATCCTTAGAAATGTTCAAGACCAGAATGGATGGACAACTTGGTCTAGTGAAAGGTACTCCTTTCCCATGACAAGGGATTGGAGCTAGATGACCTTTAAGGTCCCTTCCAACCCATACCATTCTGTGATTTTATGACTCTCTAGTCTTTCCACCAGCATTCCTCAAGGACAGTACAGGCTGTCTGGAGGTGCAGGTGAGGCCGTAGGTCTGCACTGCAGGGACATGGGATGCAGACATTTCATCAGGAGACATCAGGGAGTGAGGGTTTTTTTCTAGCGGAGATGCTTGGCAGCTCTTAAAAAAACGCTCATTCAGGGAGCCAACTTGTACTCTTCTGGGAAAGGCCTATCACCACCTCTAAAGACATCTCATTAATTCTTAGCAGCAGAGATGGCCCTTTCAGAGACACTGATATTTTCTTGCAGATCCCTTCTAGCACAAATTGTGATTTTCCTAAAGATTCTGAAGCATAAGAAACTGAAGCTTAATTCTACCTGTGTTAGGCTATCAAAATTTATTCCAGAAAAAAACAATGAGGAATATCTTGAGTTTTATCCTTACTTTAAGGTCATACCTTCAATGTACTTTTAGCTGTGGGAAAAAAACCACCTTCAGTTTATTTCGCTTTCTCTGAGAAACTCAGCATATGAATAACGTACTTAAATTACTGCGGAAATGCAGCTAGGGACATACTAGAATAACTGCTTTGAATGTGATTTGATTGGAGTTACACAGTGATTCTAGTTTAACAAGACAACTTTAGCACAGTTGGCGAAGGAAAAAAGATCACCTACTTTGATATTTGTCCTATGTCAAAATC
The DNA here is from genome assembly GCA_013400175.1 of Phainopepla nitens. NCBI lineage: Eukaryota > Metazoa > Chordata > Aves > Passeriformes > Bombycillidae > Phainopepla > Phainopepla nitens. The sequence goes on along the minus strand of VXBQ01007217.1, from coordinate 1,017,118 downwards.
TTATTTCCTTTCTCTTCTGCTCCTCCGTGACTTCTTCCCTTGCACCTTGGCATCACATGATTTCCAAGTAATCCCCACCATTTTTAAAAACTGTTTTAAAATGGGAATGCTTAACTCACCATTGAATTGTGAACTCACAATTTGAGGCTGAATCTGCAGACCTCAACAGAGATAAAATCCCTATTGACTCCTGGCCCTTTGATGGCGTATGGCAAATGTCACTTGAGTTATTAACAGCCAAACAATAATGGACTCTGTTCCGTATTTGAGGAAGCCTTTACCAATGAACTGGAGGAGATTTCTTCCTAATCCCAGATGCTGATTAGTTTATATTCTGATCCACACAGTTTGCTAGCCTTTATGATTTTTATCTAAAACTTTTTTTAGCTAAAATGAGTGCAGAAGGTGTTATTCAGCCTATAAATGGCTAATAATTTTTGAGATTTAGGATTAAAAATGTACATTATTAATATGTTGAATTTAAATCTAATCCTCTGTTCACTCATCAGCACAGACTATTTCAAGATATTTGTTACTCCACAGAAAAAAACCTTTGTCTCTCTCAGAATTGGCATTTGTATTTCCTATTCCTGTGCGCCAATGACTGTTTTAAAGAGCAATATCTTGTTAGGCACTAGGGATGAAATCTAATCCTTTTGTCATGCGAAGCTGGATTCCTTCATGTCAGAAACCCTCAGCCAGAAAAGCGCATGTTTGTCACTTGACTTTCAGGAGTAATCCCTTGGTTTTTGGCTACTCATGTGGAGTTAGGCACATGGGTTAGCCTGTCCGGGGCTGGAGTCTCAAAAATAATTACTTCCAGCTTCTGCTTTTCACAGGACAGTTGTGTTGGTAAAAGTGAGGTGCTAATGTGATACTTTCTCCAACATGAAGCAGAGGGAAAAGGAAACATTTTGACATTAGAGTCAGTGAAAAATATTGTGTTGTCTCTTCCTTGCGACATTATTTATCAAGACTCCAAATCAGGCTCATCAGGGTTTTTACATTTAACACAGCCATTACCTTCCTGCCTGGTATCAGGCCTGCTGTCCTGGGAACAGCATTAGCTGTGGCCCTGAGCTATCCATCCAAACCTTTGGGTTTTCTGCCATCTCCCTGTAGTATTTTGGTAGTCACTAATAAAAATGTTTTAAAAACCACTGTGTTTCAGTGCTGTGTATTCTGATGGTGCCCATGTGAAGAGCACAGACAGTGAATTCTGTAGACTACATCAGGTCCCTGAACTCTAAGTGGTCTTCTGAGCAGAAATAGGGAGGACAGTGGTTGCAGAGGAGGAACTTCATGTGTGTTCCAAGTGCATGTGTTGCCCTCCCAGCAGCATCCCACACTCCAGCAGGTCAGATTTTTTGTAGAAATTCCCAGCAACTCTTTTGGGTTACCTTGGAAGGATGCTGTGTTTGCTGGGGTGTGCAAGGGGTTAACCCCAGAGGAAAGACTATTTATCTGCAGAACCCTTTGGTGGATGGGAATCCCTGAGGTGAAGCCATTCTGTGAGAGGGTCAGCAGGAATCCCTTAGGTAAGTTACGTTCGTGCAGTCGATTATATGTCTCATATAATTGTATCTGATGTACAGAGCATTTTTTCACCATTCTTCTTTGAACCCACCATGTGCACGACCCTGCCATGTGAGGTAGACATAGACTTGTTCTTTCTCTGAACAGCGGGATGTGAAATGCTTTTGTGATCTCCCTTCCATAATGGACAAATGCCCTGCATAGAGTTTCAGCAGCTTGTCGCTCCTTCAAAGTAGTCTACTGGGGGTGGGAAAAAAGAAAAACCTGCTGGAGATACTGAGTTATAAAATATTTTAAAACCAGAGAATTAATTGAGTTTAAAAAAAAAAAAAAAAAAAAACAGAAACATATGTGTGCTTTCAAGATATTTTCTGTCAGATTCCAGTGAATCCAGAGGGAATAATTTGATTGTAAATCGTATTCACAAAACAATAACCAAATGCTGGGTTGTTACATTCAAGGAAAGCCAGATGTGATCTGAACCAAGGTGTGGCCTGATCCAAATCCCTAAATAATCTAGCCTACCTCAGTTGCGCTGCTGGAAACTCTCTTAGGTGCAATTTTTTTTTTTTTTTAAAGTAAGAATAATAGTGGAAGGTTTTCAAAGTTATGCAGGTATTGAAGTTTCTAATTAAATAATTCGTATCTAAGTCAAAAATGAAAAATCCAATAACTGTAACGGTACATAAAGCTGCTGAAAGGTATTTTAAATATATGCATCTATAGAGCTTCACAGGTGGATTTCTGGCCCAGCTTTCTGTACTCAAATAAATCCCTTTCTTTCCTCTATGTGTTATCCCATCTTATGTCTGTCACAGAGCTCTGGGCTGAGTCAGGCGCTGGGATCCTCCCTATAGACACAAGCAATAAAAGCACTTATATTCGACCTTTTTTTCTTTTTATTAAGCCTCCAAAGTCACAGAAAGTCTGGTGACTGATAAGTAAGTGTATGGTTCCAAAGATGGTCTGTTTTAAAATACTTTCCTGGCTTTATTGGCAATTTAGAATTTAAACATGTTTGCTACTGAAAACAATTTTTGACAGAAAAATGCAGTTTGAAGTGAATGGGAAATATCTTCTTTTGTCAAAACTTTCTTCTCCCCCCCCAGTTTTTAGCATTGACAGACATGGAAAATTTTCCAGTCCCTTTCTTCAGAACATTGTTATGGTGAAGACTATATAAAAATCCAAAGTATATACTAAAAGATATACTAAAAGACAGGTTTTCTTTTCCTTTGGTATTTTTCATCTGCTGCAATATACTGTATATCTCAACTCCTTTGAAGTCAATGGGAGCCTTTTCATTGATTTTAATGGCAGCTGGATCAGACCTTTAGTGAAAAGCAATGTACAAAGGCGCTGTGCTAACATCAGACTAGAGACAAATCCTTTCAGGTGAGTAGCACCTAATGGCAGCCTGGGCTTTGCCAGGGCAGGATGATGCCTGCTGGGGCATGATTTGTTTCCACTTTCAGTGCTGGGCTATATGCAACCAACCTTTTGCTGCCCAGACCCTGCTTATTTAGGATAGGAGATAGAAAAGACTATTTTTTTACAGCAAGTTGAGAGTGAGTCTTGAAATAAAATAGATGCAGGAGACTAGTAGGGTTATGGTGAGGCCAGCTGTATGGGGAGAGGCTGTCTATAATTGAGAAAGCTTTGCCACATTTGATTCTGGGAAGGGTGTTCTTTCAATGTGGTGTGTTTTGATAAGCGGTTATGAGAATTTTTAAAGTCAATAACTTGGTTTATAAACTTCAGCTCAGCTGGATTTAATCCTGCAGCTAGCAAATCCATAGACCAAGTAGCCCAGCTGTGTCCTCATTTGTTAAGATCTTAAACCCAAGAAGATGTCTGGGATGCTGAATTATTTTTTTTTTTCTTACACATTTATAAAAAGCTTAATAAAGGCAGATGGGAATAAGATGTGCAGCACACCCAGCTCTTTCAGTGAGAAGAGGGAGAGGAAAGAGAAAGAGATGCATTTAAATAATATTTAGGTGGCCCAAATTTGGGACCTGTGTCTGTAAACCTTATCTCTGCCTCAGGAAAAATACAGCAATCAGGCTGATTTGTGGAAGCATATAAGCACATGCCTACAGCTTCTTGTCTTAGGTGTATTTTCCTAAACAGGGGGACTTTACTGATTTAAAGCCTGTGCCACATCATCCTATTTTACAGAATGAGACTCTCAACCTGTCACTCCTGAGCAAAATCTTTGGGGATAAATCCCAGGGCTTGTGTGGTTCTCTGTTAAATGAAACTGTGCAAATTTGAACATGCACACATCCCATGACAGGACTGGGGCTGTAATGAAATATTTCTCCTTACAAAAGTGAAAAATTGTCAGTAGTTTAAATTATGTTATAGTGCTGTCTGTATTGTTAATATTACATATTATTTGCTACAATATATCAATAAAGGCAATAATTACTAAAAAAAGAGTCTCAATGTGGACCTGTTTAAAAAAGTCGCATATAGTGCAGCTATAACTTTTTTTTTTAAAGCCATCCATTATTTGTAGCACCTTTTAAAACTGTTTATCACTTTATATTTAGCAAATGGTGGTATATGCTTCTCTCCTGTTTCCAGCTATGTTAATATGGCATTTTTTGTTTACTTCAGTGCAGATGGTGAGATGTAGAAGGATGGCTTATACATAGAGCCTACTCTGGTTTCCTGTGAGATCCATATGAATTTTGACCACTGACTACAATGACAGCTGAAGTGGGCCTTGCATGAGAGATTGCAGTACTGTTTTGCATGTAAAAGAGAGACTGAATGCAGATATTTATTATTACAGAGAACATAAATAAAACTGGAGGCGCTATTTTATTTTTTACCCCCACTCTTTTCCCAAGGGGAAGAGAAAAATAAGTGTATTTCATTGAAGTAGGTTGCATATAAATTTTAAGTCAATGGAAGGAAATATTTCCTCACGCTGCACTGTAGACAGGCTGTTAAGATAATGGCTGGTGTGGGTCAGAGACCCAAAGCAATTTTCAAAAGTATTCAGTAATTTTTGAACTCATGGTCCCAAATAGTCAGGCCTTAGACTGAAGAGCCCTGAATAATTCCTCCTGCAGTAGTACAGTCTCTCTTTACTTTCAGAAAGGAGATCACACACTTGTTCAGGAACCTAGGCTGAAACCTGGCTCCCAGACAGGTGGAGAATTCCCTTATTTTCCATGGGATAACACTTTCATGCCCAGAAGTTGCCGTTGCAGGTTAGAGTGATACCAGCATGATTTGTTGGAAAAAGAGCAGCAAACCATGAACCAGGCAGTTATGGATGATTTAAGATTTGTGTCTGAAACTGTAGGGATGACCATATGAACTTATCCAGTAGATAGGCAATTAGCTCTTTGCTGACTGAATGTGCTTCCACCAGACTAGGGACTATAATTCAGCGTTAATGATTGCTAGCCAGGCGCAGGCAGGTGTTTGGTGAGTTGAAACTCTCCGAAGGCAGGATGAAAACTACAGTTCTGGCTGAGCTCTTGGAGTATGCTGCTGGAATGAGTCAACAGAGCTGTGCAGAGCTTTGGTTGAAAGGTGTTTTAGTCAACTTGACTGATAATCTTATCTGGCCGACTTGGTCAATAATCTCTTTTGGCCAACTTGACCAAAACTTGAGTAGGTGGTTTTTGCTCATCTCCTCCAGCTCATAAAAGTACTGTGGGTTAGGGTATATTTATACGAGGAATGAGGTAGGCAGAGCTGCCCAGGCAAGGCCAGTGGAAAATGATAGAATAAATTTGCCTTCAGCAAGGACCAGTGGGTTAAAAAAGAATGTTTGGGTTTAGCTGGAGGATCCTGTATTCATTATGTGCTGTCCCACTGCCTTCAAACACCAGGCTTTGAACCCTTAGAGCAGTGGCATCCCTAGCATATGTTAGAAATTGTACTCTTCATTGCCTACATCTGGAAAATTGTTGGAGTCAAAATAATTTTGGGTAAAGGTTGAGATCAACAATTTTGCTAACTTCTGGCACAGGGAGAAAGGGAGGTAAGCAAGTGAGTATGCTTACTCCATGTTTTGTCTGTGCATTTGGTCATTTTAGATTGCCAGCAAAAAAAAAGCCAGTGGGTTTATATAGAAGGGAGAGGGAAATGGAGATTGCAGCACACTGTTGGTCAGATTATAGTTATTTATTCAAGTAGGTCAAATTTTGCGACTTATCTGCTTATCAGTGCCTCTCAAAAAATTAAGCATAGCTTTAAAACTTACAGTATTTATGCTAATGTAAAAGTGACTGGAAGATGACTGGCTTTTATTTCACCACCTCACAGAAATGATAATTGCCACAAAACCCTGCTGTCTCAACAAGTCCTTCCAGTATCTTGTTACCTTGTTCTCGGTACGGCCACAAGTGATGCTCAGACAGCTCTCCTGGGAGGCCTTGCTGAAATCTGTGTTTGTGCAAGATTCCACACACAGGGAGCTCATTGTAGGTCTGGGGTCTGAAGACTCATTATATTTAAAAAAATCCGAGGTGTTAGGCTATTAAATATCAACAGAATGAGACTCAGCTATATTTCCCAGGATAAATGAGCACATTTGCTTTAATATTGCCATGTTCACATTTAGATGTTCTTTCTGCAGTTTTATTCACTTATTTTCTAATTCAGAAAATGCACTAATTTTCAGATTTGCCCATTCCTGGTATGACTTAGTGTGCTTTTACTGTGTAGTAAAATTAAAAACCACAGACTAGCAATAATATCTGTCCTGCAAAACACCCTCCTTAATTAAGCAATAGGACATGAAAGGCTGTATATTTCTGAGTCATTATGGCACACCTCATGTTGTTTTATAAGGCATGAAATCTAATGCAGAGTGACCACCCAAGAATTGTAGTAATTGCCCTAAAAACACTGCCTGGAGTGCCTGGTTGCTATTGTGAAATTCAATCAAGATGTAAAAATAAGGATTAAAGAGAGACCTGTGCATGAAAAGAACCCTCTTGGCTACGGCTGTTGCCCTCCACAACAGCCTCTCACTCCAGACCTGTCTTGTGGAAAGTTTTAAAGAATGTAACTGAATGGTTAAAGTGCAATTAAAGATTTGTAAAATCCTTGTAAACAGCAAGGTGTTCCCGACATCAAATTGTTTAAGGGAATTAAACCCCCTTATAGATAGGATCTCACATTCTTGCCTGAATTCATTAGGTTTCTGTTTAGCTTTTTACAGATCCTCCTTGTTTTCAAGTTTTAGTTAGGATTTTTTTTTTGGCATTTAGTTAATCTCTTCTACATAAACAATAATTAAATGGCCATCACCTTGGAAACTGGCTGCAGTGTTAATCTTGAACTCAAATATAGGGTCTGGTACAGCCAATAAAGCAATTAACCCAATTTGTTCAAATCATAAATACAAAAGATAAAACATTAAAAATATTAAACCTTAGTAGAAGCAAACTTAAGCCATATTTTTCAAGCAGTTGCGTTCTCTGCCAGTCCAGGGAATGCTCTGGTTTTGTATGTTGATGTGTATAAAGTAATCAGCAAACACCAATTCTGCTGGGCTGTTCAGTTTAGAAAAGGATATATGGAGTCCTGTGTAGTTGTGGTGGGTACCACAGGGTGTTCGAACCAGACTAGGAGTTAGGAAAAATAGTGATTACAGCCTGCTATGGATGGAATAACTACTTTTGATATGTCCTAGTAGCATCCTGCAGTGATGCAGCCAAGGGGGAATACAGGTAAATGTAGTTTACCCCCTTCTAATTTGGGCAGTGCTGAGTTTATACCAAATGGGTAAGGGCATCTATGTTTTTATTTATTACTATGCCACTGGAATGATACCATTAGGGTTCCTCCCAAAAATTCTGCAAACCATGTCAGTATAAATGGATGCTTTACACTTCCCTTCAGGAGACGGGAAGAAAAAAGAGAAGGTGACAGACAGCCATAAATATCTTTACTGGAAACTTTCAACCCAGTCTTTTTTCTTCTTCTTTCCTTCTCCATTTTCGTTTTGAATTTTCTTTAATTGAAACCTCTGTGGCAATTCTAGCCTTCATTGAGCATTGAAATGCCAATAGAGCTCCTCTATAATGGAGGGCTCTGTAGCAAGACTGTACAATAATATCCTGGTGCAATATAACAGTAGGTAGCTGGGGAATGTAATCGATTTCCAAAAGAACTGGAATGACCCTCCTCACAGACATGCAGTTCTCCCAAACTCCACTGACTCCAGCTCGATCAGTTCTGGTTCACTTCCTTCCTTAAGAGAAGGATGTTCAATCTTATTGAGAGCCAGCATGCAGCACTTTTTCCTCCCTTTCTGCTCTAAATAGTGCATGCACTATTATGTCATCATCTTTATTTACCTGCCACACTTCACCCAAATACCTTTATTGGGGTATATTTATATAGAGTTGTAAATGTCAATACTGGAATTATTTCTTTGGGGGACGGTGATTGTGGTCTAACACCAGATGCCTTCAGTTGAAAGAGGGGAGAATGAAGCAGGTACTGAAAAGGGAAATGACTGAATTTAAGAGAATTGTGGATTTCTGCAACACACATCCTGCATTTCTGTATGAAGGAATTCCGATCAGGAGAGCTGTGCTTCCACTAGGAAAGGTCCTTGGTTGTGCATTAACTTTTAACCTCACTTTGTATAAGCAACAGCTACAAAATGGTTCTGCTTGGGTTTTGATGTGTCTTTCAATTTTTAAGAATTTTCCTTCTGAGATGCACTTGCTGTGGGAGACACAGACACACAAATATTTACAGCTGTGAAATGAAATTTTTCGTCTCTGTATGTATCCATATGCAGAATCAGGATCTAAGTAAGGGACTATGCTTTTGTTGTTTTTTGATTTCTGGATCTCTACACAACCTATAAAGGTTTTTGAATGGGCAGCACAAAACAGGGCTTGATGTTCAGAAAAACGTGACAGACCCTAAGATGTATTTTAAAATATTTCCTATTTGGATTATAGGTAGCAATGCAAAGTATCAGAGTGGTCAGCATTCTCACCTTGTAAATACCTCTTGTTTTATAGCAATATACTACTGTCTCTCTTTAAATTAGAGACTTTATGGAATAGGACTCCTGACTTACCAGAGATTTTACCCTCACTTTCTATTTCATAAACATATTCAGGTTTCTGAAATCTCCCCTAACAGGCCGAAGCGCTGTCAGTTCCCTTTTATAAACAGATAAATATATTTTAATATTAGATAAAACTGTCAGAAAGACCAAACTCTCCTCTTTAGATCCCTCTTATGCTGCTGCCTGTGATAAATACAGGGTTTATTATTTCCTTTTGTTTTTTCATTTTCTCATTTCATGCCACAGTCACCACTGCCTGTGTCTGGACTCTGTTTGTTTAACAGCTGCTACATTCAGTGACATTTAAATGACATCACAAGTATCCACGTTTTATAAAGCCCATTTCAGTAGGACTTGAAATTCAAAAGCATAAACTTTAAATGATCAAGAAGAGCACTGTTTGCCTTATTTTGGCTTCCTCAATGTATCTTGAGGTCCTACAGAATGAAAATGAAAGGATTCGTGGTTTTTACAATTTGGAGCCATTTCAGAGTGTGTGAAAAGCTCGCGTTTTAACGAAAAAAAGGGTGAAATAGTACCTAAAGGCCGGGCAGAGCAGCCCTTAGGGCCCTTCGGCTCCGTTCTCGCTCTGCCTGCCCGTGCGCGGGAGGGCGGCGCTGCGCGCTGCGGGCTGCGGCCGCCAGAGGGCGCGCGCCGCGCTGCGGCTGCCGGCCCGCCGCGGGGCTGCCGTC
>VXBQ01007217.1:795425-1006709 GCA_013400175.1 Phainopepla nitens | reverse complement strand
GTCCGCTGTCCGTCCTGTCCTGTTCGCTGTCTGTCCTTCCCTCTGTCCCTCGCTGTCCGCTGTCCATCAATGCCCACTGTCCATCCCTATCTGCTGTCCATCCTGCCTGCTGCCCCTCCCTGTCCACTGTCCATCCTGCCTGCCCTCTGCCCTGCTGTCGTCCTCTGTCCCTACCTGTCCTCTGTCCCTCCCTGCCTGCTGCCCCTCCCTGTCCACTGTCCATCCCTGTCCTCTGTCTGTTGCTGTTCACTGTCCATCCTTGTCTGCTGTCCATCCTGCCCACTGTCCATCCCTTCCCACTGCACTGCTGCTGTCCACTGTCCATCCCTGTCCTCTGAGCATCCCTACCCACTGTCCGTCCCTGTCCTCTCTCCATCTGTCTGCTGCTCTGCTGCCATCCACTGTCTGTCCCTGTCCTCTGTCCATCTGCCTGCCTGCTGTCCATCCTACCCACCCCTGTCCATCCTACCTGTGCACTGCACTGCTGTCTATTCGCTGTCCTCTGTCTGCTGTCCATCCCTGCCTGCCCTCTGTCCTCTGTCTGCTGTCTATCCCTGCCTGCCCACTGTCCATCCCTGCCTGCTGTCTATCCCTGACTGCCCACTGTCTTCCGTCCATCCCTGCCTGCTGCTCACCCCTCCCTGACAGCCCCCTGTGCTGCTGCCTGCCCACTGCCCACTGCCCACTGCCCACTGCCCACTGCCCACCCTCCCTGCCTGCCGTCCATCCCTGCCTGCCCGCTGCCTGCTGCTTGCTGCCCATCGCCCACGGGTGCTGATCTCAGTATGTCCCTTGCCTGGTTGAGCCTTAGGGACATGAACCTACCCCTCAGATCATTCCCGAGCCTCTCTCCCCCCTGCCCTGCTGTCCATCAGGCACTCATGGGTTCACAGTGTGTTTTTTCATACTAAGTAAGGTGTTCAGGGACTGAGGACCTTTGCAAACCTCATCACCTTCCATTTTCCTGGGTACCTGCTTCTTTCACCTGCCTTCTCCAAAATAAGAATGGACAATTGTATCAATCTTCTCCTTTCTCCTGTGAAAATCCCAAGTCTTTTTAAAACAAAATGTTATGCTGCACACACAGTTCACCTTAGTAACAAGAAGGAGAAGATGAATGATACCTGAGAAGTATTTATCATGTCACTGGTAGTGCTATTGGTGAGCAAGGGGCACTACAAAAGTACCTTGACTAGAACAGAATTAAAATGTGCCAATTTCCCTTTGTTTAGGGAAATGGGGGAGCATGAGGGAGCTGCTGGAGAGCGTTTTTAGAATCTGTTTGCAAACAACTGTTAGAATTGCAGGTACGTATTTAGTAGCCTTAATTCTGTCTTTGAATCTCCCAGGATTCGTGGGTCAGTTAATAAGGTACTCTGTGTTTATCTTCAGAATTAAACCTGAATACTGAGATTTGGGCACTTCTGTATGGAATAGTCCCAGTCTGGCACCCAGCTCATTGGAATTGGACATTCAGAGTTACACAGAGCTTGGCAAATGTTGCTGTGTAGGTCTTTACCGATGATCTTTGTGCTACAAACCCTGGGTTTCAGTCCCAAATGCCAGTATTGTCCAAATCTTCCTTTCTTTCTTCAGGTGGCCAACACTCTGTTTAATGTTTTTCCATCTTCTCGATCCAGAGATGGCCTTGTGGGTATAAAGCCTGTAAAGCTTTTTTTGGAAATGAACACTAATATGCAAATTGTTGCTTGAAAGGGAGCACGGACCTACACAGTGCAGGTTCAGACTGAGCTCTCACTGAGATCAGCTGTAATGCTTTTCTAAATACCAGGAGCGTTTGCAGAACTGGACAGGTATGCTGCATTTATTGATATAAGCTTTTGGAGACCAAAAGATGAATTTTGGCATGTTGAATGGCAGTGGAACCATTTCTGTCCGTCACAAATTCTTGTTTGGATTTAAATTATTTCTGTTTAGCTTGCCCAAGTCCCTTCTCAACCTGCTAGAGCCTCCAGGTTAGCTGACCACTAGGATGTGGTCACTGCTATGTGATCACTAGAAAGGACAGACTTGTTGAAGAGGATCCAGGGGAGCCATGAAAATCAGAGGCCTGGAGCACATTCCCTAGGAGGGAAGGCTGAAAGAGTTGGGATTGTTCAGCCTGGAGAGGAGAGGCTTCAAGGAGACTTTATAGAGCCTTCAGTACCTCAAAGGAGCTGACAAGAAATCTGCAGAGGGACTTTTTACAAGGGCATGGAGCGGTAGGGCTAGGGGAGTGTCTTTAAACTGACAGAGTGCGGGTTTAGATTAGGTGTTAGGAAGAAATTATTTACTGTGAGAGTGTGAGGCACTGGCACAGGTTGCCCACAGAAGCTGTGGTTGCCCCATGCCTGGAAGTGTTCAAGTCCAGGTTCGATGGGGCTTTCAGCAGCCTGGTCTAGTGGAAGGTGTCCCTGCCAATGGAAGGGAGTTGGAATGAGACGATCTTTAAGGTCCCTTCCAACCTCAGCTATTCTATGATTCTATGTGACAAATTACAGTTTCAGGTAAGACAAGTCTTAGCCTCATGGGACAAAAAGGACATAAAAAGTTTCTGATGTTATTAAACTAAGCAGCCTTAGTCATCATGTGGCCAGGAAGCACCTGCAGGAATTGAGTTTTAAAGAAAACAAGGTTAATAAAAAACATTTGAGGTAGGACATACAAAAGGGTAGAGGTTATATGAATTAGAGGTGCCTGTAATCTTGTATCAGTGCACTCAGAGGAAAGCACTGGCTTTCATATTTCTTCAGCTGAAGTAATCAAAAAAGCAGAGCATCAGTCAGTGGTATAGCTGCAGCAGGCTGAAAATCATATTTGTATCCTAAAGGTGCTGCCCAGTGACTTCTTGTGAACCCATGTCTGCTTAAAATGATGAAGAAAACAGTGTTGTTTGGGGAAATGTAAAACTTTGGTGAATCAAAACCCTAAAATATTGTGCTTCTGGCCTCATTAATTTATATATTATCTCTTCTCTGAATCATAATCTTTATTAACAGTCTAGGTGCCAATTTTATCTGGACAGAAAGAGTTGCCATGGAACAGGCTGTACTGTTTAGGTACAAGGTCTGACATAGTAAAGGCCAGGACTATGTTGGCCCGAGGATGTCTAAAGAATGGATAGGAACAGGTATTGCATTTTCCTTAGCAGCCTAACTAAAATGATTAGTTACTCACCTCTCAAACAAGCTTACAAAGGGCAGTTCCTGAATATTGCAACAGGTTGCCCAGCAAAAATACTAAAGTAGTTTTTAGGACACTGGGTGGCTGCATGTAGGAAACCTTCTGTGAGGGTGGAATAGGTCTGCTTTTTGTGGGCTTGCTGGATATATTGCCATTTAAAGTAGTTGATATAGCTGATTTCCATGGATACCACACATAAGGTGACTACCTTGTTTATAATTTTGGTTGCATGTTTAGAGAAAGAGAGAGGGAGGAATAAAAAGCATATTTGAGAAGTGTAGCCTGTACTTAACTCATAGGGGTCTTGTAAGGTTGAATTAACTAATATTTTCTGCTTTGCTTTGGAGATGTAAAAACTACTTATGCTTTATTACTGTTATTTTATATTTTTTTATGTGGACAAATCTTGCCAGGTTTAAGAAATCACATTTTCTAAATAGCTTAACCTTTTAGACCTGCAGGAAGAATTTTATATTATGGAAAAACCTTTGCTTCTAAGGAGAATACAAGACAGATGATCTAGTTATTAAGAGGCTGAGCTGCACCTTAAAAGATCTCAGTTAAGTTTCTGGCTGTCAGGAATCCTTCTTCACAGTAAGTCAGACTCAGTTTACCCTCAGTGGAGGGTAGCATTTTCTTTTCTCACCTGATCTACTTATAGTGTAAACTCAGAGCCCAGAGACCTCCCTCGACTACCTGTTCACATCTAGTGTTGCTGTAGTAAGAGCCTGATCTTCCCTGTGAAGGATGAACAATTTAAGGATGAGATTACTTTTTTGCTTGAGGTGTTCAGCTTCCTTCAGTGGACAGTGAATAAGGCAAAGGAGATGTCATTGTAAATTAGCTACTTTTTCTGGCTTAAGCCATACAAACATTCATAGTCAATGGACTGCAGTTTTATTACAGAGTCATGGGAGCTATTTTACTTTGGAATCTTTAAATTAACCAAGGTGTTAACTAGGGTAGTAAAGATAATGACTCTTTTAGGCTCACTGAAACTCCATGCAGACTGGGAAGCCAGACCTTCTGCTTGAAAATGCTTGTGAAGCAACAGTGTCATCACTTTCCACCATCCAGACAAGTGGCTCAGCATCCTGCTATTAAAAGATAGATTCCCACTTTAAAACATTAAGCAAAGTGGAGGAGGCATGTCTCAATTACTCTGATTCATCTTGAAGCTGGGAATCAGAAGATGAATGAAGGCTTTTGTAGATGTGAATGGGACAGTGTGTAGAGAAGTAAGTTTTTTTAAATCCCTTTTGTGACAGAGTTATGTTAGAGGGCCACACACCCTTATCCTATCTTGGAGATGCTGGGCAGGATTGATATGAAACATCAGGAATACGGTGTGGCCCAATTCCACAGGGCTTGCTTGTGCTGAGCTCTAAAAGGTAAAATAAAGTCAGAATATAAGCCAGCAGCTCAGGGTACAAATTTTCGGCACATGGGATAAACTGGAAAGTATCTGAACTCCCTCTGCCATGCAGAAGGGTTGAAACTATCACACAAATCCAAGATGAGTGCTGGAGGCCTTTTCTTCCTTTTTCTCCTAAGCAGATCTGTGGTAAAAATAATTTCTGTGCCACCAGAGAACTCCAGCAAAAAAGTACTCTAAAGGCTGGTCTGGTTGAATATATTATTTCTTGGAAATATTTTTAAAATTTGTTCTTATTTGGTCTTACTAAAGTAATGTTAAAGTACTAAGTGCTTTTTGTCTCTGGTATCTAACCTTGCCTCTAGACGGTGCCAATCAGGTCTACAAAATAAAGAGAAATACATCCATGTGATCCCTCTAAAAAGCATGAAGGTATTATCCCTGATGCAAATTATTCCAAAGAATAAATATTTTTTTCTCATGTTGGTAGGTATAACATTATATATGGCACTCCTAGTAAGAGTTTCTGAAATGCTGCATAAAAAGGTCAGAAGGATGAATAATTAGGTCTAGGCAAAGAAGAAGTCTTTAAAAACATTCATCTTAGAGCTGCTGCACAAAAGAAATGATGTCCTGGTTTTAATTTGTCAGCAAAGTGGACAACTGAATGCCAGGGGATCACTCCCACAGAATATGGGTAGTGTAGCTGCCTTTCTCTGCACACACTGCAGTGAAATTTCTTTTTTTCTCCTGCTAAAGATGAATTTGACTCTTTGTTTCAATTACATTATTTAAAATTAATCGTGCTTTTGAATTCTGTAGACAAGAAACAGAGGATAATCTGTGAACCCCATGAATGAAGATATTAATATCCTGCATAAATATATTCCCAGCCTTGTGCTGAGGAGAAGGTGCCTGATCAGAATGTTTCCTTGGACTGGAAAAAGAATTCCAGGCCTCTTGTCAGTGGAGTGGTGACGGATCACTTGGCTTTGATGTCTTTAGTTGGATCTCAGGAAAGAAGTGCCAGGAGGCAAGGTAGGGCTGAGAGCAGGCAGAGGCTGTTTGGGGTCTTCTTGTTCCAACTGGAGACTGATCCTTCCCATTTGCCATACAAAGCCGTGGTTTTATAGTAAATTCCAGGACCTTTGGGGCAGCAGAGAAGTGGAAAGGATGACTGTCCCTGCTGGTATGGCTGCAGTGTTGTCACCGGTGCTCCCCTCTGCAGCCCAGCTCCCCTTGTCCATCAGCTCAGCCAGCTTTTGGACACAAAAGTGTAGAGGCGATTCCATCTTGCGCTGGATTCCTGTGTTTTAGTCCAAACTATTTCACACTAAGGGTCCCCTCCTAAACACTGAATTAGGTGGACTCTTTCAGAACTTCATGGATGATAGCTCTGGAAGCAGAAAGTCTTCATGACTCACTGAGTATTTTCTGTGGGGAATGATTGAAGCTATCTACTTGCAATCCAACTAATCCCTGCCATGTCCCCAAGACAGGACATCAGAATTCCTCCAATGACTGTATCAAATGCCTTGCTCAAGTCCTGCACAAGGAGTTATTTTTCAGAGTTCTGATAAAGGAAAATGTAGGCTATTATGAGAAATGGATATAAATTTAATAACAAGGTCTGATATAAGCAGGAAGGTTTTTTACATTGTCTGTTCTCCTAAGATTACCAACAGCCTCTATAATGTGATGTGCCAGCAAAGCAGGAAAATGTTCTTTGCTATTACAGCCTGGTGTTAGGAGTGTGGATCTTCCCTTTTCAGTCATTCAAGTTTAGCAGAGACATATTTGTGTACAAATAGCAGAAACAAGCAAACAAACACAAATTCAATAGCTGGCAAAATCTTTGGATACTGTAACTGTTTTTCCAGAGAAGCTGCTAAAGTGTGTCAAAGAAAATGCTCCAAAAATCTAACTGTCCTTTTTTAGTTAATTCAGAAATTTCACTGATTTAAATGAAAGCTCTATAGGTAGGACATGGCCTCTTAATATAGGGCTTGAGAAGTTTGCTATCTGTGAATGTTTCAGCTGTAAAGAAGTTATTGACAACCAGAGAAACAGATCCTGTTGGAGTGTTTGTACAATTGGCTGTTTTTGAGGAAGAAATACTGCTGAAGTAAGAGGGAATAGCACTCCTTTTGTGAAAAGGGTGATTTACATTTAAATCAGTAGCCTTTGCACTGATGATTGCTACAGAACATAAATGTAGTGAGTGGTTCTGCTGAGTGCAGAATTATTTAGCAAAATCTTTCAAGTTGTGTGGTATCAGACCAGTGTTTTTTATTTGAATTCAATGGATTCTGCAACAGAACAGAGCTAGGTTCAATACAGGAATGAATCAACTTCAAGAACACCACAAAAATGATGACCAGAATTCAAGTCAAGAGATTAGATGGGAAACCTTTGATAAATATGTGGAGGGACTTCCCTTGCTGTTGTACAGTGAGTTGAGTTTTGTGACCACCTGAAAGAAACAATGCAATTTCATTATGCAATTTCATAGCAGAGGAACCTCCCAGGGTATCTCAAAAGAATGTGAAGACAGCAAGGTGACGTACCCACCATTTAGAGCTGGCAGCACTGTCCCTTCAGCTCCTTGTTTTTGTTATGTCATGCTCTCTTCCATCAGGACCTGTTTTTCATAGTGTGCCAAGAAGCGCACAAGTCACTAAATTGAGGAATCTGGTCCATAAGTGTATCCTCAGTGTGCAGGCTAAGGTCCCCATCTCATGTGCTGAACTCTAGTCAAATATTTTTTCAGAGTGTTTTCCCTGCCTTATAGTGATGCTTGTCACCATTGTGTCTGCGTGCCTGATGTATGTTGACAATTTTACCCTTTCCACATCCCAGCAAGCGCAGGATGTGGTATTAAGAGTATTTCATATATGAAGGACATAGACACTGAGAAGGGAAGTGATTTATGTGAGTGCATTCAGAAAGTCTGCAGCAAAGTTGGAAAAAAAATACCACCGTGGCTGTGTTTATGTTAGGAAGTAGTGGGGCACTGCAGGAGTGGGCTGCAACACTGACAGCAGCAGCGCTCAGGACCTGTCATCCACACTAAGATTGGTTTGGAGGCTTTACTTTGGACTGGATCTACTCTCACCCAGGGAAATGAACTCTTGTTGGCAGCTGGAATGCACCTGGTGCACATCCTTTGGTTTAATCCAACCATCAAAGAGTCCAGCTTTCCTCCTCGGAGACTACTCATGATATGAGCCTACAGGTTTACTTCTTTACTTATCAGATTTACTCCTCACACAGTCCTGAAAGGAGCTAAAGTAGTTCTGTAGAAACACCCTTTGTCTCCTTCCACTCTCAGTTCCTCTACAGTATTTAAGGAGAATCCCAGGAGGCACCTCCCACAGCGTCTCTGACATGACGTGTAAAGCCAGGCAATTACTTGCAGATTATTGATACCTTGGCTCACTTTTCTCATTTAAAACCCTTCTCTCAGTGAGTTTGCTGCCTCACATGGCTTCACCTATCTGCTTTGCATCAATGACTTACAAATCTACCTATTCTCTCCTGACCTCCCTGCCTCCATCAAGCCCAGCACCTTGTCGTGTTTCTCTCTGAAATTTCCCTCTGAATGTCTTGCCCTCCATTTAAACTTCATGTGGCAAAAACATCATAGCTCAGTGAACTGCCTGAAGTCATTACAGCAGGAGCCCAGACAGCCATTAAACATAATAAAATTTTACATATGTCTTAGGCTAGTGGTAGAAAGAAAAATGTTTCAGCTAATTGAACTAATTTTTTATTAGGTATTTTATTATTGTACTTCAGTGTACTTCAGTAACTATTCTTTAAGTGTTTCATAAATAATAGAACCAAGTTTATCTGATATAATGTTTAGTTCAGTTTTTGAAATAGACTTCTTGGGCATCACAAAAGGCAAACATCCATTCTCATACTTGTGGATCCCTCTGTCATGTTTGACGTTGTTTGCCACAAGCTACATTTTCCTGTCTCAAGGGAGGCTGTGAGTCCCAAGTTAATGAGCTTAAATGGTGTGAGACCTACTGCAAGGCTCAGTTGCAGCAGGCACTGCTGTCAGGAAACCTCTGATGTGATTCCACTCAGATTCCTCTCTCACAATAGCATTATTAGTGATTTAGGTAGCTCTGAATCTGAGATCTGGGATGACTAAATCCTCATTCCTGCAATGATGACCAAGGTCATGTTGCCATAAAAAGTCTGGGGCTAGCTTTTCACCAGAGAGCAAAGCTATTAAATGACTAAAATGGAGTTATGTATCTTGATGCTGTCAATGGTAAAAGGCACATGTGGGGTGATGGCAGCAGTTCTGTGACTCACTATGAGCCTGGAATGGAGATCAGGAAGGAGGAAACAATGCAGAAGAGGTAGTGCCATGTCCTGGGCCAGCAGCTATATGCAGCCACCCAAGTCTCCTGCCTCCGTGGGGAGCCCTGCCAGAACCTCCCAAAGCCACCTCCCTCACTGCCAGGACTGCGAGTTATGCTGAAGGTATTGTATTTCATTAGTGATTCTGTACAGGCCTTGTCTGCTCTGCTGGCCATTGCATTTAGGGCCCGAGAATACATTACTGATATATCCTGTAAGTTATATTTGAGACAGGAAAACTCAATATGGATCAAGGGGTGGATGGAGTATATCAAGGTTGACTGGGAGACAGTTGAATGTTGTGATTGTTGGTGACCCACACAGCAGTTGCCTGAGCAGCCTATGCCATGCTGCCTGTGCTGCACATCCAGGGTGGCTTCCAGGCTGTGTTGTAGTGCACAAACCCCCTGGTCACAGGACAGCCTGAGCCAGATCACTGAGTGATGCCACAGGCAGCTTCCCTTGGTACCAGCAATTACACTGCTTGCTCAGCCTTGCCTTTATCAAAAAGTACAGTGAGAAGTTATCATGCAAAAGTCCTTCGTGAATAGTGTGGGTTTCTATTAAGAAAATTACATATTAGCTGAAATGACCAAAATGGTGATATTTATTTCCCTGGATGGGATCCACTCCACACAGTGGGCTATGGCAAATTCCAGCCAGGGTGTGTGTGATGCTGCACAAACACAGAGTGCCAGGACAAAAGGGATGTAAGATTTACTTGTTATCTGTATTCCTCTTCTTATTCTGTCTTATTAAAGCAGTTATTGATCTGTCTTATCCAGCAGCCTGATGATCACTGAAGAGCTGGCCATGGGAATGTGAGCTGTCACTCACATCACGCAGTGTCAGGATTGTCAGTTTTGGACAACTTCTGTAATGAAAGATTTCAGGTAATTTTCCCCAGTTTCTGGATAAAATGTCCCTGAAACCTCACAACATGACCAGTTAAAACAGTTTCACTTCATCTCATGAGGCAGCACAGAATGGTGTTCCTACCAGTCCCCAGGAGACATAACTTGTCCAAGTATCCCAGGCAAGGCGTATCTCTGGGTATTCTGTTTTTCAGTCCCTCAACTTGCTGGTCTTTGCCTGAGCAAGAGAATGTCTGCTGTGATTAGTACAGAGAAGAGTTTAAAAATCTCTGATTTGGCAGAAGTCCTCCTTGATTGATTTCCAGATCACAAAAGGCAACCAGCTGCCAAGCCTCTGGAGCACTCCAAGTAAGTATTCACACAAGCAGACACCACACGTTTGACAGATGTTAGTCACATTGCTTAGTGCTCCACTAGATGCTACAGATGTGAGTGTGGCATAAGAACCTACAGAGGAAAAAAGAGGACGGAAAAAACTACCAAATGACAATTTCCCTTAAGGGATCGTTTCCACACTTCCTTGTCTAGATTCTCAATGCAGGTTCTGTTGTATAATTAATAGCATATCACCTTTATTCCCATACAGTCTTACACCTTACACGTTGTTATCTGAAAACATAGACAGAGATTTTGTACTGTGCTAGGTTTTAGCTAGGAAAAGGTTATGGGAGAATGTTAGAATCAGGTAGAGAATTTTAATGCCAAATTACTAATGCATCTATTCATATACATACATATATATATGTATGCATAAGGCTCAGATGACCCATGGTTCTCCCTAACCTTTGCCTGCTAGAGGGATCCATAATGATTTCCCTTAGCTACAGGTAGGCAGGTGAAGGAAGGCAGGAGCAGAGCTTGTCTACTTTGGTTAACAGAGTTATATTGCGAGAAGGCTCCATCACAGGAAATGTGTCTTTACCTGTGTGGTGGGCTGGCCCTGGATGGACACTGGGTGCTCACTACCCACCAAAGTCATTCCATCACTGCCCTCCTCAGCTGGGCAGGGCAGAGAAAAATATAACAAAAAGTTAGTGCATTATGGGCAGGGAGCATTGTGGGCAAAACAGACTTGACTTGGAGAAATTGCTTTAATTTATTGGCAACAAACCAGAGTACGATAATGAGAAATGAACCCAAATCTTGAAGCACGTTCCCACTCCTCCCTTTTTTTGAGGCTTAACTCCTGATTGTCTCTATCTCCTCCCCCCCAGCAGCTCAAGGGGGCTGGGAATGGGGGCTGTGGTCAGGTTCATCACACATTGTCTCCGTGGCTCATTCTCCTCAAGGGGAGAACCCTCACACTCTTTTCCTGCTCCAATGTGGGGTCTCTCCTATAGGAAAAGTCTTCTGAGTCCTTTCCAAAGGCTGCAGTTCTTGATGAGCTACTCCATGAGATGCAAGTTTTCAGGAACAGACTGCTCCAGCATTTATGCTTCACAGGGTCACAGGTCCTGCCAGCAAACTTGGTCTAGTGGAGGCTTTCTTCTCCAAGGGGCCACAGGTCCGTGCCAGCAACCTGCTCCAGCATGGGCTTCCTATGGGGTCACAGCCTCCTTTGGGCATCCCCTTGCTCTTTTGTGGGGCTTTCCGGGGGCTATAGGTGTATCTCTGCTCCTTCACAGGCCTGCAAGGGCTGCAGGGGCACAGCTACCTCACCATGAGTGACATCAGGGATTGCAGGGGAATCTCTGCTCCAACACCTGGAACATCTCCTGCCCCTCCTTCTGCACTAATGTGGGTGCCTGCAGGGCTGTTGCTCACACATTCTCAATTCCCTCTCTGCCTGTAACTGAACAGTTGTTTTTTGTCTCCTTTCTTAACTCTGTTATCCCAGAGGCGCTGTCGCCATCTCTGCTGGGCCCAGCCTTGGCCAGCGGTGGGTCCATCCTGGAGCTGACTGGCCCTGGCTCTGTTGGACATGCAGGAATCTTCCACCAGCTTCCCATAGAAGCCACCCCTATAAAACTTCCATTAGCAAAAGCTTTGTCATGCAAACCCAATACAACTGGTATCCTGTCCTGGGATTCCTTTGAAGCTGCACACCACAATTTATGTTCCTAAAATCATGAGAAAACACTGTCTTTCCTGAAGACAGCTCTCCAATTGCACTTGCCATACCTCAAGACAAGTATGAGCTGTGAACCCTATCATGCAGGACAGACATTTCAGATGTTGGTATCCATCTATCCATCCTTTTCTTTATGAGCTCAGAACAAGGGCTCTAACAATATAGCCCAGGATGTCTGGAAGGAAGGATGACTGGTGTTGCATGTTCAAAAGATTAGCAGGTTTGGGAACATAAGTTCTGTTGTACAAGTATTCCTCGGGGATGAACACATCCCTAATTTTTTTACCTCATACCATCATTACAAAACACAGTGAAATCTCAGTGTTAAATATTTTGCTCTGTTATCTCTAAGGCTCTGGAACAAAGTCTCAAACAATTTAACTGGCTTGTGTGTACAGAGCAGTAAACACATAAAAATTCAAAAGGAAAAGGAGAAAAAAATGCCCTCAAGAAAAGTATGAATGAGCTTGAAAAGGGCAAATAAATAGCAGAAACATTTATATTGGTCTCTCCTACTGCTCTGAACAAAACAATTATGAGATAAGAGAGGCAAGAATGGGAGGAAATTCTTTCATTTTTCACGTTGGAAATCCGAAGGATCCAATAGCCTGTTTATGAAGAGCAATAAAGAAGATACATGAACTCGGTAAAGATGTTGTTACAAATATATTGGCCTGTTTGGAAAGGCCAGGAGTTTGGCTTTTTGGGGAGTTTTTTGTTGGGTTTTTTTTTTTGGTAGTGTTGTTGGTTTTTATAAAGAGCTATCAGCTAAGGTTTTAAGGGTAGAGGTTTTTGTTGATAGAGAATAACAGACAAGAATTGTTTGTTATAACTAGCAGAGAGCACTAATGCTTTTATTTAGGATTTGGAAATAGTATGAAAAAAGGCAGATGGAAACTGGAATTTAATGAAGCTTACATAAGCAAATATAATCTTAGCCAGCTTTTAAACAAAGTTTAAACCAGCTATTCCTTGTTTCTAATGTGAAGGTTTAAAAACCAGAATGCATTTGCCTGGTACAATAAAAAATGATGACTAGTACTCAGAAGGGAGATTTATCACTTTCCCTGCTTTCTAGTCTGAAATGTGTATTCTTTTGTAATGGTGTGGGGAAGCCCATCTTTCTACCAGTTGAGAGATGATGTTCACAGCATTATGGCACTTTAAAAGCAATAAAAATAGTGTACATATATTTTTTCCTGATTTTTTCCCCTCTCTTGTTTAAAAATAATGAAATAATGTATTCCAGTGCAGAAATGTGAATTTGTTACCAGCCTACTAGTGACTGCATTATCCTTTGGAAGAAAATCCAGGCTTAGGAACAATAGTCTTTGCTACTCTGCTGCTGTTCCCTCTACCAAGAAGCTTTTTTACTTAGCAAAATCTAGCAGTCTAAATAATGTGAGTGCTGCTATAACTTTTACTAGTGCTTTATTTCTCTATCATAATTAGACATAAAAAATGTTTAGACCAGAAATCTCTCCAAGTCAAGAAATAAAAAATTAAATAATTCTATAATCTTTAAAAATTATTATTGATGTAATAACCCCCTCTGAGGATTAACCACCTTTGCAAAGCCTGTGATTAAAGTTTCTTAGTCCTTATCATTTCTGAGTTCTGTTTTCAGTGGTTTATAAGTTTGCCAGGCTGTAATAACTTGGATTAAAACTTTCCAAAGATGTGAAAAGTGCCTGTGTTTAGCCGAATATTTTAGGAAGCTTTAAAAAAAAATGAATCAGCACTTTTTAAAACTGGGTCAGGGAAAATATGTTTTTCTGCCAATATTAAAACAAAAATCTTACAGTTGTTTTATTAGCAAGTTTTTGCCTGTTCCGCTTTTAGCTGTTAATTCAGGCAAGGACTTGAAGTCTGGCAGATAGATTGCCTGTGTGTCAGGGAAGTGCTGTCCTTGCATATAGCTACCTCCATTTGGCCAAACTGTTAGTTTCTGAAAAATATTTGTATGTTTTGTTCGTTNTTTTTTTTTTTTTTTTTTTTTTTTTTTTTTTTTTTTTTTTTTTTTTTTCCACTGGAGAGTTATTCTGGGTTTTAAAGATTTCAAAGCCAGGTCAGAATGCAAGGGCATTCTGGGATCTGGGGCAAGCTGGGATCTGCTGCAGTGTGAATGGCTGGGACATGAAGAGCAGCAGGAGAAGGAACACAAACTTAGCCATAGTGGTTGGCATTGGGAGCTCAGAGGTGGATCTGTGCTTTGAAAGCGGAGATAAGTAGAAAAATCCTGGTAAAAAAAAAAAGGGGAAGATATGTGAACAATACCTGGAATGAGCAGAGGAGAACCGGGGGAGGTATTTCACAGAATCATGAAATCATAGAATTACAGAATGGTTTGGGATGGAAGGGAGCTTAAAAGTAATTTTATTCCAACCCCCCTACCACAGGCAAGGACGCTTTCCACTGGGCCAGTTGCTGCAAGCCCCTTTGTACAAGGACAGCCTGTTATGCCTTCTTTCCAGGGCACCTGGACTACTGCAGTTTATTTTGTTATATTTTTTATCATAGGCCCTGGTACAGTTTTGGCCTGCATAAATCATCACACTCTCAAATGCTGCTCAGCTCCAGTGTTAGCCTGTCAGAGAGTGTCTGCAAGATGTACTTTTGTGTAGGCCCCCAGGTTTGGGGTAGTGGGGAAGGTGTGCTGTTTTGAAATGAACCATCCCATTCCACCTGTCTTTAGTTATAAACCATACTGGAAAAAGCTAACAAACAACCTCATTTATTGCCCTTCATCTGCACCTAGAAGATGAAAAACAGGGGCTGCTGTTGGCTGTTCTCTTGCCTCTACTGGCAGGTGCTATAGAGCAGATCTCGAGGTTTCTGCCAGACTGGAAGGGAGTGCAGGAGGCAATGTGTTGCTGTGTTGTTTTACAGTTCCTTTAAAGACTCGAGTTCACAAATGGTTCAGAAGTTGCATACAAAAAGAGCAATCCACAGGAAAAGAATATTTGGCTGCAAAAGGGAGGTGATGTGGCAGGAGAGAGTGAAGGAGGCCATGCCAAGCCAGCGATCGCTCTGACTCTCTCCTCTCTGCTATTTAGTCAGAGTTGCCCCAGGACAGTGGAGGTAAGCAAGTGGTTGTGCTTTTGTGAGCTGCAGCCCTCAGGAGACATCCTGAGGAGTCTGATGGGTGTGTTGCCCACCAGCTCTTTACTCCTGGAGCAGACCTGGGCCCAGGGGCTCCATGCTTTTTTGTTGGGATTGCTGGCATGGGCTCACAACTTCTTCGCAGGGCTTACTTCAGGCACTGAGTGAATGGACCACAAAATGGGTGGCCAATATATAAGAGGGTGTGTTGATACTTGGTTACTAACTGGCTTGGCATCTTCTGCAAAGCCCTTCCCCAGGCTTCACATAGATCAACAATTGATTGTATACGCACATGTTGGGAACATGGTTGGGAACTGACCCAAAGAGGTGCTACCCTAGAAGTCTTTTGGCTCATTATATTATTGAAATGCCCCTGAGGAGAGATGTTATATTTCAAATTTTCTGAGCGGTCCAAATGGGTGTTTGTCTAGTTAAAGGAGAGCTAGCTTTGAGTGCTAAAGCAGTGGTGGCCCAGGATGGATTGCATGGTGTGAATCAGTATTTTCTAAACTTTATTAACCATAAGGTGTTTCTGCATAAAATTTTGTGAAGCCAGAGATGGATTTCAGCTTTGCTTAAGGACAAGTTACCTGTTTTTTTTCTTTTCCTTTACAAAAATCCCAGCAGATATTACAGTCAAGCTGTGGGTTAATCTATTCCATGTATGTCCAAAGACAGAACCTTTTCCACTTTGGTGCATGTGTTTGTTTTGTGGATCGTTAGTGACAAAATTTGCTATGGTCCCCAAGAACACTGTAGAATCCAACAAAAGCTCACAGAGGAGATGAAGCAAGGAGGCAGGAAGAGAGACCTTGTTGCTTGCAGTGATGGGTGGAAATGAAAAGGTTTGGACAGCAGGTCTGTGCTTCAAGAGGAAAGACCTTACTTTTTCTTCACTTTCTTTAGATGTTTGTGAGCAAGATAACATTGTTGTGGACAAGGCTGAAGTAAAGCAAAGGAAATACTTTTATTTCTCTTGATGATTGAATAGATCTTAATTCCAACAAAGTGGGAGGACATCAAAGCAGATACAAAATGGTTTTGTGTATTGATATGTGTGCTAGTAGTGCCAATATTGCTTTGGGTTAATTTCACCTGTTGGTGGAGTTCACATCTCCTCTGACAAAATGGGGACAACAATGTCAGTCCCATCTGTTTTATCTATTTGAATTTTTAATTATAAATTATTAACTCAGATCTTGGGTGCCTGCTGTGTGTGTGCATGCGCATGCCTGTGCGAACTCATCTGACCATCTTTCGCATCAAATCAGAAACTGGGAAATTTCTGAATTATTTAAGATTAAAGTACAGTAGCAATATTTTTTAAAATGTAGTTGTGCATAGAAAGGACTACAGTGCCAGAAGTGACAGCAGAAGAATTAATGCTTTCTCCAGGCCCTTTTTATCTTAGAAATGATTGACAAAGTAATTTTCTTCTTGTACTTTAATAGAAGTGTATACATTATACACACCAACAAATCCTCACTGGGCCAATTACACATCATATGACTTATCTTGTCACGGCACCTAATATCCAAACAATAAATTAAAAGGTATGCTTTATATGCAAATTTGCATATGAGGATGTTTTCCAGTCCCCAGACTCAATTGTCTTATGAACAGTACAACATACAAGAAAAAGAAACAAGCTGGCTAGGTTTTGTGACTAATAAAACCTGCCTGGTGGAACGAACTGCATCTGTATGACTTACAAGGGTGTGCTGTATAAGTAACATTTGTTTTACATATTGAAATTATATTGGGAGATGAAATACTGAGCAAATATTGAAGCACTTCCTTTCACAGAAGATATTCTGCACACATGCAAAGCTATATATAAGCAACACAATATTTTTGATACCTATTCATACCACTCTACAGTGTAAAGGGACCTTTCCATAAATGAGATGAGAATCTCACTTGTTTCTCATTTTCAAGTGTGGATTTTAATGGGAGGTGGAAATGCCAAAATTTGCTTGCATCCTGGCAGTACCTGCTGGACTTTTAGAAAGCTTTGATTAGATCTGAATGTTTGGTTTCTGAGAATTATTCTGGTTTAAAGGCACAGACACAGTGGCAGGTTTTCCTCAATGAGGGCTATCAGCATAGTTTGTCCTAAACTAAACTGTTTAATAATGTGGAGGCAAAAAAGGGGGAATTTATCTTTATTTCCACTGTCCTAAACATATTCATTCAGAGCATCTAATGCAACAGGTGCAGTATTCCTCCCATCTTCCACTGTGGAGTGACCCATGCATTGCAGAAAGCAACTGCACTGAAGGAATGACCTCCCCACAGACACAGGGAGGTGATGGATTATTGTCATGGTTCTGCACCTCCGCAGGCTTGGGCATTGCAAGAGCCTGAGGGGAAAAAAAGCTGTTCAAAATAATGGAGCTGAGATGGTTGTGCTGGAGGGAAATGGGGAAAAGATTGTGGCCTCTGAAAAATAGACCATTTCCCCTTCCCCTCTTTGGCAGTGAATTATCCCGCTGGTCCTCCTCTGAACTGCTGGTGAAGTTCAGTTTAGTCCTTTGTGAGTCTGTGAGTAGAATTAACCACTTGGATGCAGTCCTGTTGGTCAGATAACTTGCCTGAATGTCAATAACTTGTTGACCAAGTTTTTGGGGTATGCATGAGAGAAATTTGAAAGAATGCAGCCATTTGGTATTGGAGTTTAGACTTTGCTGAGGGAACATAGAAGCCCAGCTAACATACATAACCCCCCTTCACATCAATAAGCACTCTAGAGGGCCAACCACAGCAGATTAATCTTCTTATTCCTGCCCCTTTAGTTGATCCAGTCTACTAGCTCAGACCCAAAATGCATTTAGATCACTGAGCCTTGCAGCTGTTTTAGACTGGTGAGATGCATTCTGCTGGGTCTAAATATTTTATTTACAGTACTACTTTTGCAGCTTCCGGTTCTAATCATTTCAGTGCAGAAGGATCTAGAAATAATTAGTTGAAATTTGTTGGCCTGGACACTTAGTTGCCCAATATTTTGTTGTTTCTTCAAAACTGCAACAGACAAAGGTTAAGCCTGAGTCATGCATATGAGACCTCACTTTTCATGAGTCATATCTCAGTGTTGCTTGATCTCCATTTTAACAGAGCCAGTAAAAAAAAAAAAATGTGGCCAACTAATAGACCTCCTTCAAGGTGCAAAGGAATATGTGATGCTGGTATTAAAGAAGAAATAAATGAGGAGGTTTTGCTTTATGTGCCATCAGAGAGAAGAAAAAATGGAAAGTGTTAATAAACTCCTGTCTTCTGGCAAGCATTTTAAAGGTTGATGGTGTTTCTATCTAGCTTTAGACACCAACGTTTGGAGCTTAAGTTAAGAGATGAATAACAAGCCTCTTTTGCTGATCAGTAGAGAGTTAAAAATTTGTTCAAAAGATGAATCTACACAGCAGCTGATTTGAGGTGCTCTTCAGAAAAGCCAGTCTTTCTCCAGCATCAACAGTGAGAGTCTTGGATGACTAGCCTTGTGGCTTGGGCAACTCCAGCAAGGTGTCTGACTTCATCACAGGTCAATATCACCAAAGACTTCAAGTGTTTAAGGCCAGACTTAAAGAGGAGCTCTGGACCCACATTTCCTGTTTGTAATGCCAACCACTGGATCAGAACAACAATCCATGTCAGGTCATACAGACACTAATTTATGATGTTGGCTTCCAACATCTAACTGAGGGCTGTAAATAGAGTTAAGTTGCTAACTCTCCAGTGTGACACTTTCTTATTGCACCCATTGGCTTTGACCATCAGTCAGCACTTCACAGCCTGTTACGAGATGGTGAAATCTCTTTCCATTGTGCTTGGCAAGGACAGCATATTTTTGTTTATTGTGAGAGCACTATAGAGTTCATGATGTCTTTTGCACTTCACTTTCTTGCTTTTAAGGTTTGGTATTTTTAGCCAAGTTTCCTAAGGAAATGAGACTTATGGTGTCTGTCAGTTCCCACCTTGTAACTTCTGAACCTGGGGGCTAGTTTCAGCTCTACTTGCCAGAGGAGTAAAGGTTTCAAAGATACTACATTCCTTCAAATTTTTTGAAAATCAACAGCTTTGTGGATGTTTATGTATCTTTGCTCCAGCTGAAGTCACGTCAAGGAGCATTCAACACATGGGTTATTTGTTCCATCTGGCAATGGCCAATTGGCCATTCCCTGTACAGAAATGCTGAACTAATCACAGCCCAAGTCAACTTTCACCTATTAGGCAAGCAAAGTCGAGAGAGTCTGAAGGTGAGTCTGGGGAATTGAGAGAGATATTTTGCTATAAGAAATGGTGGAGAATTATGGTGGTAGTATGTTTCAGGAGATGAAGAGGAGCAGCAAATATTCTGATGGGAGGGATTTTGGAACCATGTCACTGTGAAATTCATTATTCAACAAACTTCTCCTCATTCTTCTATGTTTTATATTGTGTAATTAACAGAGGTTATAATATACTGATGGCTTAAAAATGGGGTAGGAAGGACAATCACTGGAATAGAATGATATCCAAAATTCTAACAGCTGCATGTTTGTAATAAAAAAAAAAAGAAAAAAGTCTTTGAGAATGTGTTGCAAGCAAATTTTTACAATGATCCAATGATCTACTGGTCTATCATCTTTTCATTAGCCATAGATGAAATTAATTAGCAAATGATCCATACGGAAAATAATTCCTATTAGGTTTTGCTTATTCTTTTGCCTCCAGTAATGATCTCCCATAAGTTTTCTAACAGTGGCATGTTAGGATCAGAGGAACAGCAGCACAGAACCTGCTAAATTATTAGTCTGTTCCAGTATCCACACTCCAAAAAGCCATCATAATGAGATACGTCTAGGGAGGATGCAGCTAATCTCCTAATGAATAACTGTAACAACCAGACCTTTGGGGAGATTTCTGCTTAACCCCAAACAGTCAGCAGTGTGTCTGTGCCCTGCAGCAAGAGGACTTATGTCCATAATGAATCTATATTTCAGTTATTTGGCTATGGACAGTCTCATTAATAATAAAAATGCAATAACTCAATGTTGGGGTTAAAAAAGGAGAAGAAAATGTAGGAAAGAAATTTTTAGTGCTCAGTGAGCACAAGGGTGGAAAAATTGGAGTTTGCAGATGTGACAAAAACACCAGTCTCTAATAAAATTGCTTTTATTAGCTTAATTTGCCACATATAGCGCAAATATTTAACTTGAATGAGGCATGAATTAGTAGAAAAATATGTGCTGTGCCATTTAAAGTGCTATACTTGAATAAAATAATGTATATCTTTTCATATGCAGTCCTTGAAGTCACACTACATACATCTTTAATTTCTTCAATTAAGAAAAAAATGAACAAATGGAGTTAGATTTTAATTATTCATAGTTCATTTGAGAAAAATCTTTGTAAATGAGAGGAAGGAGAGTTGTGCTATCTATCACAATGAGAAGAAGGAGAGAGAAAATTCACTCTAAGAACTATTTGGTACTATTTTGTATTTTGACAAGACAAAGGCTTCTGCCTTCACTAGGTGCTTCAGTCTGATGTGTAAAGGAAGAAGCATCACAGGAAGGACTATTTAGGAGCCATATCATGGAAACTGCACCCAAAAATACAAAACTGCTCCTCGGTAAATAACCACACTACATTTACTAGAATCCTGCTGAGGTATGTATGTGCAGGCATGTCCTTTCATTTTATTTTTCAAAAGATAGGAATATATGGAACTGCCCTATTAGATCAGACTTAGGATCCATTCACATCCTCTTTGTCTTTGGCAAAGTCCAAAGCCATCTGAGACAATGTTCCCCCATGTGGGAATGCTGCAGGAGAGCTGTTCAAGGATGTCCATAATCACCAGAGTTTGATTTAAACCTTGGAATATTCAATTCTAGCATTCTTTGTCAAGCTCTTAAAAGGAGGAATATTTTTGTTGTCAGTAAGAAAGCTGGTTCCTCTTTGGGTTTTACTGGACTATTGATCTCATGACTGCTTTGCTGCAGGGAATTGCACAGTCTTATCATGTACTGGATGAAAAATTATTACTTTCTATCAGCTTTGAATTGATTATCTTTCATTTTCATTGAATGTCTCCTTGGCAAAGGAGAACAGAGCTAGCAATCTGCCTTTTTGAGCAATTAATTATTTTATATGCTTTTGTGTAGTTTTTCTTGGTCTTCTAATGTGCAGAGTCAACAATCCCAGTCTTTTCATTCTGATTTTATGTAAGTGACCTCTGTGCTCCTAATGATTTTCAACCTGTCTCTGAACATGTAATTTTTAATAACTTTTTTGAGATAACAGGGTCTGTTTGGATACAAGATTATAATGGCACATCATTATTTCATATACTGGTATTAGGATTTTTCTTGTTATTAAATTGCATTTGCTTGTTTAATTGCAAGTGCAGACTTTATTACATGGTCACAATTGCAACTGATCTCTTTCCTAACATAGTTTAAAGCACTGTATGCTGTAAAACTCAATTTCTTTCAGTTTGATACGTATCACTTTCCATTTTTCAGTGGTGAACTTTTTGGTGTTCATTAAGCTAAAACCTGTAGATGTTAAATTTCTTTGAGAATCCCTAAAATGGTAGCCAGATCTCAGTTATGTAAATAATATATTGTCATTTGCAAATTGCGATGCTTCACTGTTCATCTCCTGTTTCAGGTGTTAACAGGTATGTTAAATAATGCCAGTGCAAACATAAAATATAAAGGCATCTGCTGTTAAATTTTTAACTTGGCCATTAATTCTGACTTTGTCTTCTGTCTCTTAGCCATTTCTTAATTCATACTGGTACTTTGCCTCTGTATGACTTTCTAAGTTCAGGAGTACCATGTGTTGGCAAGCCTGTCAAAAACTTTGTGTAATCAAAGGAATATTTTCTCGTTTACCTGCTAATTTATCAACACATTCAAAGAATATTAATAGAGTCGTGAGGCATAGTTTCTCTCTGCAGAATTTGTGCTAATTAGATATTGTTTTATCTTGATTTATAAAGAAAAGTTATTCTATATGCAATGATTATTTTAAAAATTATCAATACATCAAAATATACTGATGTATAAGTCCAGCCTTTTCTGAAGTATTGGTGCATTGTCTGCAATCCCAAAAAAGTGTAATAGAGAAGCTATCTTGAAAGAGAGGTCGCGTATTTTGTTATCAGCTCAGCTACTTTATTCCTAAAATCCTTGGAAGATTTGAACTATAACCTCCTTTGTCCAGGAAGTCAATCAGTACAAAGAGAGAATCAGTATGAAAAAGGGTTTACAACAATGGTTCCCAAAAAGCAAAATGCACCTAAAATACAGCTGAGGCCTTGACTAAAGCCCAAGACAACAAAATCATTTCCCGATAAGTGTGATAATTCTCTGATACATCCAGTGCATCAGCCAACTTAAGGGTGGGTGATTGTGGCATCTCCTGTGGGAGCAGCTGGGAATGAGAGCCAGTGCAAAGTACACGAGTCCACTTAGGAGCCAGCACAGCTGGATCATGTGCACTGCTGCCCTGCAGGCTGCCAGGCTTCTACCCCGGTGCCAACAGCACAGCACTAACCTGTTTCCTTGGGAGAATATTTTCTCCTCACCTTCCCTGAACCAGCCACCTGGTTAGCAATGAAATTCCATCTGGATGAAGAACCCTGTTTGCTGTTTTTTCCCAGGAATGCTCTGATCTCTTCTTGGGCTTGGATTTTTCTAATCTGCTTGACCTCCTGCACTGGTGTTTGTCCTGGAGAGGCCCAGGAGCGAAAGCTGTAGCTGCTGTGAATGGTATTTTTGAGGAATGTTTTAAGATGACCTACCGGACCCCGATATTTGGTCTAATCAGAAGAATTTTTGTTGAATTACTTTTTAATCTTTCTTTTTGTATTTTAATTAATGTATGTGGTGCCTAGAGCAAAGGAGGCCAGGCCCTTCCAATTAAATGAAAATTAATAGTAATAAAAGATACAGAAGAAGACTGGAATTAAATCAGAAGCATAAGGATTGAAATATATCACATTCTTCTTGGCTTTTTCTTACCGTATGTAGGACTGCAAAGTCCATGTCCAACTTAAAATATATTCTGGAACTCTGACAATTTTCTGCTAATGGAAAATTGCAGGACTCCCAAACTCTGTGGTGTCCCATAGCCACATTAAACTATATAATTATGGCTTTCTCCAGCTGAGCTAGCCACTAGAAAGGAGATACAGCTGTGTTTTAAATTTGCCATATTGTGTGTCTTTCCTTGGAATTTTGTTTTTTTTCCCTGATGACTTCATTTTTGACAGAAATTATGCTGTTTTCAATCCAAAGGCCACCCTCATGTGCCTGAGAAGAGCCTCTCTGCCATGAGTGGATTGTCTTGTATGAATAAGAACATCTATTACAATCAATTATTTGTCATATTGCATCCTAAATATATTGAAGCAACACTTGTTCCTATTTTGAAGAGACTTGAAGTAACGTAGTGGGACAAAAGACTATATAAAAATAGAAAACTTTCTGTGTGAAGTATGTGTGCCAGGGAATTATTGCTCCCTTTTACACAGGCCTTGACTTGCCAAGAAATGCAAACACGCAAATGGTCACTTACACTGTCATAAACCAGTGGCAATGGGATGCTGAAAAAGACACAAAGAAAAATTAGTAATGTCAGAAAAAAACCATAAGGTTTTCAGAACAACATACTGTGAAAATTTTTTCTCAATAATGTAAATTATGAGTCTTCATGCCCCAATGTGAAAGGAAATTTTAATTTTTAAGTCAGTGTAATAGAAGTTTTGCACATCTTAAGTAAAAGACGGTGGTGACAGGCATTATAAAACAGTAACTTATTTTTAAATATCTCACTGCCTGAAATCATAATATACATCTGTTTTTAGGAATGTGGATGTAACTGTTTTTAAAAATTTGCTGAAAGCATCACACAGAGTGAAGTGTGTCTGTATGCGTGTGCATGTGTTTTCCAGAAAAAAAGTACAGCAGCTCTATGTCCTGAAAGACCATATTCCTTCATGAGGAACATAAATCTCAAATCACTGCATCTCAATGCAATGTCCCTCCAGAGTATGACACTGAGCCCTGCACATACTGGAGCCTGAAAAGCTGAAGCTGGGGAATGCCTAGAGCAGAGGCAGATGCAGTAGGAGTTGTTTGTAGGTTCTCCATACTCTAACTGATATTGCAGCTATTGGTTTTAGATTTATGTAACTCCCTCACAGACTGAGGAAACAAAATACAAAAATAATAACATACTTTTGGTCTCCTTTATATGTTTTCTATGTGCACACCTCTGAATTTTTTCTGCCTTACTTACATCCTCTTTCTTTCTTCAAAGCCTTCCTAAAGTCCTTTCATGCTGTCTTAGCAAAATAAACATGGGATTTTCTGTCTCTGTAGCTCTTGTCATTTAAAACATCCTTCCTTATATCTCTTTGTCTTCTTGTTGCTTCACCTTATTGTAAAAATATGTATTTTTTCCAAGCTCAGAAAAGCCCATTGTTCCGCCACCCAGGAAAACTTAACTACCAGCCTGGACAAATGTAATTTAATTACTTCTTGCTCACTGGCTAAGGTGCTGAACTGCATTTAAAGATCTTGTGTGTTCTCCAACTTCATGCTGAAAAGAAAACTAGCTTCAACCTCAGTTTCTTTTAAGTTCTGTCTAACAGCAGGAAAAGAAAGGATGGCTTTGTTCAACCAACCGTTTTCTCAGCTTCTACCTCTGCCTTGTTCGCCCAGTGTGTCTGCTTAGCAAAATAATGACAGTGCTGACATATGTCACAGAAGAACCAGGAAAGCTCCAGTTCTTTGCCAGAAAGCAAATTTACAGATATTTTCTTTGGGAAAATCACCTGAAAAGACTGCCGCTGAAAAGAACGCACCTTGGCTTTTAACTCATCTTTCATTCTCTTTCAAAATGCAGATTACTTTCACAGTTTCATTTAACTTTACAACAGGTTTAAAATCCTAGCTCCTTCTGGCCCTCTCCATCTCTTGTGATGGGTCAGGGACCTTGCCTAGGGTTTCAAGATCTAGTGGGAAGAAATTGGTGACCACATCTCCTTTCTCTGTCAGATCCACTAAGGACCCAAAGTTTTCTGCTTCCAGTTCCTGGACTTTCTGAAAGGAAAGCTGCAGTTCCAGGGTACTTATTCCTAAAACTTATACTCAAGATTGTTTGACAATCAGTTTGACAGGCTCTTGAATAAAACATATTCCTGAAATGAAACTGAATTGTGGTAACCACTTTATTTCCAGAAGCCACAAGACAACTTCTTTGGTCAATTATCATCAAGATAGGAAAAGGGTATTTACAAAATTCTGATTCCCTGATTCTGCTACCCAGGAGGGAAATTATGTCTAGAAGGAAAAATAGCTTAGAGGTTGCAGAGTCTGCCTTGGACTTTCTGGAGGAAAAATGGCTTTCCCTGTCAGTAATGTCCTGTGTAGCTTTGGTCAGCCCCTTGGGCTTTGTCAATCCCAGAGCTCACACAGACAATTGCACTCAATCTGGCACAATTTGCAGCTACAGTGGGTAAGCTATCTCACGTTGTGATCAGACCCAGCTGTAATTTAAAAACACAGATCTGAGTCTCAGCCTGGGTTTGTAGGTGTGTTTAAAATCAGCCTTTCTGAAATCAGTGGCATTTAGTTTCCCAGATGACTTGGGCTTGCTGACTAGATGCAGGCAGATGGAGAAATGTGCTTCGCAGTGATCCTGGTCCTTCACCCCCCACATCTGGGATCTGGATAGAATATGCCATGGCCCCTTCCAGCCTGCAGGCTGGGATTTCCTTTATGGTGAGGGTAAAGGGGGCAAGGGGCAATGAGACCATGCAGGGCTCTTCCCAAGCTGCCAGGCTCCCCTGCTCAGACACAAGTCTCACTGACTCCTGTAAAAGGGCGATGCTAACACTGCCTTCTCAGCCTCACAGCTGGATGTGGAGGAAAAATCCATTAAAGTTTGTGATATACTGATATACTATGGTTCTGGGAGCCACAGAAGTATCTAAGATAGACAGCTAATTGTTACAATTTTGGCAGTACATCCCATGATGAGGCACACTGTGAGCACTGTGAAAACTCTTTTTTTAATAGATGATTTACTAAAGCTATTCAAAACATACAACTTTATTGTTTGGTGCATTCCAGAAGCCTAGAGGCCTAAATTGAGAGCGAGAGCCCATTGAGCTTCATGCTGTCCAAAATGATATTAAGAGATGTTCACACACTGCCCTGATGAGCTGAGTATAATAGCTGAGAACTGAGGGTGGTTTGTCAATGCAGTTTTATTGATGAGCTGAGATGCAGGAATATGAAGTAGAAGTCCCAAGGTCACCGAGCAGGACTCAGCTCAGGTGAGACCCATATCCACTGCTATGTCAGATCTGTGGTGAGGCACAAGCCTATCTTTCCAGTACTCTTTTATTGTTTGTTTTGTTTTGCTGGGGTTTTTTTAATGCAAATAAATAAGTTCTGAATTGCAGTGCTCCCAACTGTTGCCAAAAGTACACAAAATTAATCACTGTTTTACACTGTATTTTACTGATTCTTTTGCCTGGAGCATAGTATGCAATGTGTCAAAAAGCATTAGAGGGGCCTGTGGTCATGCCATGATGACTTCATGAAATGGCTCCATCTATTTGGCTGTGGATATAACATGATAGTGCTGGTTCTTTCTCATAGGGGAGGTGCATCTGATGTGCCTACTGGGAATGGGCCATAGCCAATGCTAAGTCCTAAACTATGTCTGCAAGGTTTTTTTGGAAAAAGCAGGCCATGTACTGTTCAAACCATTTAACAGGACAGACAGTTGGGCTCCCCGCACTGTTTAATTTAGAAGTACAGATGTAGGCAGTAGACTGAGTTTGGGTCTCATAAATACAAATTCTTTTTGTCCTACGCATATGCCATCCTCAGACAGCTCCTGTTGTGTTTGTGTACTTTAGATCAAGATAATGGCTGATGGGGTGAATACTTGAGATTCATCCATATTCTCCAGGTAGCTTTGAAAATCCAATCAAATTCTTGGGACAGAAAAACATATTTAAAGAGAAAGAATATGAGATAATTTTAGACCTTCAGCACTGTAATTTTAGACTTGCACTGTGAAGCACTGCAAAGCTATAATGAAAACCTACATTTTCTTGTGCTCACACACAGGCATAGTACACACAGAGAAAGTATGTAACAGATATATCAAGAAGCCTAGTGCTAGTTGGTAAAAAATGTCACATTTCATAGTTTTCACATAATAGCCATCTTTTTTGAAACTGAAATACAACATCTAAATGTCAGCCTACTCTGGGTATCTTCAAATCCCTTTCTGATATTTTTATGTGCTATTGTTTGCTGTATTGCATTTTTTAGTTTCTGCTTGCTGTGATACCATGGAATTTGATTTTGTTCTGGCCAAGAGGCCAAAAACTCAATTCAGTGTCAGGTGTCTCGCTGGTCCATGGATTTGCCACAGAGACACAATGGATGATTGATACAGTCACTGTCCCACCTTACATGCAGCATGAACCTATAACCCCCACTAGGAACTCATTCTCCACCTGGTTTGGGGCCAGAAGTACAAATATGTTGTCATGATCATGTCTTCTGATTCTTTGACCCAGTGTCTTGGTATATCATACTTTGGGTTTTTAGGGAGTTAGTTGGAGGGGTTTTTCCCCCTTAAAGTTCTGAAGAAAGGGGTTTTCTTTAGCATATTTCTTGTACAGGGGAAAGACATGAGGTCTTTATTTATTTTTATGAGGTTTTTCATTTTCAGTTTTTAAGCAGTGTCTAGTACCTTTATATAAAAAGCAGTACATCACTCCCCTTCTTCTACCCTTCTTAATGGAAAAGTAAATGGTTATTCTTTCCTTCTACCTGATGTATGCCTTCGAAATACTATAAAGATATGAAACTGATGGAGTTTCTAAATTATAAAGCAGGAGTTCTTTTATATTACCGTGAATAACAACTGGAAATCCAGTTCTTTATAATAAGTTATTTATTCTCCATTTGGAGGTTTTATCCACACCCCAGGAGGTGGCCATGTATTTTTCAACAGGTGCTGCATCAAGATTGCTATGATACTCTCAAACCATATTAGATTGTATCCAGTGGAAAGAAATGAATTTGAAAGCAAGACTTACAGGCTGATGAAAAACGAAAATCTTTTCTCTTGTTGAATGCAAAATTTTCTATTAGGTTCATAGCTGTTATCAGCATCAGCCTCATGTAAATACATATTTATGATCTAATACAGAGCACTGACGGTGTGTCTGGGAGAACAAGAATCTATGTGGTGTACTCTGGCCAAAAAATTTACAGAAGCTTCCCAAATCTTCTGAAAACTGTAATAGAGTTCTAAAAGGACAAAGGTGGTGGGCAGGAATAGACCTCACAGTAGGATCACAACACACCATGATTATTTACTTGCTTTTAAGGGAAAGTGAGCACATCTGTTTCTGATTCATGACAAGAAGTCAGGAAGGAGAGAGGCATGAAAAGAAATTATGATCCTTAGAGGAGAGGTGGGATGTCATGCCAGGGAAACTTTTTTCTAGACTGAGTGATTCTCAATTTCCTGCAAATGCAATGCCCCAAAACCATGACATTGTAAAAAGAAAGAGGATCTATGTGATTTTCAAACAGTTTCTAATGACATGTGTGTTAAAGTTTCTGTCTGTGGCTCCTGCAACACGACTTATCAAAGTAGAGAAACACTTCATAATCTTCAACGTTCTTTTCCTTTCAAACCTAGGAAAAGCTTTTGTCCTCATCGCTGCATATGAAGCACACAGACAGAAGGGGTCATTTCCATGCAGTGACTTCAGGTGGGGTATCTGATGCCTCTCACCCTGTCTCCCTCATCCATGAGTTCTCTTGGGGCCCCAGATATCTTCTTGTGAAGCATCTCTGTCTCATGTAGCCAGAACATGATCTGCGGAAGACAATAACCTCTTATAAGGTCTTTTTTTTATTTTCATAGAAATCTTTAGCCCATAACATTTATATTTCTATCCATAAAAGACAAAGCAATGTGTACTTCTGAGCCTGGTAGGGCTGCACAAAGAAATTTGTTGCAGCAGGCACATGGAAAGGACTCTTTCAAAATGGAATACTTGGGACCTTTAAGTCCTTCCACCAATACAGTAAGATTTCCTTCTCTTTGTTCTTTTATAATTCACTGCTTTTTATACAAACATATATCCACACACATATAAAATATGACATTTATAATATAGTTTTGATTTTATGTTTGTAAGTGCAGATGGCTCTGTTTCACAACAGCTAGGATCAGAAGAATGGTAATAGTAAAAGCCTTATGTCTCTGTGTGTTTGACAGGGAACAGGAACCAGTGTTCCTGTAAACCATTTTTTCCAACTCTTTCACTACAAATTGTATTAAACAGCTGGGGCAGATTTGGAGATTAGAAATCTGAATTTATTCAACTGTAGGCAGACCCCTGTAGCTACTAGACTACCTATAGATGCAGACTTCATTCAGAAGAGAGGTAATAACAGGGTCAGTGCAGCCTATAGAGACATTGAGGTGGCCAGCAGCTGGAAGAGTGACGCTGTTGTCTATGCAGTCACTCAGTGGCGTCTGAAATGCCTGCAGTATTTCACCTGCATGGGAAGGCTGTGCTTTGGGTCTTGTGCCAGCCCAGTGAGGTTCTCTTACATGGTGTTGGATGCCCATATGTACGTGTTCAGCTACCTCAGTGTGAGTGTCTGGTGTCACCTCAGGTGTCATGGGCTACCCTGAACTCCTCTTCCTGTCATCCCTCTTATGGTGTGAGGGTCCTGACCAGCTTAGGTGGTTGCAAGGAGCTGTCTGAGAAATAAGGAGCACAGCAGCTCCCACCCTTCTCTTAAGAGCTGCATTCTAGTAGTTTCTTCTTGACCTTTGCTGTATGATGATGAGCACCCCTGCCTGTGACAGCCATGCCTGTGACAGCCATGCCTGTGACTGGCAAGTTGCCCTACTTGCCCTGCTGTCATCCCTGCTCCCAGCTCCCCTCTACTTGCAGGAACGGCATCAGCCCTTGCTGTTCTCTGGTGCATGTGCTGTATTGAATCCCAG
This sequence comes from Phainopepla nitens, assembly GCA_013400175.1. Taxonomy (NCBI): domain Eukaryota; kingdom Metazoa; phylum Chordata; class Aves; order Passeriformes; family Bombycillidae; genus Phainopepla; species Phainopepla nitens. The sequence goes on along the minus strand of VXBQ01007217.1, from coordinate 976,666 downwards.
GGATGCTTTAGCTGACACCTTGTTTAGTCAGCTGAGTTGAACCTCTCTGCCTACTTTGGGGTCTGCTAAAGCAGTCTCTAGGTGCCAGTGTCTGTACTGACTTAGAGGAATTTCTGTGCCCTTCCGAAGCTGCAGCTGGAGATATTAAGTCCTCAGGCATTTTAAATGGGAGTGGAGATCTGTTATGGGCTACTGAAAGAGTCTACAGTGCTGGCTGACTAGGAAGTTATTCCAGGTTGTCCATAAAAGTGGGCAGGTGAGATCAAATGCAGGGAATGACTGAAAGGTGACAAACAGCAGAAGTTTAGAAGTGACTCCTTTAGAGTAAATGGAACATTTTTGTGACACTTTTAAAATTAATTACAATCTTTTGTTCCCTTGCAACACATCTAGGAGATATGATGCAACTTTAAATAAATGTAGGCAGAATAAACTTTTTTTTTGGGTCAAGGAATCTTTTTCCCTACTTATCTGAAATGTGCACAGTAATAAAATGTGGGATTAATGTGAGTTAATGAAACTTCAGGCATACATATTTATGCATAGATTTTAGCATAATGATATACAAAAGAAATTTTCATGTGAAATAATAATAATAATTAAAAACCAGCTAATCTTTGCATTGTTTTTCTTGCCTTTTTGCTTCTCTTTTTTCTTGCTTTTTTTTTTTTTGTAACTCGGGGCACTTATCCAGCTTTTATTTAAGCCTCATTCCTATTAATGTCATTGAGGTTACTCATATGAATAAAAATGCAGTGAATACCTAAGTGCTTTTCAGGACTGAGTTTTCAGTAGCCAGACTCCCAAAATCCATGCTTATTTTTTCTGATTCTGAGCATCTGCTCTGCTTGGCCACAGCATCACCCGTAATATTTATAGGAAAGGTTTTCCTTTGCTGAAGCACTTGAGGAGAAGTAATAGTTTTTGAAAGGCCGAGAATTTGTTTTGGTTTTGACAGATGAACAGGTATCCAAATATCTCTTGAATAGTCATACATGTGGAGCTTGTCTGGTTAAGAGCAGTGGGCTTAGTAAAGCTTAAAACATGGGGCAGGCATGACTGAGGCAGTAATGCACATCTACTTTACCATGAATTACAGCCTCCCCAAGCATCCAAGAGATTAAAGGGATGGGATATAAATACCTGGGACTTCCTGACTATTAACCTTATAGGAAAGTGGCAAGTTGATAATGTCAAAATGCCACCATCCTTTTTAAGGTCTGAAACCAAACACCACCCTCTTCTCTTTCCATACTGGGAATTATGGACACCTCCAAAATATTGCTCTGTTACACATCCTAAAGATTCTGTTCTGCTTTGTACCTCGCTACTCCATGTCCTGTGGGACATGTTTTGGACAGTTTTGTGCCTTTTTGGATACTAGAAAGGTAAGAAGAAGAAGCCCAGAAGGAGTGTGCAATGTGAAAAATATTGTGCAATGTTGAAAAATCCAATAAAATCAAGTAGGACCACCAAACAGCAGATCTCTAGATAGGTCTGCCCTGTAAAGCAGCAAAGGGAGATGGAAGGAAGAAGAGGATATGAACTGGAGGTGGGCACTTGTGATGAACAATGGACCATGGACAGGTAAAAATCAAAGTAAAATTCAGTTAGGACCTGGCAATTCTCCATTCCTCCTTTATGTAAATACTCAGATCTACATGCAGAGAAAGATGATCATGTATAAAGATGGCTGTTATTCACCAGTGATTATTTTTTTGTTGGCCTAATTAAATTTTTTAAAAAGTTAAAGCCATCCAGTCAAGAAACAGTGTTACATGATGTAAGCGCCCTTCAAATCCCGTGAGGAAAGAAATGCTAGTAATGAAGAAGCTACATCAACTTCCTTCATCCTGGGGATCTTTTTTCACAGAGGTGACTTACAGAATATTTGCCAATAATGGATATGCTTGCATATCCATTATTGCAGGAATCAGGACTCTGCCTGCTGTTAGGAATAATGCTCATGAAACACATGAGTAACTGAATCACAAGGATTCTGCTTTTAGTTTGTGGTCTAAGTTGCCTCCCATGAGCTCTGCAAGTGAAGATGATTTACCAGATGAGTCCAAAAAATAATTCTGAAAACCACTGAAAGGTTTTTTAAGAGTGTTGCTTTGCATTTTATCCAAAGCTGTTTTCAGAAGGCAGGAAAGTACCGTGATAGACTTAGCTGTGCTGTTACACTGGGGTTGTCAGGGTTTAAGCATTGCTGTAATGTATCATGAAGAACACTGTACCACTTGCATTGGATATGTGTCAAAGCTCTTTCTTTCTCTCTCTCTCTCTCTCCTTTTTTTTTTCTCTTGAGCTGCAGAAGACAGGAGCATTTGTAAGCCATGAAGCACGAAAGACAAAACAAAAGCATTTTTATTACTATAATTGAGAATTTGGAAGAGGGGAGTTAAGTGCTTGTACCTAATTGTACTGCAATTACCCTGTTTAATCCAGCAACAGGCTTCTTTCAAGCCTCATCACTATACCTGTGTAGAAGAATCTCATTGCACCGCTTACAAAGGCTTGTCACTTTGGATATTAAGCACAATGAAGCTTCTCATTTTCTCTGCCTCAATTTTCCATAGGGATCATTAGAAAGATAAAGACAGACAATGCAGAATGTGACCTCATTAATGACATTGTACCAGGAATGAATGGGATTCAATGTCTGTAATATTTACAAACTAGTAAGACACAAGTTATTAGTGTCTGATTGTTTACCTTACCTTCATTGCTCGTATATTCATTGCTACTGGTGTAAGCAAACTCTTCATGGGTTTCTCTTCTTAAAATCCTGATGGACTACTGCTATCCCTGATTTATAGATGGAGAAATGACGTTGGAAAAGATTATGTCTGGTCTTTTGTGGATATTGCCTTCTATTTAAGTGAACAGAAACAAGGTGCCCATGTTGCCCTGTGGATCTGAGCCCAAAGTTATGCACAAACTGAGTTCCAAGAAAGTCTTTTAATGATGGGTTTGACCCTCCTAGGTATTACTTATACAAGATCTTGTTTCATTTTCACTCTCTGCCTGAACAACACAGCCCTCCTACTCTCCCTTGTCTTATATCTGTTTAGGACTACCTGATATGATCTGTGCTTTTATGCCTTCCTTCTGCATGTGAAGAACCTAACCATTCATGGTTCCATTGATGCCCTAGTCATGTGCTATCACCCTCCCACCCTGGGCTGCTCCAAGTCCTAACTCACACCCCAGAGGCTGCGCCAGGAGACTCTGAAATGCTTTGCTCTCTGTATCACGATACAGGCTGCTGTCTCTTATTCCTAATGGTTCTAATTATTGTGGCCTCTCAAGATCACAGAGAAACTTGAGGTATAAACAGGATTTTCTGCAATCAGCTTGGATGGTTTAAACCTTTTCTCTTTGTGCTTAGTCTTCTTGTTAGATAATGCTATGTATCAGCCTGATGGAATGAACTGTGGTGTTCCTCAGCACTCTACTCTGGCTTCTCTGCTCTTTAGCATTCATGTGCTGGGATCTCACTTCCCTGTCCTATAAAAGTTTGATATCACCCAAGTGCACCTCCCAGCTCCAAAGGCAGTGGAGTCCTTTGTGGTTTTGCTGTGCTGGTATACCCAGGCAGTGTCATCTTCAGAGCTCTTCAATGAATGCTGTACATTTGAGGCTGCACATTTGAAAACTGGCTCAAGATCAACTTCCATAAAATGGGGATTTTACTAATTAAAAAACTCTGGTTGTCTGTTGGCAATTTCTACATTTTAATGATAATTTGGTTCATCACTTTAATGATAATACAAAACCCTGCCTTTTTATAATGTCTTGTTTCCCAAAGATATAAATGCAGTTCATAAACTCAGTCTAATCCAATCCATCTCTTCCGGCAAGGATGGAGTGCAGACTACTTTGCAGTGGAAAGAAGTGGATATCTAAGAACATAGAACAATGCTATTGAGGAACTGGGGCATGTAGGCACATATAGAATTACCATATGCTCATTGCTGTCTTTTGATGGGAACTGGGAGACAAAGTCACTTGGAGAAGCAGCTGAGGTCTGGTCCCTGTTGATGATGACAACACAGGTACTGCAGGAGCAAGGGAGAGGACAGTGTAATCTGGAAGGAGGAGAAGGGACTGCAGGTGAAGCTGATGTCCTGAAGCAGGGGCTAATCATGTGAAATGCCAAATATTGCCAGTTTCTGAAGTGAATCTTGGATATGGCAAAATATGCTGGACTAGAGTAATTTGGAATAATTAATTGGAACATCCATTCTCTTTTTGAAAATAAAGTTGTTTTTGTTCAAATTTACTCCAGTCCAGTAATTTCCCTCTTATCCTCTTTCCTAGGGGAAAGGAAAACTGCTGTCATTTTATCTTCTTTTCCCCGATTTTTTGCTCTGCCAGATACTAACCATACTCAGCCTGTCTCTGTCTAACTCACTTCTGTCAATCTGTTGTATTTTTACAAAGAAGACCATAGTTCAGAATTTGGGTAAACAATAATCTTACGCTTGTGGTGGAGTGATAAAACCACAGCATGGTTGGACTGAATTTCACTCTATAGTTTGCAGTTTATTTCCCATCACTCTTCCTTGAAACTCAAGTTGAATATTACACATTAGAACTTAATAAGTGTGGCTTTTTCTAGCCATGTGAAAGAGGTTAATGCATCAGTGAATGATGCTACAAACATGTGTTTAGAATGTCATTTAGTGTAGCTATAGTTATCTGCCCAAGAAAATATCAACAAGCAAGACAGGTAATCACTATTCACCTTAATTACTGTAATAACACATCCAATATTCAGGAACAGTCTGGCTGTACTGTCCGTATTTATTTTATTACTGACACAGATCTATGACGTTGCAAGATTAATTAATGCTGTTACCAATAACTTCAGTATATCTATTGGTGGGAAGGGAAGTTATGGCACTGAGTTTTCAATCACTTTTAGGTTCTGTGATATTTTTTCTTTTCCTTGTTTTTTTTTTATTTTTCCAGTCACAGAAAAGCTTTCTAACTTTTCTAAAAATATCCTTCTGCATTTTGGCATTGGGGAAGAGTCTGTGGTCTGAGCCCTAGAAACCACTTGGCATCTTTTACACAAAATGGGCAATGGGGAGTTCTGGTGTAGGAACAGGAGGTGTTGATGCTTCTCTCTCAAGGTTGGCTCTAAGGGACAGAGTCCGTGAAGGTATGAGGCTTCTGACCAGTTTACAAGGAGCCCTGGATAATCCAAGCAGTCCTAAGTCTATTTTAGATTGCACTTGAGATAGCTTGTATCCCCATCCATCTCCCAGGTGGTATAAAATAATTTTTACTCTATCATCAGCTAACAGAGCATACAGTCTCCAGGTCTGTAGCCCATCTACAATGTGTTTTAGGGGCAATTAGATAATTTTGGCTTTTCAGACATTCTCAGTTCCTCCCTTGATGCTTTCAGGTGGATGTGTATGCTACTAAATGCACCCAACACTATTCTAGACTTGGTAGTCAAGTAGAAGAGAACAGACCATGGATGCACTATCAGACTTTGTAAACTCACAAAATAAGATCACTCTGTCCAAACTTTCCAGGAGTGGTTCCTGGTTCCTGCTGGTGCCTTCACTATGCCCATGAGTTAATGAGCTTGTGAGCCCAAGCCAAAAACCATGCAAGCAACTAGTGTAACAATTTAAAGGTATAGATTTAATATCACAGGTAATTATTGTTGACAGTCATTAAGTGGATAGAGATGATGGTCAAGATTTATTAGTATAAATCACTCCATTGCCTCAAGCATAATTTATAACAAGGAACATGGAGCAAAGTATTCTCTGTATTGCCAAGGAGATGAAATATGCAGGAAACCAAACTTGAGGATAGTTTGGGTCAGAAGATGGTATTAGCACATCAGGAAAATGTACAGAGGGCTGTAGTAAATGTCACAGGGTATGTGGTCATCCTTATCAGCATCCAAGTAAGAGTACAGGTAAAAATAATTTCTAGTACAGACTGTGTCTAACTGAAGGGATTATCAGTGAAATTAGTTTTTGGAAAGAGGAGTTATTTTGTAATAAAGTCTTGTTTTATCTGAAAAGCTGAGCTTTGCGAGATGGCATAGATAAATGCTCTTAGTCTGCACAAGTCCTTCAGGGCTGGTTGATGGCCCCACAGGAGGAGAAGGTAAAGTATCAATGCAGAACAGAAAATGGCACTCATTAGTTTGTAATTAATGACAAGTGAGATAGGATAGCAAATGGAAGTGTGGGAGTGCTCAAGGGAATTCTTCTACAGCTCTTCCAAAAATATCATTTAGGTCTTTTTGTGTCTGAATTATAGTGAAGCAATTGCATTGGTTGAATCACCAAATTTACCATGATGTTGATAATTCATGATGGGCTGTATTAAAAGAATGATTAGCAGCCTCCACTAAATTTTTTTTCCCCGTTGTGGTTGGTCTTTTGTGTAGGAAAAAGCAAGGTCAGCAGAAGGGGAAGAAAAAGCATTTATTTCTTTATTTTATAGGTCTATGAGGAGAGTAATGTAGTTTTCCCAAGGTCAGGCTGGAAGTCTGTGGAAGTGTTTGAGAGAGTCTTTCTCTCTGGGGACTCATTCAGTTCCTTACCTGTAAGAATAGCCTTTTCTCCTACACTAAGGGTTGAACACCACAGCCTGTGTCTTCAGCGTCACACCAAGAAACACTGACCCAAAAAAGTGAAAAAAAAAAAAAAAAAGGGCCTTAGAATGATTGAAGCTGAACATTGTCTTGATCAAGGACAAAATGTAAATCTTCAGTGAAGGTGTGAATTCTTAGCAACAAACACAGTGAGAAAAGCATTCAGGAGATAAATGGAATTTATCTGACAGTGTAAGTTCAAACTAAAATCTAAAGTAATGCAGTGAACAATGTTTAACAAGATTTCAGTGACTCCTGGTGCCTTTATAATCTGCCTAGCCTTTTGAAAATGTTTCCTTTATAAATGTTTATCCCAGCTGTCTAGTGAGATTAAGAGCTTTTCTCCTTGAGTTCCATGTTCCCGAACAGTTTGGGATTTATTTGCATTGGCAGTTCCTCTGGCATCAAAGGTGTGGTCACTGCCCCAGGCTGTCATCTTCAAGGGGTCATACAGTCAATTCCCACAGGAACAGCTGAGCCTTATCTCTTTATTTTGGGAGAGCTAAATCTTAATGCCGATGAAAGTGCATATTTGGTCAGCGGTCAGTCAGGTCTATTGCCCTTTAGAGTTTGTTCACACATTGTGTTAGAATCGTGACCTATAGAGCTGGTGGCCTTGCATGAGGTGCTCTCTAAGATGTCTCACAGCATCCACAGCTATGGCATGGGCTGGCAGACGTGTTGCAATCCACAGGGAACCAGTGTCCTTCTGGACTGGCATGTGGACCCCTGGAACGCCTGTCATAGCATCAGATGTTTATATCTCAGTAGCCCAGGGGCTGGGCATTTCAAGGTCTGTTTAGACTTCCCTGACTGCACTAAGTAGCAGCATTATTCAGTTATGTGACCAGGACACAAAATGACACACTGAGAGACCATAGTCTGTCCTGACTGTTTTCAAGCTGCTTCTCTGGACAAAGGGGGTTCTTCTAGAGCAAAGCAAAATCAGGATTTTATCCCTACATTAGATACTTTCAAGATTTGGTTGGACATGGTGCTGGGCCATCTTGTCTAGACCATGATTTTGCCAAGAAAGGTTGAATCAGATGTTCATTGAGGTGCCTTTCGATCTGGCATTCTGTGATTCAGAATCAATTCTGAAATGTCCTTTTTACAAACTACTGTGGAAAGACTCCAAAGCTGGACTTAAGCATAGAATTTCATCACTTACGCAGAACACTGGAATTGAGTAAGAAAATTTAGGCTCATCCTATTGCCAGCTGTCCTCCCCTACTGTGGCTGGACAGCTAGTATTCAAGAATAAAATACTGTTGTACACCAGAGTTTCACATAATGACTGGAATATCAAATCATAATCAGAAATATAATAATAAAATTGTTTGGGTTGGAAGTAATCTTTTAAAAAGAACGTAGTTAAACCCTCCTGCTGTGGACAGGGACACATTCTACTAGACCAGGTTGCTCAGAGCCCCATCCAAACTGGCTTTGAACACTTCCAGGGAAGTATTTCTGTTTCTCTGGGCAGCCTGTGCCAGTGCCTCACCACCCTCAGCACACAAGATTTCTTCCTTGTGTCCAATCTAAATCTACTGTCTTTTTGATATTGGGGTTAAGAAACTTTTTGTCCATGACTGGATGGATCTCTCTCTGAAGCAAATCCTTGGTGCAGGTATGGGGTATTGGATCAGGTGCTGAACTTATTATGAGTTAAACTGATATACAGTCTCTTAAGTGGGATGTTGAACTAGATTATTAGAATCTTTGCTCTGCTCTAGCTTTGAAAGAGGGTAAAATCAATGCCAATGTAGAGACTTTTAGCATTGCAGGTGTAAATTTGCCATGCAAATGCAAAATTAAATCAGTTTTAATCATGAGCTTACGTGAAGACAGACACTTAAATGTCAAGGTTTGATGTTAGCAAGGTGGACAGGAAGACTACCCATGAGTATCATAGCAAAAATTGAATTTTAGCTCCCATTCACAGTAGTTAAAAAAAGACTTTGACAATGCCAACAACTTGGTAACTTGGAGCATAAATTGATTTATGACCTATATAAGAAGAGGATTCACTAAGGCAGGTTATAACAGCAAAACTATTAAAAGATTTATTTTTCTTCCAAAATTGGCAATGCTGTTTACTGCCATTGGGGATCCAGGATTAGATGGACTTCTGACTAGATCAGGACAGTAATTCTTCTATCAGGTATTCAAGACAGAGAAACTTTCCTTAGGCTTTAAACAGAATTTAACTCCTTCAGTTGAAAATATACTTTTTCTGTGTTATGAATTAGAAATTTACTGCTCCCTTCAGAAAAAAGACACTGGTCATTAATCTTTGCCAGTGGCATTTACAGGGTTAATGTTTTCTGACTACACCTGGTAAATTACTGCTCCTACACTCAGCTCAAACTCAATTTCCTTCCTTCAAGGTTTCAGTAATCGTATCACCAGGCAATAGCTGAGTTGAAGTTTCCTTTGAATCTGAAATTGTATAATTGAACTTTTGAACTGAAGTCCACCCATCACTTTCTAGCCACACTGGTGAGAGAGATATTCTCCTTTAGTTTGATGATAGCTGATTACTAAATCCTTGGCTTTTTCTTTACTTTTAATGCACCACACGATATATTTGTTTGTGATTTTACCTCAATCACGGTAATCTATTATCTGTGGTACTACTTCTTGCATTTACAACTCACCTTTCACTGCAGGCTTTCTAAGCACTTGAGAAGCATTAGGCTCAATGAGAGGTCTATAATGAAGATAAACAACTACATTGTTATGTGTCTGAGAGAGAAACTGTAATTTTCCATGTCTTGCCAAGGCACCATGGAATGCTGAGCTGGCTGACCTCTATGCACAATTTCTCTAGACACTATTGCTGTATAAGAAACAATAATGTGCTAACATAAAATAGATAAGGAAACTGAGGCACTAAGAGCTACTAGAGCAATTTTCAGAATCTGGACCTTCGCAGATTTGTTAGGGTTAAAGTCAATACATGTAAGGAGACAGAGCAGTGTTTGACGTCCTGTATAGATACACTTTCTCTACTCCCATAGTAGTGTCAAATAAGAAGGGCCGCTCTTAGCCTAGGACAATATACTACTTTTACACTAATTCTGCAGCAGTTTTGTATCTGCTATCCCACTTTTATTTTAGTTCATCAGTTTCCCTTGCCTGTCATTAGGAAGATCAGACTCCCCTGGAAACTGAATAAACTAGTTGTCACAAGTACATTATATTAAACCTCGCTTTTGGTTTCCAGTCCTGTTAGGCATAAGAAGAGATATTTTTCCGTCTAGGTAGATCATAAAGATGTCTACTTACAAAAGTAGGTTCAAATCTCCAACTAAGGAGCAGGGGGAAGGTTGCCCAACTCACAGTCTAGAGACCAGCCTGGTCCATGTAGTTATTCACACAGATCAATATCAGAAAATCTTCTTCTTGCTGCTTTGCAAATGCTTTTCATTCTCAAGGAAGAAGAAACACAGAGATCATAGGGAACTAGGGGTTAGGATCCAGGTGTAATCTCTGGCTAAGGGGATCAGTGCTAACAAATAATGCACTTTTTGTTGGTTATAAAAATATTCTGGACTTATTTGTTTCAAAGCATTTTCAAAAGGCATCTTCAACTATCACATGGTTTGCTTGGTTTTTCTCCTGGGTTATACCTGGTATAGCACACTGAACGCAGCAGAGAGCTGAAAAATGCTGATGATTTCAGCTGCTGCTTGAGGTGCTTTTTAAACACTGCCTGATTACAATTTATCCAAAAATGTTCCTTTACAACACAGCAATTATTGAAAAGCTTCATCCACAAAGGTTTTGCATATACATAAGGGAGTGTGATCAGTGACCAGGTCACCTGTGAAGTGAAGGAAGCTATTAATTACAGGACAGAGAGATGCCTTTGGAAGAAGTGCCCTTGTATGTGCAGTTGTAGTCACAGTAATAGGCAGTAATGGAATGCCAGGGTAGAGGAAGCTACAGGACTCTTTAGAGGGACAAACATTCAAAATCAGCAGCAAAAGTGTTGGCTTATCAACATGATGCTGCAAATTAAGTTAGTAATGCATGTCCTGCTTTCTTATTTGGATCTACATCTGTCTTTTCTCACCATCTTTAAGAAAATACATTCATTTTATTGGACTCAATTGGATTGGTGAGCTCCAACCAGCCTCCTCTGACTTAGTCAATGATTTAATGATGATGGTGGCTAATAAATGAACATTCTGTTTTGATTATTTAAATTTCCTTGAGTCAGATGGAAACCATGAAGTCATCTAAATGAAGAGGAACTCTACTGATTTCCCAGTGACAATTGCTTTGAATTTATACAGGTGCACTTAAAACTGTTACCTTGCTTCCTGTTGACTTTGGAAACAGTAGATAATAAGAAATAAAAAAAAAAATTAACAAGCAAATAAACCAAAACCAAGACAAAACCCCCCACCACTACCTAAGGAATGCAGCAGGTCATATTTTATTAGCCTTTTTAGGCCTCTAATATTTTTTGGGTAGTACTGGCAAACATAGTCTCTTAAGAAGGGACCTAATTTGGCTACTCAAGTCTTTCAACAAATCTCTCAGTACTTTTCTTAGGGTCAGTGGAGAGAATGAGACTGCAGAGCACAAATGAACACATTCTTAGTCTCTCTTGGGAAAAGCACATTCTAAGCTTTTGGTCTTTGTGCCATTTGTTTGTGTGTAGCACAACATAGAAAGAGCCTTGTACCACTTGTAGTCCTTACATCTGTAGAAGGGGTAGCTAATCACAAAGATCCATTGCAAACCATTGTGTGCACCCATTTGAATATTTGGGTGTACGAATAAACTGTGGTGCCCTACTAAGATGTCAGAAATAGACTTGATTGTCCTTAAAGAATGTAGCCTTTAGGAAATATTGCTCTATTGGACTGACAGTCCAAAAGCTTTAAAAAATTTTCTTCCCTTTCTCATTATTATTAAATAGCACACTTTCCTCCCTTGATCAGGGAATAGCCCTCTACATTTGACTCCCTCACCTTTCTGGCTTCTGCACTACTGCAGGGCAGAACGGCAAGTTAACCATCTGTATTGGGAATTTTTCTTGCAATTCATAGTGTCTGTATTCTGTTCTTTTATGAATATAAATGCCATGGAATATCTAGGTCAATGATGTCTAAAGTTCTTTTGCTCATGTCTTTAATTGACTTAACTTAAAACAGGCCCTTTTATGAACTTCTTTGGGCTATATTGACAGCAATTTCTTTTAAGGAAAATGTCAGATAATCTTGCTTTCAGGATTGAAAACACTTCATGTCTTATATGTATCTTGAACCATTTTACTGGAATGGGGCTTGAAATGCACACACTGTTCAAAATTTGAATGTTTGGATCTGTTCTCCTCTTTGTTCCTCCTTTTCTGTGTTTTTAAACTTTTGAAAGAAGAAAAATTTTATGCTCTCTCTCTGGTACCATTTGAATTCATTTATAGACTACTAGGATCTCACAGAGATTTACAATACTAATTAATTACCTTTCACATTTCCCTTGGGTTGTTGCTAAAGATTATTATCCCCATCTTACAGGGGTCACCAGTGCTCTCCTCTTACTCAACCTTGTGTAAATCAGCAATACCACCACTAAAATCAATAGCCTTATACTGCAGTAGAATTGATATGAGTCCGGGAGGAATCTGGTCCAGAAAATGTACACTCTGAGCTTAAAGGTGCTTAGCTATGTGTTTCCTTCATAGGACTTCAGCACTTGATGGTACCCAACAAGAGGAATGGAGAGAAACTATTTGCAAGAGCATGACAGGCCAAGGGAATGGATTCAGACTGAAAGAGGGTAGGTTTAGATCGTATTTAGAAAGAAATTCTTTACTGTGAGAGTGATGGCACACAGGTTGCCCAGAGAAGTTGTGGATGCCCCATCACTGGAAATGTTCAGGGCCAGGTTGGATGGAGCTTTGAGGGACCTGGTCTAGTGGAAGTTGTCTTTGCCCATGGCAGGTTGACTGGAAATAGATGAGATTTAAGGTCTGTTCTATGATTCTGTGACTTTAAAGGATGAATAGGGGGGAGGCCTTTGTGGTCTATCAAAGTCTGGAAGAACCCTGAGGGACACCCAGGTCCTGCAACACTCCTTGGGAACAGAGGCACACTTAGCAGTCGCACTTAGCAAAGATGTTCCAACCAACTGTCTGCACACAGCTTGGGTACTTGCAAGCCTTCAAAAGGGTGCATCAGCTAGCATACAAGTTCCACAAGCTGAGTGCAGAGAGATAGAAGTAAAGCTGGCAGAATGATTTTGTAGAAGCCTGGTCCCCTTCCAGGATTTCAGTGCTGTTCGTGCAGATGAGATCTGAGTGTGATCAGCCGGTGCCTACCCATAGTGATGGTGTGATTCACAGCCAGTGCAAATACAGCTTTGAGAACAGATGCCACCCTTTCCATTCATAACAGAGTACTTTGGCAGGCTCTGCCCTGGGATGAGAAGCACCTTCTCTGTGCCTGCAAGAAACAACAGTGTTGGCAAGGCGTGTTTCTAACGGCTTTGTTAGTTTGGGAATAGACTGGTCATTACTTTTCAGATTTAAGTCAAAAATAACTTGTCCAAGGTCAGATAGTAGAACAAGAAATAAATATCAGCTCCCATATGTTGGCTCTTGCTTTTGGATTCTTTCCCTAAGTCTTTCATTTAATGTGCTTGGTCTTGAACTGTGCCTGGTGGTGGTTTGTTTCTGGACTCTCCATAGCAGCTGTATTTATGGTGGCTCCACAGGCACCTCTTGATCTTTCTCTCCCAGTGGAATTGTCTATCTGCAGTTTTTATCTTCATCTTGATTTAGAATATCTATTATGAACTTTGTGAGCACTCTCTGGACAAAGACTTGTTTATAGTGCTCACGTCATCCTTAGTTCAGAGAGTTTATGAGCCCAAGTCTCCCTGTCACTATATTACTTTGGAATAATATTAATTTTTTTCTCCTGTGTTCTAGCACTTTCCTAGCCATGCAGGAGACATACCAACTATCCAAGTTTTAACAATTTTCTCATTGAGATATTTTGCACCTTTCTTCACTAAATCTGGCAAGTACAATAAGGCAATTCCTTTGATTTACATGCTGGATATGTGTCTGGACATTTTATCTACTCTTTCCATTAAATTACTGTTGCTTTCGCCAGATTATATTGGTGCTATCTCTGACTGCTTGAAAGATAAGGCTGGCAAATAAGATTAAAAATAAACACAATTATTTTTAAAAGCCCTTTGTGCATAGATAGTTTTTGAAATCTTGGCACAATTAAGCCCTCTTTTTTCTTCAAAGAATTCCATCAAAGACATATTATTATTCTCACCTGAACTTTACTGAGGGCCATTCTTTCAGCTTTCAGTCCCATGATGTGAGATGCTGTACGAAGAAAGGAGAAAAGACATCTTGAATAGAAAGAGGGTGTTTGTTTTACAGATGGGGATGTTCTGTAGATTGCCAGAAGACCTGAAGTGAGATAGAAACTGAGAGTCTTCGTGAGTCCCAGTCCAATACCTCAACCATTTGGCCAGGCTCTCAGCTGAGAATGGGAGATAATGGTTTTGGTGGGCCTTCTGCAGGCTACATCCTTGCAGCTGTATAGCAGATGCTGGCACTTGTTTTGTTGATGTACACAACCCGAAGGAATGAGGTGCAGTAATATTTGCTACTTCCTTCTCTCTACAGCTGCAGTTTCTCCACTGTCTTGAATTTGGCTTTGTCAGCTGTCCTGCCTTTCTTACTGCTTGTCCACACAGTCCATGGATCTCCTTGTAATCTTTCCTTCTTGCTTCCTTTCCTTGTAATCTTTCCTTCTTGCTTCCTTATAGAGGAATACATCTTGCAGTCCTTAGCCCATTGTTGCTTTGTGACCCTGTACTTCTGTACTGCAATAACTATCTAGGCAAAAAAAATATGACTTCTCTCTGATTATTTCATAATTAACATCACTACTCTCTTTGCTCATCACTGACATTTTGATCCCTTTTCAGACACCTCCTCTATCTGTTGATCTGTTGCCTTAATCTCTTTTTGCTTGCTCCTTCTACTTTCTTCTGCTCTTAATATTTCTACTCACACTTCACTCTGTCTGAGGGGAAACTGAGTTAAGGAGACATCAGTCACTGTTGCAAATCCTGAAGGAGGAACAGCAGCAGGAGGGATTGTACTGAAATGCACCATTTCAATGGGAAAAGGCAGTTCCCAGTGTAGCAGGAGCAATACAGGCACTCGCTTTTTAGGGCTGTGGCTCTAGGATACATTGAGTATCCCATAGTTATAGAGGTTGCTTAAAGGTTGGTTTCCTATTGTATTTTACCCACGGACACTCTCTTAATTAATTTTCCAGTTTTCCAATCTCCCTTACTGTTTCCACTTGAACATGCCAACAAAGCTACTTTCCCGCACAATGAAAACCTCAGGCAAACCAATTCTCTGAAGTTCAGAGGATAAAATGATGACTCTTCTGGGCTGGCCAAAATAATTTTGGACAGTGCCCAGCACCACGGTGTCATAACCTGTCATTTTGGCTCCTGTGCAGTAGGTCTGTGGCTCATTTTATCTAACTTTTAAGTATCTAAAAACTGGCCAGTGAAGTATGACCTAGTCATCCTAGGCTTTCTTTGAGAAACCAGGCAAGTCCTCTTATCTGCTTTGGAAACCTGTCTGCTCTTGGGATAAGTCATTATCTGGGAACTCCCCCCCCCTTTTTTTTTTTTAAATATCGATGGATACAGATTTTGTGACTTCTTGGGTGATTCTGCCAGACATAGAGTTTCTGAATTCTGTGATGTGCAAGGTATTAAGGTAGAGCAGGATCTAGGGCAGTAACAATTACAACAAAAACAGTGATACCATGTCAGGGATTGGAATAGTTTTAAATTACAAAGACCAGCCCCTCAATAAAAATAATAGGGGAAAAAAAAAAGGAAAACAAAACAAAGTAAAACAAATGCAGAGTGTGGCTCAGAGCCTGATTGGGAGGAGACACTAATGAGGTTTCACTGCACAGTGAAACCATTTATTGTAAATAATCAGAGTTTGATAGTGCTCTGCTCACCAAGTCCCCTCTGATTGTTAAAAGATGCTGTTTTGGGTTAATCATTCAGCTGATGAGGCTTCTGGGTGCATCATTAATGCTGTGTCCTGCGTGGTTCATGAAAAGCTAAGCCCATACTAAGGCCTGGCAGAGAACTGAACTGTTGCATGATTGAGAATTTTTATGGTGTTTACAAAATATGGCAAAATCGAGAGAAGGTTTTACAGTGCATGTTA
Organism: Phainopepla nitens; assembly: GCA_013400175.1. NCBI lineage: Eukaryota > Metazoa > Chordata > Aves > Passeriformes > Bombycillidae > Phainopepla > Phainopepla nitens. The sequence goes on along the minus strand of VXBQ01007217.1, from coordinate 960,773 downwards.
AGCTGTCTGGTGAAAAGAATGACACTGCTAAACTTGTGGTTAAAGTAGCTGCTACTCTGGAAAAAAACAAGAATGAGAAGACTGGAAGTCAGGATTCTAATGGAGTGCTCCTAACAGCCCCCTGCCCAAGCACACTGTGTAAGCTGGGGATGCGTTATTGCTGCTAGAGAGCAACCAAGGAACCTGTCTGGAAATAAGAGAAAGAAGAGAGTGCAGCAACAAATCTTGCACCAAGATGGAAATTTGATGGGAGATGTGAGCGGAGACAGTGGGACAGCCTAGCAAGGAACCCTCATTTCATTGAATAACCTTGCTTTCAAATTTGCTGAGAACTTTATATTCTGCTTTCTGAGAATAAATAACATACTAGACCTATACCAGTTATCCCAAAAGCTCCAGATCCTCAAGGCTAACTTTCCTGTAGACCTATTGTTGGTTGGGACATATCCATACCATTCCTGGGCTCTGGAAGGTCTCTTGTTCCCAGAATAGGAAAACTGCACAGAGCCTGAGCTTCTTAGGGATCAATAGCTCAGCATGCCAGGGATCTCACAAATGATTTAATGTCACAGAAAGCCTGGCTCTGGCTCCCATGCGCAGCTGAGTTGCAAGGTGTATCAAAAGTGAGCTCACTGGACTTACTGGAAGAGCAAATCCAAGTGGACAAGCAGCATCTTCCTTGAAGTATTAAATTGAAATATATTGTGGTGTTTGAGCAACTGTTGGGACATCTAAAGCCCATGATGATTTTAAGAGATGCAATAGCTCCTGTAAAGCAGAAGGATCAGTGAGGCCAATGCTGCCAAGTACTTCCTGGAATGGATTTCTCACTGCCAAAGCAGGGACCACCTTGGAGGAAACAGGCTGAGGTTTCAGACAGCCACAAACTATCATCTGGTTCTAGGCAAATCCCAGATTTGTTTGTGTAAAGGCGAAAAGAGGAACACAGAAAGTACAATAGGGAAGGGACAAAGCCACCCTGGAAAATATTAGCACCAAGGACATGGGAAAAAAAAAAAGAAAGAAAAAGAAAAAAAAAAAAAAAGTAGTATTGTGGGTAGAAAAGTGTTTAGAACTGTGAGCACCAGAGCTATTCAGCGAAATGGTATGTTGTGTGCTAGCTTAGGGAAAAAGTCCAGCCCAAAATATGAGTGCATAAATGGTATGTGATTCACCATCATTTTTGTTCTTAAGGGTTCAGCCCATGTGCCCTGAAATGTGAACTGCTTGAATGCAAAATAATATTCTCCGTTCTCTTGATGCAAGGCCTTGACAGAATGTGGCTCCTTCTGTTCCTGGCATGATCAAAAGGAGAACTGAATGAAACAATGTGGCAACTGATAATTATAATTAATGATATACCAGATCTTGGCAATTCTTTTATTTTTTTTCTTTTTCTTTTTTTTTTTTGGTCAGGCTTAGGGAACATATTTCCTAAAATTCATGTCTTGCATCACCTTCACAGAAATGATGCACTCCCTAACCACTCCCCAAAATTTTATGTGATGTGATAACATCCTGTTCTCAGCAAAACCATCTGAGCTTTACCAAGCAGTGGATGCTGGATATGCAAAGAGAAGCAAAAATTTCTGTCTCTACAGCAAATATCCCCACTGGTCCCAGAGCTGAGTGTTTTGCAGACTTGGTCAGTGAAGAGATGGACCAGAGGAGACGAGAGGACATGACACATGGCATAGGAGCACATACCTGGCAAGTCAGGGCTTTTAAAAGTTAAATCTATGTCTTTTTAATTTTGTATGATGCATAAGTCTGCACCTTCTGGCAAATGGAAGGTGGGAAGTTGAGCCTCAGTGCTGCATGTTGTAAAGCAGATTTAGTAATAATAATGAAAGAAAAATTGATCCACTTGTGTTGCAAGGTTTGGTGGTTTATGTAGGTGCAGAGATTTAAGGATATAAATGTTAAACGTTGTTATTTAACAATGAATTCCAACAAGTTTAATAAAACATTTGCTTGTCAGTTTATGACAAAATTTCTCTTTATAATGTGTGGTGAAAAGCCTTGAATTTCAGGGATATATAATATTTTAGTGTTGTTACATTTGGAAAACTCATGGACTTGTCTTTAAAATAACTGCATTTCCAGTCTGGCCTCGGTTCTCAGTGAGGACAAATGCCTCTGTCAATTCTGAAGAAATTATGAGAGAAGGAATCATGAGAAATTGAGGAAGCTCCTAACAAGCTGCATAGGATGAACTGGCTGGATACATTACTTAGACTTTGCTTTCTCTGAGCATGGGTGGATAAGGAAATATGTTCACTTTTAGCTACATTCAATATGTAATAAAAAAGACTTTGTTTTTGAGTTGCCTGAATGAAAAATGCATCTTTCACTGTTAAAGGACAAACATATTTTCCTAGTGTAGTCTAACTCAAATACAATTCATCTACCTGCCTACCCCGCAGTGATTCACCCTTGCGCTCAGTCAAAGCAGTGAGAAAATGAAGCCTGATAGGAATGGGATTTTTTTTAAAGTTATGAAGGATAAAATAGAGATCAGCAGAGCATTAACTTTGCGGTTAAGACACTGGTGTGAGAGTTGGGAAATTTCTCTTCAGTTCTAAGCCTGGTTACCTCAGGCAAGTGAATTAGTCTTTCTTTATCTCAGTTACCCATTCCCAGCATCCCTCTTTGCTCACTCTTTGGATATTTTCTATATTTAGGTTGAGGTCAGGTTATTTCTTTTTGTTAAACATTTGTATACTGAGGAGTTATGACTGTCTTCTCAGTGCTATTTTAATATTCCTCAAAAAATTGTGATAAGAGTAAGAAAAGCGTAATTCTACTGCAAACATTCGTTCAGGGCCACTCTTTGTGCTGTTGTTTCCTTGGGAGAGGAACTCCCTCCTGCAGGTACCTGGGATTTCAGTTTTGTTGGCTTGTCAGGGAAGTTTATCGCAATCTTCTGAAAAACAGGGCTTAAAACTTTTTAAGCCAGGTGCTTTCCATTTCTGCAGACTCGCACTTTTGCAGGTGTCACAAGCCTTGCAGCTCTTCACAGACTGCAGTGGGATTGGATGTGCTCTGCATTATTGGATGTGCTCTGCATTGAGCTCCACACCTGCTTAAAAACACTGAGAAACAGCAAGATCCTTCTGACAGTTTTATTCTGGGAAGAACTCCAAGAATGGATCGCATGACTTTTGGGATGTATTTTTCCTCTGGCTCCCCAAGTGTTTTAAGGAACAAAGATGACCAAGGAGAAGAGTTACATTCTATGTGCACCACCTTCAATAAGTGCCACAGGTTTTACCCCAAGAGTTCAATGATGCAAAATGATTTGACATTACAATGGAAATAGCACTTTTAGGAAGAAATCACCAAATTCTGTTTTGATCCTCCGTAGTTTAGGGGCAAAAAAAAAAAAACTTTTCCATGGCTCATCATCCTTTGTAAAATTAAATCAATAAAAATCTGAATTGAAAAAATTGAATTGAAAAATCTATTGAATAAAAAAATGCAAGTGTTCTTTAATAAAGCACAAGTCTAGTTCTGAAATGAATGAAGATGATTCCCTTGACTTCAGTGATATTATACTTAATCATAAGAGAATTTTTCATGTGTCTAAAAGGTATAGTAATTTCATTGTTAAAAATGAAGTTGTAAGAAGAGATCCTACATGAGGCCTATTTACTGTAAAAGCTACATGTTCACTTCTGAATTAACATATAAAAGCTGTGCTGTATTTTAAAGTCTGTCCTCTAGAACCCCTTTGTCACTAACTGCTAGAAACTAGCTGCCTGTGTTGCTTATTTTCATCTTTATCCCACCTCTGGTCTTTTTACTACCACTAGTATTTTTGAAATAATTTTGTATTGGCCTTTCATGTCATTCCTCATCCTTTAAATGGTAAATTCTGAAGTATACTTAAGCTTTTTCCAATTTGTGGTAATGTAACAGAAATATACCACAAATTATCACATCACCTGCTTTCAAATGCCCTTTTAAAAAAGTGTCTTCTGTGGTGCCATCAAAAAAGAGAATGAAGGTTTGACTTTATTTTCACTAACTCCATCCTCCTTCATAATGAACAACTTCTGCCTTATCATTTTCCTGTGTCCTTCCATCAGAGAACACCCATCTGCTGTCTCCTGTTTTATATTCTGATTATAACCTCTTTAACACAGAACTATTGCTTTCTCATTTCTTTTAAATTATCTGGTACAATTTTCTACTTGTCTGCAACTAAGATTCAAGTGTTATGGAAAGAAAATATAGTTATTAAGATGGTTTAAACTTAAAAATAAAATCATAGTTGGGTAGGTGTCTATTTTGAGTGTATTTCAAATTTGACTTTGGATCAAACAGGTTATTATTATGTGTGGGCTTACCAAGCGGATATTGAAAAAAGTCTCTAAACCCCTTTTATTTAGGAGACTTGCAGTCTGATAGAAATTTCCAGGTAATTAAGGTGGCTTTGCAAGTACTGGGCTGAGTCATCAACATTCCTAAAATAGTTGACATTACTTCTGTCTTTTCTCTTCAGGATTTCTTTAATTCCACTCTTTGAGTGGCTATTCAGAGAGCTTTTATTATAGCTTTTTTTCCTCCCCCCTATCCCCATGGGTGTTTTGTTCACAAGGAAGAAATTGCATAAATAGAAGTGCCTAGTGCCGTATGAGATACCCAGGATATCAGTGTTCACCTCCAGCTGAGGGTCTGGAAGGGGGCAGGACTCCTGCAGGTCTGAGTCTTCACCTGAAGTGCCTCATCCAGCTCTGGGTGTCTCAGCAACTGAGCCTTGCTCTCAGTGCCCAGTGGCTCTGTTCATGATCTCTGGTTACATTTGTGTCCATGATCTGTGGTTGCATTCATGTTCATGTGGGCTTACAGAACATCAACCTTTGTGTCTTCCTGATAGAATCTGCACTTCGTGCAACAAAGAGAAGCCATGAAAATCTCTCTTTCATAATTCATAGAATCACAGAAATGTTAGGGTTGGAGATGCCTAAGATCACCAAGTTCAACTGTTGAATTCACCTTGAATTCACCTTGAATGTTCACTGCTGAACCATGTCCTCAAGTGCCACAGCCACACATTTTTCAGCACTTCCATGGATGGTGACTCCACTTCTTCCATTCACAGCCTGTTCCAATGCCTGACAACCCTTTCCATGAAGAAATTTTTCAGTGTTCAAGAAGTGTTTGAACAACATCTCCTGGCTTTTGTATATATGGTTTAACTTTTAGGCTGCCCTCAAGGAGCCAGGAGTTGAACTCAATGATCCATGTGGGTCTCTTCCAACTCAGAATTTTCCACAACTCTATGTTTCTTGTTTACTAGCTGAGGTATCCGTTCCCACCATTTCTGTTCTGCCAGCACAAAACCTGGCCCACCAGGCAGGTCCCACCTGGTTACACCTGTCTTTATGTGCTCTTGGTGCCAGCAACAAACATCCATCCACTGATGATGTACACTGGAGCTTCTACAAATGCTTTATATCTCCTGTACTCCTCTATGGTTGAAATTTTTAAAAAATTGTATTCTCCTAGCCAAGCTCTGAGGGAAGCTTCATTCTGAGCAGCTGTGCTGGGGCTCTCAGCTGGCTGTCCCAAGCCAGTTGTTTCCTGCCACTTGGGGGAAATGCCATCAGACTTCTCAGGAAATTTTGCTCATTTTCCATGTAAGAATTCTGCCTCTCATCTTGAAAATGTGTGTGTGATTTTTCCTCATATCTTCAGAAACAGGTGGTTTATTTCCTTTGAAATGTTTAGTCAGCTGGTTTATTTACTTTGAAATGTTTAGTCAGGGGATGTTGTTTCCTAAACATAAGACCTTCAGTGCTTTTCTACTCCCTTCTTTTCTGTGTCAGCCTGGCAGCATCTGCTCCTTCAAGCAGACCTCGGGGTAAAGTGAGCTGCTTCCTCACCAGCCAGTCTCATTTCTTACAGAGCATAGGAAGTGTCCTTGGCACTGGAAATGGAAACTGGGATAAGGGTAGTATTTTTATTAACTCATCTGGAGGAGTGTTTTGCATAACTTTGGAATTTAGCAAATAGAGAAGGCAAAATAAACCACAAACTTCTTGAAAAGTTGGTTTCCTGCTCATTTTTCATGTTACTCTTAATAATGCCTGGTATTCTTGTAACATCAGTGATTGATTGGGCTACTATTTTATGAACACTAAACCTCTCAGAAACCAGATGGGATTATGTTTTGGTTTATTTACTGGAAATTTGTGGCAAAAATATAGGCAATGAACCAAGACCACATGGGAAATAAGTGGAAGAACTGAGACACTTTTTGAAATCCCCTGTTATCTTTTCTGATTTAAGGTGTTTTTCCCCCATTTCTTTCTTAATAGATATTTCTTGCTTTGCAGCACTTCAGGATGTGGCTCTGATAGGTGGAGTTTGATCGAGTATTCGATATTTAACCTTCAGTGAAATTTTTTCATTTTCAATTTCAAATATATTTGATTCACGATTCTTATTGGATGAACATGCAATCAGATCCACTATATTTAGAAAACAAAGAAGAGGAGTACATGGTCTGTACGTAGCCTGAGTACCCAATACCTTAAAAAAAAAAGAAAGATTTTTATCTGGAGGGCTTGGGATTTTATGCTCCTTAACGTTGAGTGTGTGATCTAAGCAACTGTCTCATGGTGTCCCTCTGAGAGAACTAGCAAAGTTCAGCTATTTATAGTCTGAAATAAAACACACCTTTACTAACTGTCCTTTACAGTAAATGGACTTTCATAAGCACAGGGATATGAAAGAAGAACCATTTTGAAACACTTTTACTTATTATTTTCAACACAATAAATATCCTTTTAGAGATCTATGTGAATTTCATTTGCATACTTAACAGGAATAAACCTCAGGGCTAAACTCTATTCTTTTCTTTGCTTGCTTTTAATGTAATTTTTAAAATAAAGACCATGAGCTACTAAAGCAATATAAAACATTCCATGAATCACCTTCAAAATACTTTTGTGTTTAGTGAATTTCTCTAATTTTCCTTTGCCAAGTCAGGACTTGATAAAACACCTGAGAAACTTGAACGGTGAATCTTTATTTGTCCAGGCTCAATTCTCCCCTGCTGAGTCCTCTGATAATTTACACTCTTTTGAAGAGATGTCAAGGTGGGTGTGAAACTGTGACATTTGGTTTAATCATCTTTTTGATCCAATTTGGTTTCCTTTTATCTGGCTGCAGATGCACAGGCAGGGTGCCTGAAAAAAGAGAATGATTATCACATTGAGGGACAAAAAAAAAAAAAAAAAAAAAAAAAAAAAAAAAAAAAAAGAAAAAAAGGACTTGAATACCCCAGATTTGGCAATGTCATGGCACAAAAAAATGGTGAGTGACTGACCTGAGCATTATCTTGGATGAAGATATAATTGAGAGTATAATTGAGAGCTTTCCAGAGGGGATCTGTGGCTGGGAGCTGCTCAGGTCTGGCTCGGTCCAGGCAGCAAACACTTGACTGTGACCTTTTGTTATGGGTCTATCTGACAATTTACAGCACTGAAATCAAAATGAGGTGCAGGAAGATACAGTGAACCAGCTTTTAAACTGACTAGGCTAAAAAAGATGCTTGGAGTGCAGAAAGAATAGTACATTGGCACAAAATTCTCTGGTTTTGAACAGGAGGAGATGACAGGTACAGGAGTCTTTGCAGCGTGTGTGTGTGTGCGCGTGTGCGCGCGCTGAGGTTTGAGGTATTATCATTTTGAGGAAAAGGACAATATTTTTGTAGACTTTAGTCCTTCTGGCATTTCGATCAATCTGAAATTGCCTCTTAGACACTTTTTGCCTGAGAGCTGAAATTTCCAATTTACCTTATTTAGTTTATGTAAATTATGAACATTACTTTTAAGACACATACATGGGTGTTTATGAGAATGCCAAGATTTTTCTCTCATAAACAAACCAAAAATGTCTTATATAAATTCTATGCTCTAGATTGGCTATTACAATTGCAAGATCAAAATTATTCTTGGAGGTGATAGCTAATACAGCAGCCAAAGACCTTTTGTTCTGTTCTGTTTAGTTTTCTTACCAATTATAATACTTAATAGAGGAAGTCAACATGTTGCTACCACTGCAGAAAATGGATTACTGAAAAAATTCACAGCTTTGGTGTATTTAGGGACTTAAGCTTAAAAGCATGAGTTCTTACAGTTTTTCTTTCATTTTTTCTTTTTTTTTTTTTTAATTTAGATAAAACACTTCAAACTCCTACAATACCATGTAATTGTAAAATAGAGTCTAATCCTGCAGAACATTTCAGATGGAATTCATTTCAGCTGAGTTTAGCTGTCCAGTGAGTCATCTACAACTGAAATATAAGTGGGTGGTTCAGTTTGTAAGATAGGTGTCTAGGATAAACAAGATGGATTAGATTCTGGAGGTGCCCTGGAGTGTGTCTAACCTGCAGAGATTTCTCTCCAGGGGAGCCAGAGGATGAAGGGGAAATTCCCAAGTTTTAGGGAGGATATGACTGTGGCCAGTGCCCAGCCCTGAGAATGTGCAGAACCTGCTGGTTCAAGGATTTATAGGTACTGATGTTATCTCTTCATTAACCATAGACAGAGCATAATATAGTCCACCAAGAGACTGAATGCTGAAGCTGGCTGTGATGGCCGCATTTTGCTAGTGAATAAAGTGGTGATTCATTCCAATCACTTCCCTGTTCCTGTGGTTCTTTTCTTGTAGCCTATCCATATCCTAGTCCAATGCAGAAAAGCTCCACATGAACTGGTCTGGGGTCTTCTCACTGAATGGCCAAGCTTTCTTGGCCTCATCATAGATGGGGATTAGGAGCATCCTTCCTCATGTGGGAGCAAGTTTGCATTTTTGTCTGCACAATCTGTGTGCTGTGTGTGCTGTATTTACATGTATGTGTGTTTGTGTGTGAGGGAAAGTAGATGTACCCTTGGTAGAGGACAGGTGTATTGGGCAATGATTGGACTGACTCCAAACATACCTTTAGGGAAAGAGTAACACAAAGGCTTTACAAGTCTGCATATGGATCTGAGTAATTTTTAGGTTTAAGCTTGGGAAAGGCAAAAATATCAACTTATAATATTTACAGCTTTGACAGCATTGCTCGAAATTTCTAAATAATGTAAGTTGAATGACCAAGAGCTTTGGGTATGCCTGTAGGGAAGTAGAAGTTTTGCGGCAGGAATCTAGTTTTATTTTTATTATTCCCCCTTCCATTAAGAGGATTTTCCCTTGTAGGTGCCTTCCAGTACCTGCAGGAAGCCTACAAGAAAGATGGAGAGAGACAATTTACAAGGACATTCAGTGATAGCAGTATAAAATGACTTGAGTCCCTCAAGATATAAATCCAACTTTGCACTGTTTCCAGGTGTTAATCAGTAGCTATATCTGGGCAGTTATGATTAAGCAATTGCATTGCGAATGTTGTTTTAAGGAAAAAAAGGCAATCCCAAGATAAATGGGCTGCCTGGACAACAGACACCAAGAGTGAAGGCAGCAGAACCAAGCCATAACTGAAGGAAAGGTAGTTCTGGCTGTGGGAGATTGCAACCACCAACTCATTGACCACCTAGTCAGAATGGCCTCCTGACTCAAATTGAGGGAAGAACTGCACCTGTGGGCTAATTAACATGAGAAACAAGAAATAGAACCAGAAAATATGGGTTTGGGGTACTAAATAATAAAAAAGTTATGTAATTTGTAACCAATGAGTGATTATGCCTTTATTAAAATGTATAAATAGTGTAAAGTTTTGGTAATCAGGGAGCCAGCTAGGTTACCACCAAGCTCTCTACTATGCACAAACTGGAATAAAAAATAGAACTACCTTGCTTTTCTGTATGAATTGGTGCTTCACAGCAGGTAACTGGTTTAAACTGAAGGACAGTAGGTTTAGATTGGATATTAGGACCAAATTATTTACTCTGAGGGTGGTCATTGCCTCGAGAAGTTGTGTCTGCCCCATAGCTGTAAATATTCAAGACCAGGTTGGATGGGGCTTGGTATAACATGGTCTAGTGGAAGGTGTCCCTGCCTATGGCAGGGGGTAGAAATGAGGTGATCTTTAAGATCCTTTACAACACAAATAATTCAGTTATTCTATGATGATTTTAATTTGACAGCCACAGAGCAGCTGGAGGTTGGATTGGTTCTTGGAGAGAAGTGTAAGATGCCAGAGCTCTGGTACTAAAACTATATCAACCTCCTACCCATGTGTTGTACCTGCATTTACTACTACAAGAAAATACACTTACTATACTATTAAGGTCTTCTTTGGTTCTACCTTCATGGCAGCCCAGACAAGACAAGGTTTACCTGTACTTCAGCCTGCTCCATGCTCATTGTTTCTCCTGATGAAAGCAAAAAGGCTTCAGCTTCTTCTTTGCAAAGAGAAGGTCTCAGCATGCCTCTAGCTGTAGCTCTGAGAGTTTGTTCAAACTGCTGTGAGGCCTTTCGCAACATATGTTTGGAAAGAAATTAAATAACTCCAGGAGTTGTTTTTTTCTTTCTCCTTCAAGTAGGAAGAGGGCTAAGCTTGCTTTGTGTTGGTGACACTGTGAAGCCGTTAGTACTTGATAAATATAGTAGTTAATGCAGATGCTGGTGGAGGCTGCTTTCACAAACAGGGCTTTCAAACAAAGCATCCTGCCAAATAGAGTCTTTAATAATCCGAGGAGTGCTTGGACAGCCAGCTGTCTGTCAAACCTCTCCCTCTGCCTGCCGACATAAACTCATTCTCTTTGGTAACAGGACAAGGAGGTTAGGCTCTGCCCTGCCCCTGTATCTGGCCTGAGTTCCAGTGAGACAGTTCTTAAAAGCAGTACTTTTCCTAAGTCTCAAGCTGTGTTAGAAGGAGAGAAGCGTTCTTAAAATTCTTATGAAATTGAAAAAGGTGCCCTACCTTTTTCTGTAGGGATTAGAGCAGTAGCTTTACACAATCTTCTTGCAATTTTATTTTTAGCTTTGGTCATGGCCTACTGGTCTGATTTCACTTGAATGTCCCAGTCTGTAAACAGGATGATTGCAAAATTATGGCATCAGAGTGGAAGCTGGAAATTTTTTTCCAGGAGTTCTTACTTTCAACAGCTCACCTGGACCAGGCATTTGGACTCTGCCTGAATTTCAGCTCTAGGAAAAAAACCAAAAAAACTAGAAATATCTGCTTTTATTTGAGAGTGCATGATTGTATAATATGAAATTAACAGCAGTTCAAAGAAGCAGCTTTACATAGTACACAAATAAAACCTAGCTGCCTTTTCTTTTCAGCTTTGTTACAAGCCACTTTAGAAAAAAATAAAATTAAAAGGGATTTCTAAATTCACACCTATAATTATCAAAACACACATGTAATTGTTAACCAAAATAATTGGTGAGTATGGAGAGATAGTAGAGGACTAAGAAAACCCAGAATGAAGCCATTGGCGTACAGGAATGTTTTCAGGCTCCCAGTTGTTCTCTCTTCCTACAGAGGCAAGAGGGTAGCAAAAGCAGATAGTGCCCTGGTCTGGCATCTCTCAAACAGTTGCTTTGCCCCTGGGCTATTACAAAAGGTGCCATGATTTCCACCTGGAACAGGGTCACATCAGTGGGCTTGCTAATAAGGTGACATTAAATCTGTTTTGCTCTGCTGGAGTTGCAGAATGCAGGTTTAAGAGACTGAACACTCAAAACCTTCTACCGATAATGCTGTGGGCTTGCACCTGGTGACTTTAACATGGGCAGGACATTGCTCTAATAAGCTCTGCTCAGGGGAAGTACAGCAGAAGAGGCTGCAGCATATCCACTGCCTGATCATCAGCCCCAGCCCTGTCTGGGAAAGGCTCGTGCATCTGTCAAGGTGCCCCATTGGTGTATTGTATATTCAGCACTGTAATGATACATAGTCATTGCATCAGTCATATATTTTATACCAATGACCTTAATAAACAACTGCTGTACATATTGAGTCTCCCATAAATACATTTCTATAATTTTAGTGGAGACCTTCACACTTAAATGGTATAACATTTTTTACAGTTAATCAGAGAGCATAAACAACCAGTGCAGTGGTGTGTACGTGTGGTGAATATACAGCTCAGTCTCATTTGTGGAAAGAAAAATCCTCCGCCCTCAAATCTAGTAATTCAAAACTCTCCAGATATAATAATCAAAATGCCAGTTCTATTCCTACCTGCCAGATACTCAAGTGCTTCCCTTGCTACATTTCCTCAGTATGTTGCATAGACATGACAGAAAATTGATCTAGGCAACCATTTATCGATTTACCTTCTGGTATGAAAAATTGTGTATTAACCTGAACTGAACTGGTTTATCGTTCCTTTCCTTCTCTCACTGACATTCCAGAGAGAGGAAAGACCTCATCTGGGAAAAGATCCCTAAATTTCCATGATACGTCATCTATTTGTCATTCTTTATCCTGATTTTTTATTTTTTGCATGAAAATACTGACCGGTGTCAAGCCTGGTTACAGACTGGTGGGAATTTCAAAACAGATAAGACTCAGTTGCTGTCTGAATTAGGGAAAAGCTCTGGAGTGGCTACAGTCCAGTCACAGGAGAAGCCACATGGAAGATTACCTTCTATGCTCCAAAACAGAACAAAGATCTTAGTTGGAACTTGCAATTTGTTACACATCAGGAGGTACAACCACAAGACATCATTCCTTAAGGAATAAGCCTTTATTAGTTTTAGTGTTTATAATATTAATAACTAACATTAAAGACAATTTTTAATTATTAAATTAGATTATTAAATAATAAATAATATCATGAAATGGTGCTTCTTGAAGATATAGATACTGTAGCCTGAGGGAACTATTTGTCACAGTGACACATGTGAACAAAAAAGAGGAAAAGTGGAATTAAATTGGGTTTTGACCTTTTTTTCAGATGACCCTTTAATTGAAGGTAACAAAGGAGCAGTTAACCTTAGGAGCAAGGAAGATTTAATTGATGTGGAGCCCACATAATATCAAAATTTTTTATACATTTTTGGCTGCTCTTTATGTTCTGACTACAAGCAACATATACTGAAGATGTCCATGACAGACTTTAAAAGTTCTGAGAATAGCTCAGACCTTGGTCATTTTAAGAAGACTCGAAGCAGCCAGGGAGGTTTGTTGAGAGACTACAGGAAGGCTCTCGTGGATCCCGGATACTCCTTGGGTGGTGCAGGTGGGATCACTAACCCTAGGCCACCCTGCAATCTTGATGGAGAGATGTGTTGCAAGACAATGTGAGCACATAACTTTGCTGCTCTGGACCTAAAAGAGCTTTCAGGTTGTTTTAATTGTACATCTGGTGCCCTTTCAGTAGAATTGGGCTGGGGGGAGGAGGAAAATACATGAGTTGCTGCTCATTTTTCCTCCTTAGCTGTCTGGAGCGTAGACAGCAGCATCATGCTCAAACTCACCACCTCATTCTTCATTGGTAGGAGTCCAGCACAGAACTTGCTGTCTATAGTTCTCTCTGAAGAATAAAGATTTTCACAAATATGAAACCACAGTGGATGAGTCTTTCTGTTTTATCGCTATGGGTGCTTAAAATAAATCAGTATCTAAAAGGTAGAGGAAAACAAAAGCTTGATTCTCATCTGATGTAAATTGACTCAACCCCATGGAAATAAATGGAGCTCTGCCAAGCTGCACAAAAGGACAATATTGTCTGAGCCCTGTACATATTCCAATCTCTTGTGAATGTACAAAGAAAAAGAACACTTATGTGTCCTTTAAAAGAAAACACTATTTAAAATTCTTGAAGGAACCTCATGAAACCTGTGGAATAGTAAATCTAGGTTAGTTTATAACCACAAAATGTTAATTTCCTCAAAGTATTGAGGTTCTCTTACTATAACTACTATTCTCTACATGGCACATAATATAATTATGTATATTACAGTAATTATTATTAGCTATTATGCTGTACATAGTATTATAATAACTTCCAAATTGAAAAGACTTGCAAGCAATGGATCTGGAAACAGAGGCACTGAGCTGGCACAACCAGCCCAAGAACACAGAGTAGGTTGTTGACAGAATTGGGAGTAGTAAAATGTCCCCTGGCTGCTGGGCTAGTGATGCTTCATACAGAAGTGTTACTGTAATAATAATAAATAGGGATGGGATATATGCCTTTGGCTCTGGGAGATGATTATTTTCCTTGGAAAGGTGAACCTCACCTTTAGTACAGCAACTTTTCAGGAGGCAAATGTATCTAATTAAGTAAAGTGATTGTCAAGTGTATTTTAAGTTTAACAAAGCTCACATCATACTTTATTTCCCTTTTACATTCCGTACAGTAATTGTGTAAAGTACATGATTTACTGTGGCAGCATTATTCAAACTTAATTACAGTGTTAAGAAGCAACCATATCTTGAAAGAAAATAGCTCCACTGCTGTGGGGATCCACATGGCAGCTCTATTTTTGAAGAAAAATTTTTCTTTTGTAAAGAAATCAAATAGTTTAGAAAAATTTTTGGCTCCTAAAATCACATTTAAGATGAACTTTCAGCAGCCTTCTTAAAGGATTGAAACAGCTATTTTGTCAAGGTATTTCAGATATCTTTTTCTTTATATCCATCTTTTGATTCATCCCTGTATATACACCAGAGGTTGTCCAGTCCTTAGGGGTATATTCTCTTATATGTGGGGCTGAATCTTAAGAAGGAAATAAAAGGATTTAAAATACTATTATAGAGCAATAGCAAGATGTCTCTGGTGGATCAATATGTCTGCTCCTTAGATTACATAGCAGACACCATTCATTCAAAGTACCACTTTTGTACTAACTAGGGAGATAGCTAAAGAGTTTTTACCTACATTTTTTCCCCTTTTAATAAATTAAATTTTTATTTATGAAATTTAAGGCCTCTTTTCCCTTAGAGACATTCCTTGTAATTTCAAAAGACCATGTTTTCCAAGTATCCTGAGTAGTGCAATGAGGTGCTTATGGCTGAGGTAAAGTGTAGGCTGCAGAACCATCTGCAATTTACAGGCACTGATCCTATGAAATTTGTCCTTTCAGATTGCCATCTTCAGGTGTCATATTTATTGAATCTTTACTAACACAGAGGTGTAGATGACTTCCTTAATGAGGCCTGTGTTGATAATTAGTGGCAATGAGATCTTGGTAGTAATATACAGTTACTAATGCTATCTCCATTTCATTTTGTTGTGACTGAGGATGCTGGAAAACTGTTCTGGGGTGAATATCCTTTTTATCCCTTATGTCATATGAAGGGAGACAAGGAGTTCAGCAAAACTGAAACTCAGAAAAGTGTGCTTAAATTTGGGCTGATGCATTTAAGAAAATGTGAAATGCTACATCTTAAATAAATATAACCAATATTAAGGCTTAAGTCCATACAATGGCATCCATATGATCCCTTGTTCCATGATCAGGTTTCATTTTTGAGCTGTCCCTGCTCCATCTGATAAGGGATCATTTTCTGCTTTGGATTCTGCTTATAAGTTATAGCTACTCTCATCTTCCTTGGAGAATGATGACAATGTGGAAATTGATCAAACCCCAGTTTAGGTCAAAGTCATATATCTGCGAAAAGGCCATAAAATTCACTTTTTGAGCTGTGCTCATGTCCCCCAGTTTTCTACCTGCCAGTTTCTGTGAACAGACAAAAAAGCTATACTAGTGCATATACAGTGCATTACATGCACTTTCTTCATATAATTAGTTGAATCTTTTTTGGCTTGAGAGAACTCTTTCCCTTGAAGAAAATTGATTTTTTAAGTTATCTGATTTGTATTTAATAGTGTATTCAAATCTCTTCCTCTAGAATCTATAGACCATCTTGCCTAACCTACATCAACAATGAACTTCACAGAATACATTAATCAAGTACAGTTTCCTTGAATTAAGTGCATTTTTCTTATTTCTTTCTAAAACGAGTGACATTTGGTCTGTTTTTCCATTCAGCTGAAAGTCAAGTTCTCAATTTCTTCAGCATAATAACATTATATGCAATTCAATATGCATATACTGATATATATCTTTTATGTGCATATTATCCCTCCTGTTGTCTACATATGGTGGCCAGACAAATATTAAAGTGAAATGCACAGGTTTTTTCTTGCAGAACTAAAGGTCATTTGTACACTCAGCAAAGACAATTATATTCCCAAATTCACAAGGGAGTCTCCACTGCCAGCATTCAGGAACCATAGGCTCCTGCTGCCACTTAAAAATATTTCATTTAAAATAAAGGTTGTTACTCTTTTTTATCTCCCAAGTAATACTTTTTACCCCATCAGTGCTCATGTGAAATGCATAGGATACTGATCCTGGAAAAGGATGCTGCTGCCTGGAAAAGTGGCAGAGGGACTGGGTGTGTGCACCATTTGGAAATCAGTTTTCACAGTGGAGACAGTGATGTCTCAGTACCCCATGCAACTGCCACATAAACATCACAGAAAGGCTTCTGTTCCAGACCATTCTAAACCTCTATTTTTAGTAGTGTTCCTAAGGTGTGGTTGGCATTTCAGTTTCCTTATGTTCAGCTGTTTAAAGGCTAGGAGTTAAGCCCAAGTCATTTTTCTAGCTTACTCTTGCAGTCACTAAGGAGAAGCAGGGACATTCAAAGAGTGGAGAACAAGTTGTTTTCTGACAGAGGTGAGGTGAACTGACTTCTGCCACTGTCAGTCCCTTAGGCTATAAGGAACGAGATAAGTAGTCCAAAAAAGATCTCCAGATCTTTAGGTAACTTAGATGAATTCCATTACCTGTATCACCATCATTTATCTTCTAGCATTTACAGATAAAATATTGCATGTAAGAAGCATTTTCATGTAAAGAGGAGTCAATTGGATTTAAAATACATTTGTTGTCCTCACAGAATTAAGCTCTTTACCCTCCTAGTTTTTCCTTATATGCTTAAGTTCCAGTTCCTCTGATCCCTGCAGGATATTTGACCCAGCAAGGAACTAGTTTTAGCTGGGATATAGTTGAAGTTTTCACTGTAGCTTTTAAGGTGTTGTGCTTTGGATTTGTAGTAAAGACAGTATTGATAAAGAGGAGATGTTTTTGTAACAAGGAGTTGGGAAGGGACATAGGCAGGACTGCTGACCCTAACTCACCCAATGGATATTCCTTACCATGTAATGATGTGGTCAGCAAAAAACTCTGTGTCTGTGTGTGTGTGTGTGTGTGTGTCTGTGTCTGTGTCTGTGTGTGTCTGTGTGTCTGTGTGTATGTGTGAAAGTTGGTTGGGGCTGACATTGTTTGGGGAGTGGCTGTGTCTTGGTTGGTTGCTGGTGAACACTTCGGAGTTTTTTGCATCACTTGGTTTTGTTTCTTTTCTTCTCTATTTGTTAATCTGGTTTTATTTATTAAATTGATTTTATCTCAAATCAGGAGGTTTCTCACTTTTACACCTCTGATTCTCTCCCCCATATTACAGCAGGGATGCTGAGCCTACCAAGGTTAAACCATGACAAGCAACAAACTCATCTCCTTCTTCTTTGTATTTCTTCAATGGAACAAAAGTTTGCCTGACGTCCCTACCCATAGCATGGGGATTGGAACTAGATGATCTTTAAGGTCACTTCCAACCCAAACCATGCTGTGGTTTTATGATTCTGTGGTTCCAGATCTAGAGTCTTACTAAAGCATTTTGAAAATCAGCCTCTGAAAGTCTGAGAAACTTCTAGACACTATGCATACCCTCATATAAGCCTTCACATGAGTATTCTGAATTTCAGGGGCACTGAGTAATTGGTACTACCATGTTGTGTGGTTAGCCAGGCTGTATTGGCTGCATTGGCTCCTTGGAAGAGATGTGGACCTCTGTGGAAGTAACACAGGAGAGGCAAGCCCAAAAAAGCTGAAGATTGCTTTCCAATAACTACTGACATGTTCTTCAGAGTGGCTTAGAGGAAAGTAACTGCCTGAGAGGTGCAGAGAGTGAACATTGTTTAACCTTCTTCAAGCAGAGCGATTGCAGTGCCGCCTTTATTCATCCTTGAAGTCCACAGAAGGCACCAAACCCCCTGTATATACATTGTGCTCCTGTAAAAGGGGACAGAGAAATGCCCTAGATCATCTGCAGGGGAAAGCTAAAGGCAAATGAAAATGACAACCTTGTTCACTTAATATGCAAAGTAATTCAGTGGGAGTTGAATTCATTTGAATAGATATGATGCAGTGTAGACACCTGCTGCAACTGCACCTTGCATCCTTGTTTTATGAGTGATTTCTCCTAGTGAGAGCCAAGAACACGCTTCAAAACCCTCTGCTTTGAAGTAGTGGTGATATGAGGCTCCAATACGCAAGAGTTACTTGTTGAGGAAATATCTTAACATATTTAAAATGCTTTGATGAGGAAAAGAGAAGCTTAGAGTGCTGTCACTGTCATCTACAGGGCTGACATTTACATCCAAGGTAATGGGTTTCCATTCCTTGTCATGAGGTGCATGTGCAGGATTCATGATTAAACTGGTTTACACTTGACTTTTGTTGTGCCAGACCAGGTTATCAAACTGCCTTCTCTACCTTTTTGATTGTTGCCTCTATTCATTGTCAGGTGGCCTTGGAGAGAGCAGGTAGCTTTTAGGTGCCGTTTGTGTCACTTCTTTGTCACTCATTCTTTTTGAGGGGGAGTTATGGTGCTGCAGTTTTGCAGTGGTTCAGAGGAATCAATCTGACCACCTGAGAACATCCATCACCTGTTTGATTAGACAATGCAGTCAGTGAGCAGGGAAGAGCATCCTGTGGCACATATCTCCTTTTCATGAATCTTCAAGAAAAGAAGAGCAAGATGGAAAGCAGAACGTGTCAAATATAATTGGTTCACTTTTCTTGGAAATGATACTGCATAAAACACTTCCATTTTTAGAGAAGTCAGAGAATCTGAAAAATTTGGTTATCAGTGTAGGCCTTTCTCAAAAAGGAAAATTTCACCTACATTGTAGCATCTATCAAGTTTTGCTGCCAGAATGAAGTCTATTTATATTTAGATTCAGGAAGAAATCTTTTCCAAAAGGATTTGGATGATTTTTTTCAAGAACTCAGTACTTGCTCTGTGTTTAGAACTCCGATATTTAAATCAATTAAAAAAATAATTTTGACATAGTTGTCTGAGAAGGTGACAGTGAAGACACCTGTCTCATTAACTATATAGAAAGGATGGAAAATTAGCTATTCAGATATTTAAATTATGATTCTGACATTTGAGTTCAGAAATTTTAATTCCCATTGAAAGCCAAATTCAAATGTGCACACAGTAAACCACAGAAGTTTCTTTTGTGCATATATGAAATTTTTCAGCAGTATGAGAACGAAAGGGTGGTGCAGATATATTTTATTGCTGGTTGTTGCTGGTAAATTCACTTAGCATTAGATAAAATTCTTTTCTTGCTAGGGTTTATGGAAGAGACTGCGGCTTTATATCTATTTCAGACATACAGTGCATGGAAGTATTCCACAATTATCAAAGATTTACTGGCTATTGTTTCTCCTACAGTTCACATGGTGCATATTTCAAAAAGCCATGGAGGAGGCAAGAAACACTTATCCACACAGTTTGTGGCTGTCAGGTTTATGTTTTTGTAGTCCCTGTTACAAATAGGTAATAACAGGGAAATTTAGGGAGGGATTCAGCTTCGATTTTTGATCCTTACAGAGGCAACTCTTCTGCCAAAACAGGAATGTCAGCTGGCAGAGGACTGGGAGGATGAGAAACAAAATAGTAAAGGACAGTTGAGGATAATGAGGAGAACACATCTCTCCAGCTGACTTCAGCTTTATGTTCCTCTCTTTCTCAGGCTGCGATAAGATAATGAGAAACCCTTCCTTTGAAATCTGGACCCTTCACTGAATTAAAAAAGGTGCAATGGGAGGAAATATGACTAATGAAACCACTGAAAGATGTGTTTTTCTTTGAGTCACTTGGTTCTTTGCAATTTTAAGTACTTCAGGTTTTTTCCTTAGCGGATGGTGGCTTGTGGGATTCTCTGTGTTCAGAAAAGTATGGCTGAGCCAGCCAATGGAGCTGCAGAAAAATGAAATGGTTTTGTATATTCATACAACTTTTCATATTCAGCCTTGTTGTAATTGAAGTGAGAGGAAGTGCAGTCTGACAGAGGTGGTGTGCCCTGGGGTCTGATTAGAGCTTTGGGCATTCAGCATCTGGAAAACTATTGTTCCCTGGCGTATTTTTCCTGTCCTTGTATTTTCCATTATTTTTGTTTTTCATAATTTATAATATGGGTGAATCAAAGGTCTTGGTGAGAATTGGAATCCCACTGTGCCTTGCAGTAATTAGATGTGCCTGCTTGTGTGTTTGTGTTTGTGTGTGTGGGCACCTGCACATATGGAAGCACCCGAGTGGAGGAGTCTGGGTCTAAAAGATACAGGAATAACTGAACAGTAGGGAAGCAGGGAAATGACGTGGGAATTAATCATCTGGTGCTGATTAATACACTTGCTTAGTTGTATCATGTTTGGTTGTTTGTATTGATATATCTACAACAAGATGGTGATGTTTAAACATTTGTTTGGTATTTAAAAATGTACCACAATGTTTTGCACAGACAAATGTTGATACCACTCATTCTAGGTGCATTCAGTAAACAGGGAGACTATGGTGAATGACTGAGATGTAAAAGACAAATTTTCAGTAACTAATTCCAGTGAAATGGATTTTGACCTGAACATAAAGCTGTGCTGGTTGTGACTGAGATAGAGCTAATTTTCTTCACAGTGGCTGATATGGGGTTGTGTTTTGGAATTTTGCTGAAAACAGGGATGTTTTCATTACTGCTGATCAGCGCTTATGCAGTTTTGAGGCCCTTTCTGCTCCTCATCCCACCAGTGAGGAGGTTGGGGGTGCACAAGGATTTGGTAGGGGATACAGCTGTGGCAGCTGGCCCCAAGTGACCCAAGGGTTATCCCAGACCATGTGACATCACGCTCAGCAGATAAAGCTGAGGGGAGGAAGAAGGAAGAGGGGATGTTCCGAGTGATGGCATTTGTCTTGCCAAGTCACTGTGACGTGTGAAGGGGCCCGGCTCTCCTGGGGATGGCTGAACACCTGCCTGCCCATGGGAAGGGGTGAACTAATTCCTTGTTTTGCTTTGCTTATGTGTGTGGCTTTTGCTTACCTATTAATCTGTCTTTATCTCAACCCATGAGGTTTTCTCACTTTTACCCGTCCTGTTCTTTCCCCCGATCTCACTGTTGAGGAGTGAGCAACTGTGAAGGCTGAGTTACCAACTGGGGTTGTGACAAGAGCCCTGTTCCAGTTCCTGAGTGGCCTAGAATTTGCTCTGCTGGGGTCACACTCCCACTTCAACCCACTTTGCTGCTGCCAACAGCTGATGTTTTGAAGAGCTGCATTAAGGTAGATGCCTGATCTAGGCTGGAGCTTATCCTAAGAGACTTACCAAGGTTTCCACAGCGATTCTATGGAATATGAAGGATTTAAGTACAATCAATTCAAAAGCATGTAAGTCCCTAACTAGTGCTCTAAGGACTAGAACTGGCTCCTTTGTGCATTCAGTACATATGGTCCTGTTACCCATTACACAGACTAAAACAGGTTTCTTTCCTGCACTGAATGGTGTCATCCTGGCACCATCTATATTTTGAAGGGCATTGCTAACTCCTGCTTGCCTCAGAGCAGGAACAGTTGAGAAATAAAAAGGGTTTTTTTTCTTAGTCTGCCTTTGGATATTGCACTGAGCAAGTGAAAGGTTGATACAGGTTGTTCTTACAGCTCTAGAAAGGATATAATCTGCTGAGACATGTCTTTAGAACAAATGTACACTGTTCTTTGTGCAAACAACAAAGCAAGATAAGTCACAGAGGATGGGCCTAGGCTGTCCTACAGGGATGAAGTGCCAGCAAGAGTGTCTGCAAACTTGGAACTGAGGACTTAAAATAGGATTAATATGCTAAATGCTTTATTGCAATATGCAATAAAGTACAATAAAAGGGCAAAAATGCTTCAGAAACACATGCAGAACATCATATATGTGCAGAGAAGTACTTCAGAAAGGCTAACATGTTATTGAGACATTACTGGTGGAATAACACCATCCTTCCCCGCTCTTTGGAGTATCAAACCCAATTTCTGTTTCCCTGGGCAGAAGACCACTGGGTCAGGCCAGGATGCCCCAGAGGAATGTTTTGCACCATCATATTAAATCATGTCTCATTGTCATTCGTCTGTGAATTGTCACATGGAGAGTTGAATCTGAGTTCATTTGTCTTAGGTTAAGGACAGTTCCAGCTTTGGAGATTTATAAGGCTTTCTCCAAATTTATTGCAACTTTTTTTTTTCTGCAATGCTAGTGCAGTGAGATTGAATAACATGGACACAGTAATCTTTCATAGACCCAAACAGTAGCAAAGCTGAATATTCAGTTTCCTTCTACTTTTCAGCTTTGTTTTCTGGATAACATAGGCTCTCCACAGACAATACATAAGTCATTTTCAAATACTGTTGTGCTCCACACTGACTGCAGTGTGACGAATGACATACATCCTCATCCCTTCATGATGTTAAGATCATGCTCAAACTGTGTGCAAAAATCAGGCTACTTAAAACAGTGTTCCTGCAGTAAACTTTTTCTGGGAATGCCCACTGATGTTACAGTACTGAGAGTTTTTTTAATGCATGATGGCTGTGTAAGTCTCTGGTGGCACTAGGGGAAGGTGAAAACTCGGGGGTTGTAATCATGGCAACGCATAGGAACGACCATGTGGGGCAGTGCCATGTCAGACATTGTGCACATGGGATAAACCTGTGGTTGCTACTCTGAAACAGGGCTAAAAAAAGCTGAATAAAATTATCTTGTCTCAAATGGGTTGGAAACACGTTAGGAGCAAATGCCAGGAAGTGGATCTGGGTTAACATTTGGAAACTGTATACATGTCTGGAGGGTGGTTTAAGCAGTTTTATTTTTGCTTTGAAGGGGAACAGAAGCACTTTCTCTGTCCATTCTCAGCTGACAGGATCACAACTCTTGGAGGGGAGGGGGGACGGGAAATGAATGGTAAGTCTTAGTAGCTTATTAAATTGTTCCAGTTATGTCACTGGATATGGTAGAAAGCTGAATTGAAGTAATTTAGATGCCTTTGAATTTTATTTTTTTCCCCTCTTGTGTGAAGTTTTAGGGCAGATTTCTGGGCTGGTTTACCCTTCAGAGAGGAAAGCTATTTCAGATAGATCCTCATATACAGTTTCCCTTAAGTAGGCTGTTCTTGCCTAATGACACCTTTCCTAATGGCAGGGTACAAATTGGGACATTTGCTGACAGTCACCTATCAGCTGTGGATTACAGCAGGATTAGATCCCAACTAACAATCTTTGCACCTAAATTCTGCAGAATTTACAAAGATGGTGCTGTTAGATGAGGACACAGGTAGGACTGCATCTTATATTTAGTGTGTTGTGTTCTACTTTGTTCTCCTTGCAAAAAATTCAGGCATAAAAAGTGTGTTGAGATTACAGAGACAACTGGGTGTTTCACGTGGGCAGAAAACAGAGCTGCTCTACTCCATTTGAGTAAATGTCAAGTTCATGGGTCAGCAGTGGGTGTGAGCAGGGATGAGCAAATGCAACATCTCACTAAGTCAGAGACATCCATTCCTTGCATAACTGAACAAAGTGATTTTTCTACCCACAAGCCGATGGCTTTGAAACCACTTAGTTTTCCTTGAGAACAGTAATTCTGGTGCAAATACAGCTGGTGGACTTTTATCACAGCTGTATCATAGGTGTATCACTTTTCTAATCTTGGTTCATGGACGATATCTTTCATGTGGCTGGACTTATGTGATGAAGTCTGTTTCTGACTTTGCTTGTCTCACTGTCTCATTTGTAGCAACTGAGATATTACAAAGCAAGGAGTTGACAAACTTTTTTGGTGAACAGTCATCCAACATGGGATGAAGAGTGTCTTTCCAATTAATTCTCTTGCATTTCTATTAGCTGTTGACTTTACTCCTCCTCAGCTGTACAGGTAAGATACTTGAATGGGTCTGTGAAATCTATTTTTAATCATATGAGCAAAAAGCACCTGATTTAGCTCTTTCTGACATTGGATTAAATTGGAAGGATATCTGTTAAAGTCATTAAAGCCTATGACAATTTGGGTTAAAACCTAAAATATAATGAAACTAGGCTAAAGTCAAAATAGCACAGACTTATGTAATTGCAGACATAATTGTTCCACTGAATTTCCTAAGTCATGAAATGTGCTACTGTCTGAAGTTTTTCTGTAGAAAGTTATTAACACCATATATTATCTGCAACACATTTGTTTTTAGAAGGATATAGCCTTTTTCATTTCTTTGACATAATGGAAAATCCGAAAGTCTGGGTCAATTTGTCTTAAAATCAGGGCACTGAGCCCAGTCCTAAACTCTCTCTCTTTAGGCGGCTAAATAATCCTCCTTCTTCTATAAGTACAAATTTACTTATTTGATTTTCATGCACGCATCCATCCATATGCTAATAAACCTCTCATCAGTGCAGGATTTCAGGGCTCCAGAGAACATTTCTACTAGTCTTCAAAAAGAAGGAGCTTTAGTAACCCCATTTACTGCAATTTCAGTGCTTAACTGAACTAGATTCAGCTCTGTGTTTTCTGAAGAAATTTGATCACATCTGGATAAGGGTAATTTAAAAGGTAGTTTCTCCCCCCCTTGCTTCCCCTACTTATCTGATGCTGTTAAACACTCAGATTTGTTTCTCTTACTACTTTGTGACTTTGTGGTTGTAATGGCAAATCACATTATATTTCACCTTCTCCTTTGGTGTGGCTTTCTGAAGGTTTGTATTCTTCAGAGCTCCTTGTTTTGATCTTTCATAATGCCATGTGACTGAAGGGGAAAATGATAAGCAAGAGACTCTCTTTAAACTGTCCCACTGGTGAATTTCTACCCATCTGCTTTGAAATATATGATAGTGATGAATGCCTCTTTGCCTAGAACTTCTGTACCTGGGGGCTTTGTACTACTTTATGTTTATCTATAGCAAGATAACATTGGATAATATAAAGTAAGATTGTAAGATAACATTAAGATGGAACAACAGATGTCGAAATAATATTAAACATTATTTATTTTTAATGTTATATAAAACCCCAGAAAGGAAATGCAGGGCTTTCTCACCATATAAATATGTTACTTTATTTAGTTACTTACTTCGTAAGTTTCAGACTTTGACCAATACTTTTGGAGCTGTATGGACATCCAATGGTACAGCAAAGGATTGGTGAGTGTGTTTTCCAGCAACATTCCCCTGTCTATTAGAAAACACCCATAGGTTCTTAAACCTATTTTTAGTATAGTACCTCCCACTCCAAATAAAACCATGGGCACCTAATCCAGTGAAGAAGTCAGTGCAAAGATTGATCACCCTGGATGCGATTCAGGTGTGTTTTTACGTGAAAACATATCTGACCTCCATTCCAGCTGTTTCTCCACTGGGTTGTCCTGTTGGTCATAAAAGTCTTTTGGTCTTAAAGCCTTTGGTTCTGTGGCACTTCTGTCACACTGCCAGAGTCCCCCAGACTCCCTGGGGCACCTGTGATTAGGCAACTGAATTACAGAATTTGCTCTGAATAGCCCTGTGGCAATTTCTCAAAGCCAGGATCATATCTATGGACCTTGGGGAATTTTTAACATCAGCTTTCATGGAGGAAGACGTCCACAGTTAGGATGAAAAGCAGAGTTCTTGAGATTTCAGTGACATTGGAGGTGGAGCCAATGTGGGTGCCTTTATGGTCACAGTGACTACACTGGATGAAAATCCCATGCAAAGACTTGATGACATTTTAATCATAAGTATGAGGTGATATAAAGGAGAACTAAATTCTGCCTTTTTTACTGAAGAAAATACTGGTCTATATGTGTCTGCTGACAGCCTGGTCATAGAAAGGAGCTCACAACTTTCACAGGCTGTCCTGGGGAGGTTGTGAGAAAGTGCAGAGAAAGAATTAAAGTAATCTCTGCACTTGGAGTTTGTGAATGTGTTAAAGTGTGAGCTATGTGATGTTTATATTAAGATGTTTTCAAGAAGATGTTGTCTTTCTTGCAATGGGCTGAGGGGTGTTACTTGCTAACCAATATGACTCTAGTGCCCTAACTCATCTATAAAAGGGTGAGTTTTTTCCAATAAACCTGCTTCATACATTCTATAAGCCTGGAGTCATTTCTTGCCATCGTACCTGCCGTTACTAACTCAACAGTGACAGTCTATATGTATATAGACCTGAGGAGAGAAATTTGCTCTGATATGCCATCCTGCCTGCCTGAGTAGAAAGAGAAAGCAGCCATATGACTCATAATTTCACTCATCTGCTACTAACCAGATCTCCCTCTAACATCATAGTGCAGAACAGCCTCTTAAATGGAAGGGAAATCCCTCCTCTGGCATGAATGGCCTCTGCCTTTTAGGTCCTTTATTTCAATACCTTTCTCTGTAGGTTACTCTATATGTAGGGCACAAAGGAATGTTTTAAAGCTATCTACAATCTGAGGAGCCATATAGGGTTTGGTTCCAGGAGCCGGGAGACATTTCCAGCCTCAAATCTCTCATAACACTGCTGCCTGTTCTATGAGAGCAGGTAAGGCAGCACTAACTCACTGCCATGATGGGACACAGCAAATGTCACCAGCGGGCATCTGCCCCTCTCCCTTGGACAGCCCAGTTTCGGATTGCCTGAAATGATCACTTGTGAGGGTGAAGCATGTCCTGCTATCCATTGCTGTGGGGCTGTTTTTTTCACATGTACAGTGATACCATTCTTAGGTGCTGATGATGCTCAAGAAATGTAATTAAGTCCTTCAAAAGCAACTGTTCCAGGAAAACAACTCTTCAGATATAGCAGAGCTCAGAGTTTATCTTGCCTCCCTTTTTTCTGCTAGGCACAAGCGTTCCGCTTGAGTTTTCAGAACAAAGGTGATTTCTTTGTTTCTTGAGCATCATCAAAAGCAATAACAGCTCTGGTGGACACATTATATAATAGCAACACAATGTGCTCAGCATAGCCTTAATGCTATGCAGTCGTTTATACCTGTGTGAAAAGTGGCTGCAAACTGACTGTAAAACTCTCCTCTGACCTATGCATACCTGTGGGGAATTCTGCCTTGGGAGATTTTTACATAGTTTTCATGGAGTGGAGGAAAAGTTCAAGGCAGTTGCTGTCTGGCTTCTCTTTCTCCACAGTGTTATTTTGCATTTAATCATGCAACTGTTGTCTTGAAAGCACAAGGGACTCTGTAAACAAATGTATTTATGATGCACAAATACTAATGGATTCATTCCTATTCTTTTTACTGTGCTGCCTGTGCAAAGCTGAAGGGAGTGCAAAGCAGCAACTTATTCTTGCCGACAAGTAGATGCATAATCCCTGAATGCACTAGGAAAGCTATCCATTGAGGAAGAAAGCAACATGTTTGCAGACTCCACACCCCATTATCGGGTGATTTGTTAAAGCTGTCACTGTATACAAATCTGCTGCCATCCTCCTCGAGGACAGGGAGTTTTGAAATAGTTGGCTGTAGACTGTATTCTGTCTGAATCGAGATTTTTTTTTTCCTTAAAATATGCTAAAAGCCAAAATACAGGGAAGTTAAATTGTGGTAGCAAAGAGCCCTAAAACTCCATTTATTTGCTTCCCTAAATAATTACCTATCTCATTTTTAGTAGCATGACTCTATTATTGATTAGACTGTAATATACAACCCTTACCTTAATGAAGAAAATGCAGATCATTTATCATTACTTCTGTTAATGCTTGCAGCTGCTGGAATTTGGATTTTGCAATGCTATACACAGAAAAATATCTATACTCATCTGTCTATGCTGCATTCTATTCTTTAGCATCAGTAGCCTAAACAAGATTGAAAATAACTTACATATACATTCCTTTTCAGCTGATCATCTTAAAACAACTCACTAATCATAAGTTAATCTTCACAAGTTTCTGGTGAGTGGGGGAAAGTCTTATCCTGACTTCACCCGTGGTATAACTGAGGAATATAGAAGATGTCATGCTTACTAATCCACAAAGAAAGTTTTGGGGAAATGGGGATGGAATGTAAATGATTGGACTTTCTGTCCACTTCATTAAACATAAAACATCACTTCTGCCTAGAGGCATGACTGTTAATAAATACTCTGAGGTTAATGGCCAAGTGACTGTGAATCATAGTTATATTGTGAAAAATATGGATATCACTAAAATATTTGTCAAGAGTTGTTTCATTTCTTAAAAGGAAAAAAAAAAAACACCAAAAACCTCAGCAATTCATCAAGGACTTGTGGCTTCTCTCTGTAGTTATGTGACATTAATTTTGTTGTTATTGTCTTTAGGGTGTTTCTAAGTGCTTTTGACAGCACAGGTTGTGCTCCCTTCTGATCTGTGTTGACATGACAAATCTGGGGAGGATTTCCTGTTGGTGTAAGTCAGAATAGCTCCACTTGGAATAGCTTGAATACACAGATGTCGATGTGCATGATATTTGGATATTTTCAACATATTTTCACATCCCACATTTTGTTTCCAGATGCCAACAATTAATGTTAGATTTCTAGACAATCTTTTAGAAAGTGGTTTCACTGCTCCATTCTCCTTGAGACTATTTTAAGAGAAGGTTGGCAGTCTGAAGTTTCATTAGAATAGGAGAAAAGAAAAGAGAATGTGTTCTTTTAACAAATTAGAGAGCAAAGAATCTCCAGATTGATACAGAACTTATTGATTTCTGTGATATAATTGATAGGACCACCTGGTGCCCAAGGGCATCTGCTAAGCTATAGAGTTGAACTAACTCTGATCATGCAAAAGAGAGATTGGACTGTGCACTTTCCTCCAGTGACTGGAAAATGGTTACCAAGAAGGGAGGAATTGGCATATGTGATCTGTTTCTACTGTGCTGCTTGACTAGTTACTGATAATTCAGCAATCTGACAGGCTATGGCTTGGGAGAACCACATAGTCATCTTAGATTACCTCTTTTAGCCTAAAATGTAACAAGATGAAATGTAGAAGTTGTGGCTGAAGTGAAAATAAAATAATAAATAAGAGCATAAATGATATCACCCTCCTGAAATGAAAAGCTCTTGTCTTTTCATTGTATTTAATTTGTGAGCCATGAGATAAGAAACCTGGGACTGTCAAGTTAGTTCAGGAAAGAAGTGAAAAAATGGATTGAAAATTTCAGAAACTTTTCTTTCCATGCTGTAGAAAATGACATTTTAAAGAACGGCAACAACAACAACAACCAAAAAGTCATTTTATGTGATGTGCAGCCATGGTTGTGATGGGAACTGGGACCCGAATGATTTTGATTCATTGCTCTCCAGGTGTTGGGGAGCCCTGTAGGAACACTGGGGAGGACAGTGCAAAAACTAAGGCAGTATTAGCCTTGCTGACAAATCAAACTTCAAAAAGACAAACTGTTCGCTATAGCACAAGGGTCATTGGTTTGTACTGAGTCATCATTGCAGAGACAGGAGACAGCTGGTGGCAATGGGAAATAACCAATTCCTTTAACAACTAGCTGCTGTGTGTTAGTTTGGCGTGCATATATATACACATAAGTATACACTGCTGTATTTTAAAATCTATATATGTCTCTGTTGTCTGTGCTTATTGCTGTCATCTTGTGAAATCAGTCCTTTCATTAAATAATTAAAGGTTTCAGGCATTTTTGCCAATTGACTGGCATTACAGGTGTTCTGGATCATATGCCTGTTTCACTTGGTTTCATAAACTGACAGAAGGTGAATCCTGGCATTATCCATGTGCTTTCACACTGTGGTTATGTGGGAAATAGCGTCTCTAGCCACTTCTTACTATTCAGGGAATTAATAAACAACAACGTTGATATGGAGCAAAAGAGCAGTCATGCATTTTTCAGTCCTTTGGAAATTCCCTAGCCATAGGACCACATGCCCTTTTGTTGACTCTCCTTCTGGGAACTTTTTGACACTGAAAATATCTCCAAGTAAGTTGTCTCCTTTTAATGTCTGTATTCTTCATAGGCTATTTTTTTCAATTCGTTCACTGGAGTGTGAAGGAGAAACTTTTCTTCAGGTGAAAGTTTCTTCTGTCTGGCTCCCACACAGCACCAAAATCCTGCTTATATCCAGGGGTGCTTCAGGGCAGTAGTGGGTTCATTTTCAGTTTCAGATCAGGATTTGTATACTAGGATTCAAAAATTCTAGGAAAGGTTGGAACACGAGTGACTCTGAGCTACTGAGGTGCTGGAGCATGTCCAGAGAAGGGTGATGAAGCTGCTGAAGGGTCTGGATCACAGATCTGATGAGGAACAGCTGAGGGATCTGGGAGGGCTCAGCATGGAGGAAATCAGGGTTAGAGGGGATCTTGCTCTCTACAACTCCCTGAAATGAGGTTGTAGCCAGGTGGGATCAATCTCTTCTCCCAGGGAGCAAGGGACAGTATGAGAGGAAGAGGCCTCAAACAGCACCAGGGGAGGTTAAATTGAATGTTAAGGAAAATTTCTTAGCTGAAAGGCTTGTCAATCACTGGAACAGTCTGCCCAGGGAAGTAGTGGGGTCATTGTCGCCAAGAGTATCTAAAGGACCTTTAGGTGTGGCACTTAGGGACATGTTTAGTGGTAGATTTGGCAGTACTGGGTTAGTGATTGGACTTGATGATCTTAGATGTCTTTCCCAACCTTAATGATTCTATGATTCTATGAATTTGTGAGATGATGAGATTGACCTGATTAAAGTCAACTCCCTCTCTCTTTTCTAGCAGGGTCTCAGGTCACATCTGAAGCTCCATTTCTTGTCTATAATCAACTAAAAATAAATAATAATAATAAAGGAATCATAAGGCCTGAAGTCTCATCAATACGCATTGCTGTTGCAGGACTTGTCACTGGATCCACACCCATTTTCCTTCCACTCCTATTGCAAATAGATCTTCCCTCATTTTAACAGGCAGTGAGTACTCTGCCATAATAGCAGCACTCTTCAGAGGTTTTGCAGCTGGGGTGGACCATGGTCCCCACCTGATTCAGGTGCTCATTGATGGAGTCCAGCACACCATCAGCTGCTTTCCTGGGTTGCTCATTCACATGCTGCTGACAGGAAGCCTCTTCTTAGCAGATAAGTGTAGGCTGCAAGTCCCAGCACTAGCAAGGGTTAAACTGTCGAGTTACCACTGAAGGTGGAATGCCTTCAGCAAACCTCCTTCCCCTGTAATCTGTTTCAGGGTGTTTTTTTAAAAGCATTTATTTTTTGAAATGGACAGAAAGAATAATTTTCTGAAATAGTCTCAATTTTGAAAATAAATGTTAGCTCTATGATGTGTATTGCTATATAGCTTTAGGCACAAATATGAGTATATAGCTTTAAAAATAAACATAATAAAAGTATTGTTTCACTTGTCACATGATCCAAGAGAAACTAGTTTTTGGCACATCCCACAGTGTCTATCTGTGATATTTCGTAATTTTCTGAAATAATTGAAAGTTTTAGTCATATCTGGGATTGAAACATGCATTTCATGAAATGACTGAATATTTTAGACATTTTTTAAAATTACTATATTACTATATGGCTACAAAATACACAAATGCAGATTTATTGAGGAAAGGAGGGGATCGGTGGTTTCAGTCCTCTGATTACTCCATTTTCTTCTCTCCATCTACCCCAGCCAGGCCTACTCTTCAGTGTTGTGCTTCACAGGAGTTTTCTTTGGCTTCAGAACAGCAAAATGCTGCCACTCTTTGTGGATCTTGTGCTAAGTTCTGCCTCCACTCATACAGAGACTGAGGCCCACATGCTTTTTGCAGCTTGCTGTTTTTGTGGAGCACCAACCTGTACCTCACTTTTACTTATTGATGTCAGACCTGCCTCTGTGCCTCCTCACTATAGCTGTTTCAGCAGAATGTACTACCCTGATTATTGATAAGTAAAGGTAGAGAGATTATTATATTGAAACAAGCAAAAAAATTGTGGGATTTGGATGTGGCCCATAAGAATTATTTCAAAATACTCTGTTCCAAGAGGTAGCATGCCCACAGACAAACAGGGCTTGACAACTTGGGTGTGTTTCACTGTAAGGCTGATCCATCATAGCCCAGGGAGAGATATGGCCACAACTTTATTTGACAGACTTTAAATCTGTAGGTTAGGGAAATTAATATTTTGACCAAATCCTTGTATCTTTTTGGATTCTAGTTTACTTCAAATATTTTCTACATCCTGGGATGTAGGGGGAATTCAGTTTATTTATCAAGAATTATTTTCCAGACTGAATTTCCTTTGCCTTAGTCTTCTTCTTATTCTGAATATCCCTGTATTTCAAACTACAGCCAGATTATGCAAGTTTGAGATCTGGACTTAGTAAGTCTCTTGGTTGTATTGATTTTTGATCCAGTGTCTTTCTAGTCCAAACACAAGAAGTCATGATTTTACTTATCTGAAGAAGGAACCATATTTGGCAGCATCTAGGAAAGGTAATGTATTCCAGGTAATCAATTTATGCTTCATTGGCTCTTTCCAGTAAGATAATGTATACAGGTGCAAGTTTTCTTTTTCTTGAGGGTGATTAATTATCTCCACAAAATTTACTTCATTCATGTAGTGATCATCTGAGGTTAAACAAATCCCTAAGTATTCAATGTGCTTGTAGTCCGTTAAGAACAGATCTATTGTGCATCCATCCACCCTTTTATAAAAAAAGTTATGGTATTGATTTTTGGCAACATTTGGGCTAGAAACAATCTTGGCAAGATGAAACTAAGAAAAAAGAAAAAAAAATTCACTAATATAGGGTAAGACAAGATCAGTTAGATAGGAACTAATAATCTCTGTACATTTTTACATTAGTGTCTGACTCCTGATACAATAGTGTAAATACCTGAGACCAGATCTACAAGGTCATGTAAGTTTGTAATTGATATTGATTTCAATGGAAGCAGGAAAACTTAAATAAATTTCTGGATGGGAACTTTGGACCTTAAATTATTTTGAGTAGGGACAATCCTTCTTATGACTGATATAAAAATGGAGTCCAGGTCCAGCCACTCATTGCAAGTTGTTAATGTTACCTGTCCTGATGATCACCCTTGTCTTTTTTTTTTTTTTCAGGATAATGAGCACTATAATGTCTGAATATATTGGAGAGATGATTAGTACAATAGATTATAATCAGACTAAAGCACCCTTCCCAAATAAAAAATATTTTAAAAGCTCCTTGATTTAATACAAGCAAATATCTATCTGATATGCACTCATAAAAAAGAGATTACTGTTCATTGTGGCCAAAGGAGGTATTATGCCTAGCTAAGCCTTATATATAATATATTCTTTTTAGTCATAATGCATGCAGAAAATTTAAAGGACAAACTGTGGAAAAGGGCTTGCAGTCCAAAAAATCCTTAGGCATTTCTGAAGAGTTATACCAGATATTAATTTGGCTGCCAAAATTTTGGCTATGGTTTTTATATCTGGATTGTCCTTGTTACATGCAACTCTTATAGACCTTTCTTGTGCAAAATTATCAGTTAAAGTTTCAGCATCTTTTGAAGCCTGAAAGAATCTTGCAGATAGGGTGTGAGAGCTTAAATGGACATAGTTGAATGAAAATCCAGAGGAAGAACCCCTGAGTCTCAAGTTTTTTTTTAATTCCGTTGATGAAGACATTGAAAGAATACACCCTTTGGCTAGATCTGCAAAGATGCTCAGACTGAACCTATAAATCTCACAGCAATTCCAGGAATACAAATCTAAAATCCTGTATTAGTTCCTTCATCTGAGGAAATGGCCTGTAGTTGCACCAGGGGAAGTTTAGATGGGATATTAGGGAAAATTTCTTCACAGAAACAGTTGAAAAGTATTGGAACGGGCTGCTCAGAGAAGTGTGGAATCACCAAACCTACAAGTGTTCAAAATCCTGTGTATATGGCACTTGAGGTTAAATGGTGAACATGGTGGTGGTGCTGAGTAGATGATTGAATTTGCTCTTAAAGGTCTTTTCCAATCTTAATTATTCTGTGGTTCTGTGACGGACAAACAGAAGGCTTTTTGTGTTAGACACTTCATAGTGTCTCTGTGTCTCCATAGAGAGAGTCAGGGAATACACCTGGGTCAGTAAAAAGTGCCTGGTGGAAACACTCATGTTCCTCTCTTGGCTGTGATGCTGCTGTGTTAGCACTGATACCTAATGTTAAATTAGGCAAGATGCATCTGTGCTCCTTTCAGAGACATCTGGTATACAGAGATCCAGATCCCTCCAATCCAAACTTTAATGACTCTTTACAAACTGTACTGGACTATCCTAGGTTTTGATTAGGGCCAATGGACATGATACCAGGATGACCCCACCCAGCAGAGGTTCAAACTACACTTTCAAGTTGCTGCGGACCAAAGAGGGGTATCCTGAGAGACATGATTCATCTGAGTGTCAGAAATTTGGAAGGATGAATCTGGCCTGAATTATGATGTTTATAATCAGCTAATGGCTAACAATTCTGTCTAGAGAGGTAGTTAAATCCCCTTGAAACCCAGCAACATGTAAAATTATGACCAGCTTCCCACAGTAAGATGGTCCTTATTATGAAATTATTTAAAGGGTTTTTTGATACCTTACTTCTATGCTGACATGTCTGACATGGATGGGCTCTATATGTGTGGTAGAAAGAGAGTGCCTGAGGACGTGACTCTGTGGGACTCAGCATCCACCTATATATTTCTATTAAAAGTCACAATCTATACCGTGGAAATGGTGACTTTCTGTCAGGTAAGAGAATGGAGGTGGGTGGAACACACACTCTGAACCTCATACAGTAGTACAAAAACACAATGACATAATAATCATTTAAAGTACTTTAAGTTTTGGAATATGTCATCTAGATATTATTACATCAGTATAAGCCACCACTGAGTTCTTAAATCTCCAGATAAAATCCAAAGATGACATTTAGACGTCATTGAAATTACTAACAATATTCTCAGAGAGCTAAGATTTTGTACTATGGGTTTTTCAAATCCTCAGCACCACTCAGATTATGGCCATTGCATCAAGTTGTCGTCAGACTAAGGCATTCTCTCCCAAATATATTCATGATGTCTTTCAAGTGAAATGAGTTTTTAATTTAGGGTATTTTCCTTTGAATTTGAAATAAGGGCCATTGATTTTTTTTCTTTTAGGCTTTGATAGAGAAAAATCAGTAGACAAAGGTTGTGTACCATTAACTACAAGTGAAGGGCTAGTTGACCTCAGCTGAGCCATTGATGAAGGTGAGGCTAATGGGAAAAAAATTGATCTCTTCATAATTTGTCAAGTGAAGTGTGGTTAGCTAAAAAAAATCTCATTATCAACTCTGTTCTTGGGAATAATAAAAAATAACTGTTAAGTCAATTTTATTAAGCTCTTCCTAGGTATAGAAGGAGTCTCAGTTGTCAGTCACTATATAACCCAATGTTGCTGACATGTAGGTGTCACGCAAAGTGATTGGTGATGTCATTCTCAAGTTTCTCGCAAAGGAATAGGTAAATCCATTTTCTCAAAATAAAGAGATGCAATTTAATAGAGGGCATTACGGATTGCTATTCAAGGGAGACCTATGAATTAATTTGGTAACTCACATGTTCTTTGGCCTCTCACAAAGTACAATGAGCTTTCACTTACTTTTCTGGCCATAAAATATTTATCATAGGACTCATTAAAAAATCCCATTAAATTATGTTTCTGTAACTTGTGTCCCTCATGCACTTGGGAAAAGTGTGACATGTCTTTTCAATTGAAGGCACTCTTCGTTTATATGTGTAATACTTTCTTGCCTGGGGAAACAAATGATGTCTCCATAGGGTGCCTAGCTCAGCATGGAAGCACGATCTCTATACAACCCTGATATCTAGGACACCACTGGAGAGTGTGCCTCGGATATCAAATGCAAAACCTCTGTCAGTTGAGTGAAAGGACTTACCCTCCTGGAGGCAGCTACAGCAAAAATATTTTCTGTAGATCAGATGAAGACAAACAGCAAGTCTTGGATGGAGGTAACACTTCTGTATGGCAGAACAGGATGGTTGGGGCTGAGTTGAAAGCTGTCCATGCTGTTAAATAGTCCCTGGCCATCACTTTTGTCCTGACCAACTATTGTTATTGCTAACAATTATATGGTCAGAGGTTTTAGAACATTCTCCTCATGGTATGGGTTTCGCTGTCATGTTTTGGAAAGTAAGAGAGTTTAATGACATGGGAATGGCCAGCCCTGATTAGATGCCCTGCAGGAACAGTTTTATGCTAGCAATAGGAGTAACACATACAGCCTTTTCAACAGAAAAGAGATATTTTTGTCCATACTGTTCTGGGTTAGGACTTCACTTATCACATCTGAATTCCCACCCTAACTCAGCTGCTGCTTTTTGGCTTTGGTCAGATCCCTTCAACATCCTCTATCAGTTGACTTCCTCTGCATATTTTTGAAAGTAATTTCACAGGTATATGAGAGATATATATTTTATATCTCTATCTATTTATATATACACACACATATGCACGAAGGTATAGGTAAGGAATGATTAGGTATGATAATTGGAATAGTCTATCATTTCCAGTGTAATTATTATTCTCTCCAATTATTTATTACAAGCAATAACTCTTTCCTTTATTGCGTAGAGGTTTGCCCATGGAGCAGATGCAAACACCATTCATGCGTAAGTTTTGAATTTTTCTTAGGAAGCAAGGCTCTTAATACCTTTGAAGAGACCGAAATAAATTATTTTTTTATTAATTGCAGATATTTAGTGACGTTTTCATGTGAACATACATGAGCCTATAGGTTTATCTCTAATCTGTTCAAATCACAGGTAGCTTTAGATATTTGATTTCTTTAACTTGGATAGGCCTGATCACTTATTTCACATGGCTTTCTTTCTAAGCTGTATTTGTAAAATTAGCTAAAAAAGAAGGGACAGTTGTCATTTGTGCCACAGGGTGGTTTGCAATAAATTGTGTTCTATGTGTATTTTATAACTATTCATGTTACTCTCACTATGCCAATATTATTTTAAATAACATCTGTTAAGCTAAATCAGTGATTATCTAAATGAACTTTCACAGATGCCCTTTTTTCACTACTTTAATGAGTGGAGTGAAGTAATGAGAATTCCTTCAGAAAGGATGGAATTGCTTCTTGTTCTGTTCACAAAGTGTCCACCAATACTCCCGAAGGGAACTAGTAAAGTTGCTTAAACTCTCTCAAAAGGCAATAAAAGGGATCTCACTTTTAAAACATAGCCTAGGGAAGTACAGCAGCACATAAATTCCTTTGGAAATTGCTTGTCAGGATCATTTGGAATGGTAAAAGCCAGAATGAGCTGCTAGCTAATAATTATTTCTGAGTGGGAAGGTTGCCAGAGCTCTGGGGAAAAACAAAAGATTTGAACGCTAGTATTGAATTTGTTTCTGGAATGGGTTGCCAAACAGAAAATTTGTGGGTTTGTTTTTTTTTTTTACCCCCACCCACACTTTTAAAGTCTGCTGCAGCACCGGCTTGCAGCCACAGGGGACGTTATCATTGAGTTGTCAGGGTCCTGGATCAGGCCTGTAGACTCCTCACAGTCAACAAGGGAAAAAAGATCTGATTTTTCAGTTGAAAAGGTGTGTGACCTCTTAAAACTGGCTGTTTAAGTGTTACATCTGTGCAAATGCTGTTAAGAAGCAATGCTATGTAATTATTCATATGCAAGACTTAGTGAGCTGGTATAAAAAAAACAAAATAAATGCACTCATCATTTGGGAGTAATAAATTTAGCTAAATGCTTCCTTAACTGGCACTGATTCCCTCTTGGTGCCTTTGAACTTAGTAGACAGTCACAGTGATTTTACTGGGCTTTGATGTGTAAGATTCATCAGCCTAAATGTAGACATGTACATTCGACCTATAGCTTACCCTCACTTTACAGTCAGGGATGGTAAAGCAGCTTTTTTTTCTATGGTTGGGGTAGAAAGCAGCTTGGTTTGAGATGCATTTCATCTCATCCTAATTTAGATGTTTGAAAGAGATTTTGTGAATTCTGTGCTAAAACTATTCATTTGTCTCAATTGGCTCTAAATGGAGCCAGAGTGACCAGTTGAGATGGAGATGAATCCCCCTCTCACTGAGTGAAAAGGTCAGCATCTGCTGTTTATACAAGCTGCTCTTTGCTTGAGTTATGCTATAACCCCACCAGCATGAGGTTCTTCTTGCACCAAGTGCCTCTTAGTATCCCAACAGCATATACAAGGCAAACTAATGCAAATGGGCAATTTTCTCCTGTCAAAGTTGTGCTATTCTGTGGTAAATGATTCTTGGAACACACAGAAATATTTGAAAATTTAAGCTCTGCTGAAAAAATAAACAAATTTTTGAAAGCGTAAAAGCAATTAAACCCTGAAAAAAAAATTATGATTTTCCATTTTGAAGTGACATTTCACTTGGAAAAGTAGCAAACTTTGGTTAGTTGAATTTACTTCAAATCAATGAGTAAAGCACCAACATAAGGTTTAATCCTTATCTGAAATATCTTTTAAATTTTTTTAAAAATGTATTTTTATGACATTGCATTTTGTATTTTTTTTACTTCACAAATAAAAAAAGGCCCCTCAAAATCAGAACTTCTATTTCCTCTGTGCACAGTAATGTGTGTTACACCCCAACAGGATACTTTGCCTAAAGTTCATGATTTGTAAAACCTGTGATGTGTTTGCTTTATCTCTGTATTTCAGCACTTGTGTAGTCTTTGCCTAGGGGCAGGTTTTCATCAAAATTTCTTCAAGTGCTGTAGCAAGGGACTACAGACACAAATGGCTTTTAACGTTAGTCCTCAGCAGGCAGCTGTAGAGCTGGGGCAAACCCACACAAGTCAATGAGTTACCTGAGCAGAAAACTTGTGTAGCAGTTTGGGACATTAAGTGCGCACATTTGCAGATACCCGCTTGGTTCAAGTGGGGACAGTAAATAGTAGCACATCCACTGCAGTTAACAGAGCCTTACTCTGCTAACACTTTCTACTTCTCACTTAGTGGCAGCACAGTTCAGCCTTTTCCACTCCTTACGGCAAGGCTTCCCCCTGATCACGCTGTTGGCAGTCAGGGGAAGCTCCTTATTCTGGAGAGAGGATGAGGTCTCCCCTGCTCGCCTTCTGTTCAGCATTGCTCTGTGGTGCATGCAATTACTCTAATGTATTCACTCAAGCAAACTTCCCAGGAAAGCCCACATATCCTTCAAGTCAGGGATTCTTGGTTTGTTTTAGGTTTTTTTCTTTGTTTTTTTTCCTCTCTTTTCCTTTCTAGAAATAGACTCATTCTCTGGTAGGCTGAGAACAGCCATTGACCGTGTTCCTGAGCTGTTGAAAAATTACTGTCAGAAGTGTTTGCTGACATCTAATCAAAGCAGGGATGAGGGATTTCTTAAAAACAGTACTTCTGAAGCATGTCAGATTGCTCTGCTTGGTCAGTTGTTGTCACCTCAGCTTTAAAGAATTTTAATTACAGTAGCTGTTATGAACACATTCCCTTAGGGAAATATCATTTTCTTATATTTGAATTAATTTGAATGAGCACGGTTTACCTTCTCCTTAGAGCAACTTGTCTCATGGTTTGAAATCTGAGCTATCCAAACTTTCCAAATTTGTGAGCAGATGCTACTGGTGGGACTCCCTTGTGTGCCAGTCATTTTTTTCCCCAAAAGGATATGAGCACACAGGCAGGCTGTGGGCATGCAGCTGTGCATCAGGAGGCTGAGTCCAGCCTCAGGAGCAGGCAGGTAGGTGGCTCCAGTGCAGCCAGAAGGGAAAAATCTCTTACTGAGTTGTCATCATTGCTCTTAGACAAACTCCAGTGACCTCAGGGAATCTGCTTTGTGCTAGAAATCTTGAAACGGAAGTTTTTGTGTAAAAATGCGTAAAATGCAGTCTCCTGTTTGCCTGAATTCCAACTGAGAACAGGAATTTCATCTCCAAGCTCTCTTTGGCACTTCTGCACTGTTTTTGAAAGTTACTACAGTCACTGATATATTTTCAATACATCAGAGCTGTGTCCCTGTGTTGTATTGGTAGAAAGTTAATGTAAGCGTGCCTTGATTTAAGCATTTGGATATTTTCTCTCTACTTCAAGCCATTTGGCAATAGTGTTTACCTGGATCCAGAAAGAATGCAAACTTGCTTGATATGGGAATGTGATTTTTCATTTTAAATGCCTTTCTCTCTTTGCATGTCTCTCGGATCTCAGCTGCTGATAACTGCCCTCAAAGGATGCTTTTCCAACAGCTTCATATTCTTTATCTGTAGAAGTTGTAGTAGATCTTTGGTTCTTAAGCCAATGACAATAATAGACGGATTAATTTCTGCTATCCTCTTCTTTGCACCTTCTATAATGCTCCTATTACCATGATCAGTACTTTTATCTCAGTTGAATTTCTTGTATTTATGACTGTTTACTCTGCATGGCTTTTTTTTTTTCAGAGAGCAGAGAATTGCATTTCCAGTTTATTCACCTGCTCATACCTTCAAAGCTCTAAGCCATGTTCTATCAACCATAAATGCATTTAATTCCTTGGAGTACATGATCTGAATTTACAACAGTTTGGTACAGAAAAGTCTTTTGAGACATTAATTTTGTAATTCTGTTTATTTTACTTGAATTATGAGCCAAATAATAAATCTACATTATTTATCTGCACTGGTGATTCCCAGCCAATTGTGTAGGCTACTCCTTGAGGCAGCTGTCTTCAATGCTGTGTCTATAAAGATATAACAAAGTTTTTTCCTTCCCTGATTGCAGAGCTTACGTTGTTTGAGAGGTCTTGTTCCGACTTTCAATTGTATGTATTCCTATAGTGTCTTTAAAATTTTCTGAGCAACTTCTCCATATCCAAGCAGTGTGTACCTTCTCATGTCAGACAGAAATCTCATTAGAAATTTGGCTTTTTGAGACCTGAATCTTCTTCAGAAGGGAGAAAGACCATAAAGATGGGATTACGAATGGCTAGGTGCATATTATAGCAGATCTTAATATAAAGCCTTAGGATTTTGGGCAGTTTTTCCATCAGTCTCCATCAAGATTAAACATGAAGAAACAGCTGGCAAATTAACAGTAGCTAAGGGGAAGAACTCGTGTGGAAAGGGAAACAGACAGTTTAGAGATGTTCAAGTTAGACCAGTTGTTCTTGATTAAATCTCCCACATAAGACCTAAGGAGTAGCTGTAGCTGACCTCTGAGGACAGTCATTGGAGGATGGGTAAATTATAGGCCAGTCAGGAGAT
The DNA here is from genome assembly GCA_013400175.1 of Phainopepla nitens. Taxonomy (NCBI): domain Eukaryota; kingdom Metazoa; phylum Chordata; class Aves; order Passeriformes; family Bombycillidae; genus Phainopepla; species Phainopepla nitens. Next base: position 919,546 of record VXBQ01007217.1, on the reverse strand, counting down.
CATCTGTTATCAGGAAGATACTGGTGAAACTAATAGAACTAGGAATCTAACAGTATGATAAGCACCATGTCAGTATAACTTTAGAAGATCAAATTATATCAGACAAGAATAATTTGCATGTATAATTAGGAAAAAAACAGTGACCAGGAGAGGAGATGTTATGTAACTTGACTCTAATGAAAATTGATCTTGTCTAACAGGACATTCTTAGTAGCAAATGGGGTTTATAAATCTGCCATAAAGTGAGAGCAAAACTACTGAGGATAAAAAAATAAATTAAGGTATTAAAGGCCCATTCTCAAAGTGAAAGAAAGGCTGCCTGCTCTAGGGATTCTCCTGTCCTGGAGTGTATGAAATAGTGTCATTAATCATCTTGCAAGGTGGAGGACAAGAGGGAGGACAGCTGTAATATCTGCAGACTCTACCAGTGTGGAAGGGGATTGCAAGCTCTTAGGAGAAGAAATCTGAGAGACTTAAAGCAAGATTCAAAAAGATTCATGTGCATCTTGACATGCTGAAGAAAAAGTTTCAGGGAAAAATAGGACACAACTCTTCAGTGAGGAGAGGTGCAGAACACTATCCTGAGGAATAATTAATTGCATACATATAAGAAAGGGAGCGGTCTTGGCAAAGCAGAAGTCAGCAGACACCACCGAATCCCTAACTGAATGTGAGTGAAGAAACTCACGCTGTGAAAAGTAAGCCACATACTAGAGTATATGGCAGACGTGCTCTAAGCTTTACTCTTTCTGCTTTACTCAGCATTCATAAGACCTTGTTCTGTTCCCAGTTTTGAGCCGTGCACAGTAACAGATGGGCCAACTGGACGCAGTCCAGCAGAGCGAGTGCTGGTAATCCACAGATGTAGAAAACATGACCTTTAAGGTGAGATTGGAGGAATTTGTTTTGCTTAGCCAATAGATGAGAATACTGAGTAGGACGTGGTAAGAGTGCTCTGTAGGACTGCCAGCAAAAGGAAAGAAATAATCAGTTCCCTGTGTCCACAGACATGACAGGAAATAATAGCTTAAAATGTAGCATGAGTTATTGAGGTAAGACATTAGATAAAAGCATGTCACTCTAATGATAGAACAAGTCTCTGTCTGGAATGATTTAGATACAGCAGATCCTGACTTTGGACTGGGGCTAGATAAGAAAAATTCTCATCCAGAGATATGTTCCTTTGTGGTGAAAGCGTTACTGCAGCAAATGAGGCATGAAGCATCTCACTGTCCCAGAAGTCACACACTTGAAATGAGGCACAAAATAAAATGTGAGCTAAAAAGTTGAAAGGCACTGGAATAGTGGATGGCAAGGTTCCTTTCAAAGCCCTCTTTCTCAGACTTTAGAGTAGGTCTTTACATAGCTTGATTAGGAGTGCTTATCAAACCTGATTTTGTTTTATGATATGGTAACCCACCTGGCTGATCAAGGCAAGCCAGTTGATGGAATCTTTTTGGATTTCAGTAAAGCTTTCTATATGTCGCTCAAAGGATCCTTCTGGACAAAATGGCCAGCATTCAGCTGGATAAACACATCATGCCATGGTTGTGCAACTGGTTCATGCGTTGGACACAAAGGGTGATATCAGACTGGCGACCTGTCAGTAGTGGGGTTCCACAGGGCTCCATCCTCCATCCCAGGCCCTGTGCTCTGCAACATCTTCATTAATGACCTGGACGCAGGACTGGAAGGGACACTGAGCAAGTTTGCAGACAATACAAAACTGGGAGGAGCTGCTGACTCCCTTGAGGGCAGAGAGGCCCTGCATAGATACTTCGACAAATTAGAGGGCTGGGCAATCACCAATGATATGAAGTTCAACAAGGGAAAGTGCTGGATTCTGCACCTGGGATGGGGCAATCCTGGATGCATAGACTGGGGAATGAGATGTTGGAAAGCAGTGCCACAGAAAAGAACCTGGGAGTCTTGGCTGTTGCAAGTTGAACATGAGGCAGCAGTGCCCTGGCAGCCAGGAGGGACATCCCTGTCCTGGGGGGTACCAGGCCCAGCATCACCAGCCAGGCAAGGTTGTCCCACTCTGCTCTGCACTCGGGAGGCATCAGCTCAAGTGCTGGAGGCAGTTTTGGGTGTCACAAGATAAGAAAGNTCTTCCCTGTGGTGACCAGTGACAAGACCTGAGGCAATGGCCTGAAGTTGTGTCAGGGGAGGTTTAGGTTGGATATTAGGAAAAGGTTCTTTACCCAGAGAGCAGCTGGGCACTGGAACAGGATCCCCAGGGCAGTGCTCACAGCACCAGCCAGACAGAATTGAACAAGTGTTTGGACAATGCTCTCAGGCACATGGTGGGATGCTTGGGGTGTCCTGTGCAGGGCTAGGAGCTGGACTGGATGATCCTTGTGGATACCTTCCAACAGCATGTTCTGTGATTCTGTGAAGAGTGCCCCATGCCCCATAAAATAAATAAAACCATTTTGACCGTAGACTATACAGACATAGTTTCTTTTCTGGCTGCACATTCCATTTTACTAAGAAAGAGGAGGACTGGGCTTGAATATTTCTTGCTTCTCTCACCTTTAAATTGTGCTAATTAGACTCTTTTATGCATTCTAGAAACCTTAATTTTGCTAACCAGATTCAAACCCCAACGATTGGACTCAGACAGTTTTGATATTTTTCTTTTCAGAAAAGAAATCATATTTTCAGAATATAATCACAGACACGGTATTTTTAAGATTCATATTTTTCAGAAAACATAGTGTCACCTCTTACAAAATGCTTCTACTTTGCACACAACTAAGTCTTGCCCATTTGAGCTCAATGAAGAGAAATGTAATCCCCAGAATTATGTAAGAAAGGCTAACACAGAAAGAATATTTTATAAAGAATATAAACTAACATAATGTTATTGTTATGCTATGGCTATTATGATGATATAAACCTTCTGTCCTTAATGCAAATTTTCTCAGCTTTTGTTTGAAGAAAATTATTTATTTAGACTTCTAAATACACTGATTTCTGTAGTGTTGTGCTGGATGACTACCTAAATTTTAGCAAACACTTTAAAATTGCATGTAGCAAAGAAACAGTAAGCCACTATATCCTGCTTGCCAAAGTACTGTTTTATGCTAGGCAGCAAAAATGAGCACAGTGACTGATGGATGATTCTCCCTTATAAAATTAGAATGTATTTTAATAGATTAATTCCTTGTAAATACTTTTTCATAAGGAGAGAATGGTACATACACAAGTGGAGTGTAATAAAAGTGCTCTTGGAAATGCTTGGAAATCTAAACATAGTTCTGTTAATGAGCAAGAATCTGGCATAAGAAGAGATCAGGTAACAGTGACTCATTAGCAAGTCAAATATTGTCTTTAAGTTCATGACTTTTTCTGTTGCAGGTGTCTTTTCATACGCCCATGTCTCTCCTGTTCCCAAGACATGGCCTAGGTTATATAAGGTTCGTATGAAAAACCCATTCAGTCCTATATTCATATAAATCAAACTAAATAGCTTTTCTAATGCTTTAAATGAATTGCTGGTAATCTGTTTGTAGTCACTCATATGGGTTTAACATGGATCTGTAGCTGTTCAGCTTGTTCCTACATCTGTTTCTGCAATTTAGAGAGAACATCTTCTTGTGCTGTATGTGAAAGTCATTTCCTATAAACAGAATGAGCTGTGAGCTCTCTATTATGGGGCATTCATTTGGAGAAGGAAGGAGAAAAGACATAATGGCTATTAGGTAGTTTCATGGTGTATTTATGAGGAGTCAGTCTCTCATTTCCAAGGTTGTAACTCAGAACGGCATTAACACACCTAAGACAACTCAGATCTTACTCACTAGATTGCTCATTTCTTCACAGTTAAAATCAAGTTGTTTTGTCCCACAACCTCCATGGGCAGTATGTATACAATTAACGGTTGGTTTATGAGAAAATATCACTGGCCCTAGGTTATTTTACTTTCCCAATGGGTTCTTCAAAATGCGATGTTCCATGCTGTCTCTGAGACCTATAAGCTATAACTCTACTATATACTTACTTGCTACTTAGAAGTTGAATTTGTCAGACCATTCTCAGTGTGGTGTAGATGTTACTTTTATTCAGCCAGCAGACTGAATGAACAAGTAAAATGGGCCTCTACTAATATGAGCAGCTTTAATTGAAAAAGCTGTCACTATTAGAGCAGATGATATTATATTTCTTTATGCAGAAAGATGTCTTTTTCATTTTCTCTTTCTCTAGAAGCACAAAAAAACATCTGTCCAGCAGGCAAGTGATTATTAACTCAGTTTTAAAGAACTCTCCTAATAATAATGTCTTTACACTTGGCAAATATAAAGTCCTGAATCTTTTTTATTCTGTACAATTTTTGAATGCTGCACAGTGAAGTGGTAGCACAAGTAATGGTCCAGAGTCCACCTTCTGACTGCTTCTGTGTACTGTTTTACCATTGGTGCCAACATATTGCATTAATTTTGAAACAGCAGAATTCACTCTCCCCAAAATTAGTTTTTGCTGCAAATCCTGGGGATGCAAATTGAGAAAGGAGTGGTAGCTGTTATCAGTGCTGATGTGGGATCATCTCCTTGTGTGCTCTCTGACTAACTAGACCCAAAGACTGTGGTAGGACACATGAGTTTTGTTATGCTTGTAAAAAATCTGAGCTGATTTAACAGGAACTGAATTTAAGTCCAAGTCGCAGTAACTTACATAAGAAGAATAATACTTGGAGGCCTAAGTCTATATTATCATCTGTTTTCTTGAAGAATTCTATTTATTTTGTACTCAGCCCATTTCCCCTTTTTTTTTTTTCATGCCAAGGATATAATGCAGACTCCCATAGCTTGATAGTTTTCCCTTAACAGCCATCTCAGGACACAGATGATTTTGAACATCTCTGGAATTTTAGCACACAAGTTAGATGGATTTGTTACAATGTTCAGCAGTAAAATAGCTAACAATGCCCCCATTGAAATAGAGGTAGTTAGGTTTCAGACTTAACATTTTTTTGGAAAGTAAGGGAAAAGCCATATCCTCAGAGCTGTAATTTCAGGTGTTTATCTTTGCAATGTCCCATTTTTTACTCTCATGTTTTCACAGTCATGGCAATTACTGGTTTCATAATAATACAAAAGTAAGCTGAAACTCCTCTCTAGGAATGTATAGTGGAGCATAGCTAATTTTGTAGATGGGGTTCTGCAGAGCATAGCTCAGGCTGGGAACAGATGTACTTTTCTCCATCCCAGCTCTGTTTGTGAGGAGATTACTGTGCATCAGTGCTGACTTGCTCTTATTTTCTAGCAGAACTGGTTTTGTGAGTGCTTCTTCACCCATTTCAGTTACACAAAGTCATATTAGCATAAGTAATGGGAATAGGTCACGGTTAACCCAGTTTTGTTGTGGTTTTTTTTTCATTTTTTAAATCAAAATGGGTTAAAGAATGATAAGAACTGACTTGTGGAAGCTGTGATTTTTGCTACGGATGAGAGGCAGAAGAGCGGACAAACCTGATTTTCAGGGTGTGCATCAGTATGAAATTTTGAACAATTTTGCATGTGACAATGGGAGAGCTCACTATCTGCTTCTCTAGATGCTCTTTCTGCAGAAGGAACAAGAAGTGAAATTTCAGTAAAATGTAGCCCCTGCTTGAAACCTCAGGACAGACAAAGAGCATCCACCTTTTTCATCACAGAAATGACATGCTGAGCACAGTACTGAGGAGAAACGAACCATTTCATTCTTTTGAATGCTTTGGGCCAAATGTTGAGATTATAATTGATAAAATTAGGGTAGTGAAAATCTTTAAATGAAAGGAACAGAAAAATGTTAACAAATGAAGTGATGAAAAAAAATTTATACGGCAAGTGAAAATGTGCTCCAACTATAAACAAAATATACAGTTATTCAAGCTAAAAAACACTCTGTATTTGTACAGAGCTTTACTAGGGTCAGAATCCTAATAGCAATGGTAGAGTATCCTCAATATCCTGAAGTATAAATACACAGGAAAGTTTGGTTATATGCTTTAGATATTCCTTTGGTAAGTGCAGTGAAATGATATGGTTAGCAAAATGGTCCACATCATAAATTCTGGAAATAGAGAATGACAGCTGAATACTTTATTTAAAGCACTATACTTCCTGACATTTGAGAAACAGACCAACACAGCACATGATCTTCTTCACAAGCAGTTTTGGATAATAAGACAGAGCAAAGTAATTCCAGACTAGAGTTTTTCAATGAGTAGTAAATCTGCTGAAAAATGGTATTTGTGAGAGACTGAAAAATCTTCTAACCAGATAGAATTCTCTTTCAGTCTTCAGCTGAAAAGAATGGAGAAAATTAAACCTGGGAAAATGCTTCACCCTGATATTTTGTAATAGAATGTCTTCTTGGGAATAGGAAGATTTTTTTTCTACATTTTTAAAAGAATTGTGTGACAGTTATAAATATGAAGCTCAAATTCATTCTGCAACCATGGCGCAGCTCAGGCCTGTCGCTGTGCAAACCCAGTGCACTTTAGATATGAGCTCCCTGGGTGTCCCAGGAACTCCTCATCCAGCTGCACAGATTAGATAATAGACTGATCTGAATCAGTGGAGAGACTCAAGACAAGGTGAACTTAACCCCTAGCCTGGTTCCCCACAAAGCATCTGATTATCTGGCACAGGAAGTCTCCAGGTGGGAATTTCAGCCTGTCTTTTCCCAGCAGGTCCAACTATGCTTAGACCAATCTCTATGCTCAAATGTGTTGATTAACATGAGAGTGGAGGATCTGACCATTCCTGAAGCTTTTTGAGGTGATTCCTGGTGCAGAATTGATCAAATTTGGCATCAATAAGCTTCAAACAGCCAGTGAAAACTCCTTCAGCGGATGCAGGAATGGTCAGGTGGGAAAGTCTCTTGTGTATGGTAAAGATAGATAAGAGATGTTTTTATGTACTATGACCCCTGGTTGAGTGAATGTAAGAATTAAAAATCAGAACAGAGGTTTGGAAAGTTTCACACTGAACAGCTGAAGGTGACATTGCAAGGATCCTCAAAATTCCCTCATGACCATCCAGACATTGACCAACCATCCTGTTTGAGATGTTTGATTCTCCTTGTGAACATTACTTTGTTCCAATACATCCAATAGTTTCAAATTCTTTTGAAAACTCTGTCTGTGAGTGTTAATAATTCCTCATTTAAAAGTTCATTAAATAGTAGGGGGTATAAAGAAAAAGAACTAAGCAACAGTAGATGTAGTATCTTGGTGTTAGTCAAATCCATTTTCTTCCATTTTGTTAGTTTTCTCTCCTTTCCCAAAAAACAAACAATTGTAGGACCTCAAATACAATGAAATCCCAATCATATGGAAATTTTCAAAATTAAGTTCTAATTCCCCATCTCCTGTTTATATTCCTGCAGTTTGTGCTCTCAATTGCTTAACACACTTCCCCCAAACTTTCAGATCTTTCTGTTAAATAGCTGAGCTTAAAAAGAATAAATGCTACATGCAAAGCTGGGCATTTTATCATAGGTTTTGTGCTTTTATGTCCAATGTCATTCTGTTTACTAAAGGATGAATAACTGTATCCATATGACACTTTTTAGAAGGTCAAGAGGAAGCTTCCTCCAGGAAGGCATATGTTCACAAACCAGGTATTCATAAACATCTCTGTCTTCTGGCACTTTTGCCTCACCATAACCCATCCTAATCATGGTAATTGCAGCACTTGAGAAAATATCCCACAGATGTGACCCATTCCATTGTAAGTTTGTTCTACTCATACTGCATATTACATTGAATAAAGTTGTATAATATAATTTAACCAGCTGTTGATTATATTTGGTTATACTGAGCACTGGAGAAAAAAATTCTGTTTCATGGAATGCAGCAGAGGAAATGAGAGAAGGGAGCAGCTAAAATTTGTTGATACCTTCCAAAAACTGGACAGGCTCAATCCAGCTCTGCTAGGGTCCAACACTTTGGCTTCCCAAGGGTACAAATGCCAGGCAAGGTAACAACTTGGTACATGCTGACTCCTGCTTTTTACTGACTACAAATACAGCTCTGTCTTCCTGCAGGATCTCTTTTCGTGAGCTCTTGTTGCCAACATCTCCTATTTAGGGAGACAGGGAACTGACAGCAGGATACTGGGCAAATGTTTGACCTAGCTGAATTACTCCTAGGAGTTCAAGAATTGTTAAGAGAAAAAGCACATTATCAAGTACAGCAAACCTTTTCAGTCCTACAGAGTCAGGACACAGAAAAAAGCCATATGGACTTTTCAGCTCATGGTGATCTGGAAGGACCTCAGGTAGTTGTGTTTATAAAACATTCCAGGCTTTGTCTCAACTTAAATTGCTTAAAAACCATTTGTGCATAGGAGACAAAGACTTCAGTAAGAGAGGAAATACAAACAAAAACCTCTTCAGGCTTTAAAATATGCCTTCAAAATAGCAAAATACTGAGGCAGCAAAAGAACCCCAGCTTTTAGGCTACAATTCACTCTGCTTTTACCCTAAAGTAACTAAGGCAAAAACCCAAGTCAAATCACATGTAACTACTTTTTTCTTCCCACGTGCTTTGGTTTTATTTGGTTCTTACTCAGAAAGCTGCTGTGAAGAGAGTGAGAGAACAACTTGTGATTTATACCAGGTAATTATAGCTGCTGCCCCACTGTTCTCTGCACAGTATTCCTCATGCCTTGTGTCAACGAGGAGGAATCCTTTCTTCCTTGCATTTCTATCCCAGACCTGGCTGTATATCAATGACTGATATTATCTGTGCATAGCTTTCTATGTACATTTATATCCTCTAAAGCCAATGAAAAGCTTGAACAATACCAAGTGTACACTGTAATCAGCATGTAAATTTTGTTGGGTGTCCCAGGATCTTTGGATGAAAAGCTTTCCATATGCATCATTGCTATTAGTTTTTCCTGCATCATTTGTCAAGATAAATACATAGTGTTGTTTAGCACAATGTACTGGAAACTTCTGACTTGCAAATTAATCTGAAATGTAGAACCATATAAAAAACATTTTATGCATCTAGCACTGATGATTTAATTTTTGCTCTTGAGAAACAGTCGAAAAGGAAAGTTAGCAATACATATACACAAGTTAAAAGAACACATGTAATGAATTAAAAATCATTGCCTTCAGTTAGACATCGATTGTCACTATGGAGCACTGACTATGATGGGAATTAAATTAGATTAACACAGCCAACACAAAAAGCTTCTATTGCTGATAAAAAGAAAGGAACAGGACCTTTCAGAATGCAAAGGCAGATTCAGCCATAAAAAATATTGTAGAAATCTAATTCTAGTACTTTTCATGGAGCTGAGCGTGTAATGTCTGCTTGCATGTAAAGATACCCTTGAGGAGAAAAAGCAGAAGGAGGTGCTTTATGTTTATGCTTTGGGTTGTCTCTGTGGAAGGAAACCGAAAAAGTTATGAAGTTGATTAAACTTAAGTTGTGGTTGGCAGTTATGCACAGATCAGGAATGAAGGTTGATGCTTCAAGGTCTTTCTGGCAGCAGAGATGATATTTTAAATAAATTTTATATATTCCACTTTACTCAGAAGTGTCACACTGTAATACGTTACACTCTCTCATGCTGTGTTAAGACATTTTCAGGAGGTCCACATGAGATAATATGGAAAGAAATCTGAGACACATTATTGTGAGGAATGGCCCTTTAGGCTCTATGAAATAAAGTGGGTTTGCTTTCTGGGAATTTCTGTAAACTGTTTGCTGTGTTCTTTACTCTGTCCTTGTGAACAAAGTCTGAATAAGCTGGGAAACAACTCTTTTCCCCTTAAGTCCTGCCACTTTCAGCTGTCACAGTGATTCTCCACCCTTTTTCTAGCCTTGGCTCCTGACCATAGAAGATGAGCCCATTGGGCAGCTCTAGTCCAGTGCAAACTGATTGTGGACCCTAACTACAGCTAGGGAAAAAATAAAGAATAAAATACGTTGTGCATTGCCAGTCACTGCCACTGACTCTAGCCAGGCGGTCTCTTCATGGCCTGCTCTCTGCACTGGATGAGAAGCACCTGCTGTCCCTGTAAGGAGGTATTTGTTCTGAATATAAATCTTAATATAAACCAGATGCAATGCCCCAAGGAAGACCCTCAGAACTACACCCAGTGAAAACTAGCTGAAGAGCTGCTCTTTGTGCCTGCTTATCTTTTTTGGGTCAAGCTCTTTGGGGAGATTCACAGGACATCTGCAGAGTCTGTGCTGGGAGGTGTAAGTGTAGGAACATTTACCCTCAGACCCCACAGCTGAACACACCCATTAGCACAGCAAGCCCGCACAGAGACTGGACCTGACCTCAGGGGCCACTGTTTAATTTCTCCTTTTTCCTTCCTCTCTCTCAGTGGTTTATTTTCTCATAAATACTCTGACTGCTGGGGTCAGTAGATAGTCTTACAATTACACAGACTTTGTTCCTCATTTTAAACAATCACTAGCCCTTTAGGAGCCAGATTTGTCAATATAAATCATTGGAGTTAAAAGTTCATGAAATGGTGGGGAGATCTTTTGTGTGTGTGTTTCTAAGAGAAGGATTTTGCCTCTAAAATGGAACAAGTAAGGGAATGTGAAGCTGGAGAAGAGACACCTGTGCTGACGGCAAGTCTCCTGCCAAGCTCACAGCAAACCTGCCAAGTCCTGTTCCCTGAGACAGAAGCTCACTAGTTAACCTCAGCAAGGTACCCCAGGGGTCAACATCCATTTCACTGATTCTATTCTTGTGCTCCCAATAACTTTAATATTAGCAGGATCTAATAGTTGTTTGGATTTCCATAAATCCATAGAATGAGTAGTAAATTTTGCAAGGGACTACTTTGAACTAACTTTAATTATTTGAAACCAGTTTAAATTGTAACATAGAGATCTAAGCCACTCCCTGTATAAGATGATTCATCTTAAATTAGTTGCCTCAAGCCAGGAAAATGATCCTTGAGTCAGCCTTCAGTGATCATTCAGCTTAGGTAGATAGTTTTGAGCAGATCCCTTATTTTTAGATGGCTAAATTTAAGATATATATTTCACATAGCAGTAATTTCCTATAATTATCCATTCAACCTCCTTCATTGTTGACATGGAAAGAGCATAAAATGATGGTAGGATGTTTATTCTTCCATTCTCTTTTTTTTTTTTCCATAGAGTGCTAATGAGGAATGTGATCCAATGGTGGTGGTAACATTTGAATACAGTGGTTGCTGGAGTGAGATAAGCAAACTCACTTTTCATAGCCAGCCACATACATCAGCTGGGAGGAATAGAAGCAATTTATATTCCTTAGATAAAAAATATTCTGTTAAAAACACTTCTGAAAGATATTTATATGAAACTTCTCACTGACAGAATCCTAGTCAAAAGTCTATTCATCTTTCCCTAAGAGAGGTATCTAAGATAGGGCAGATGAATCACCTTCTGGAGGTGCCTGTCTCTGAAGACTTCTATTCAGACATTTTTCTTTGTCTGTGTTGGGTGAGGTAAAGCTCTGGTAATTGCTGATTTTAACCCCAGTAATGAAAGTGGCTGGTGACAAACTAGAAAGAAGCGAGAAAGTAAAAGATGCTTTGTTGCAGGTGACATGAAAATGCCAGAATAAACTTAGAAATAATTAAAAATTAAATGCTACCACCTGGGAAATTGTTCAAGAAGAGGTCATAGGTTTTCAGCTTCCTGAAGAGATAAAGCTCACTATTCTGGGAAATCTAACATTAGTAAGAGTTTTAAATGCCAGAAGAAAGATGTCCTTGAAGAACTCCAGAAAAAAAAAAAAACCAACCAAAAAAACCTGCCACTTCAGATTAGATTCTCATTTACACTAAAACCTTTTTTAGCATATTTGCAGTATGGACTAACCTTGCAGTAGGTGCAATTCCACCTACTTCCCCCTAATTACTAAAATGGTGTCAATTATGTTTTTTGAGATTGGAACCTAAATAAGATGCTGAAACTATGTATTGAATCTATGAATGAGCAAATATCTATGAAGACTCACAAGGACTCAAATATATTCAGAAATTATAATTGTCTTTTGTTATTAAATACAAACAAAACATTTATCAAACTATGATATAGTATAATTTGTTCAACCTAAGCTGTTATGTAGGCATTCCTCATATGGAAACAAATGATTGCAGGTTCCAAATATTTTCATAAATATCTTTAAGTAATATAACATTCAACAATATCCAGGATAATGTTTCAGTTCTGTGAAATTCTAGCCCAAGTAGCCTCAGAGACCATAAAGAAATAATGGGACACAGGATAAGAAATGAACACAGTTCAGCACTGATTTATTGCCTCCTATTTTTAACCTGGCTTCCTAAGAAATCAATGCCTGTGCGTTCATGCTGTGTATGTGTGCAGGTAGTAAATGGGTCTTACTGGACAATTTCAGCTACACCTGTGTGGAAAGAAATCTCAATGATAGTAAGGCTGAGAGTAATCTCATGTAACTTTGGATGGCTAAAAGTGTGGATATGTCCCTTTGAACTAAATCTCCCAGGTTCCCTTCATAGGCAGTGGAAGTGAATCATCAATGTATATTGTGATTTATGTTATCTATTTTAGACATTTATTGTAGGAAGGGACAAATTTTGCTATAGAAAGAGGGATGGTCTAAATCTGGCAAAATACAAGTACTGAGGCTTCCTCCTAACATCTGTTTTCTGTGAGGGTTCTCCAATGTGTAATAAGAGCTGAGCTCATACTACATTGCTTCAATCGGTGGCATTTTGTGGTTAAATTTGGATACAAAGCCACTTTAATCACAGAGATAAGCAATTTCAATAATTACACAGCTCTCCTGTGATGTGGAAGAGATGGCGTGGTCCAGGTGAAATGCCAGAGGGGTTAATGCAGTGGTTCCCACTCTGCTATGCAACATCCTGGAGCAGGGTTGCAGGTCCTTTATCATCTCCTGGAACTGTAAAAATAGTCCCAAATCCCCACTCCAGAGACACAGAGCGACTCATAGTCTCTCTGGTTCCTATGTCCTCCTCCAATAGTCTTTATGAAGGTGGAGAATATCTTTCTGTCCACTGAAGTTTTCTGATTTGCTGTCATAGAATGGCTATTTCACTGTTGTTACTGCTCATGACCTGCTTATTCTGAAGGTTGCCCTTCCTGACTATCAACAGGTTGTTGCAAGGTTTAGCTGTTTCCCTGAGTGCACTAAAGTAATTCAAATGCCCTTCTGTTCTGAAGTACAGGAAGTTGTTAAGCCCATTATATTATTTCATATATGTCTGCCTAAACAAAAGTTTGGTTAAAATTTGTCCATTCCTACTAAAACACAGATTTGGTTAAAGTTCTGTCTTCACAGGTCTGCTAACTAGGTTTTACTCTTGCTACTGCTACGTGATGTCATGCTGGTTTTATCTCCCACACCTGTACTCACCTGACCACCTTGCTCTCTTGCAGCCCTGCTTGCTTCTCATCAGCGTTCATTACCACAGGTGATCAGGGGACTATTTGTCCAAGTAGGACAGCTTTAAAAGTAAAGCCTAACAGTTTTCTGTAGGATACTGGAGGAAAGAGAAACAGAGGTTTATCCCCTTTACAAACATTTATTGCAGCCAAGATTTATACAGAATTTATACAAAAAAGCTGCCAGTGTGACTTTATAGGAAGATACAGAGGAACTCTTGTTAATGCTTTTAAATGGTCTTCAATCATACCTGAGATATCTTTTCTCAAAGGCACTTGAATAAAGCTCATGACATTTTGACTCAAAAGCTTACATTATGAGGTAGTAATAAGGGTGCACAGGAGCTCAGTTAAAATCTGTCTCAATGAAATCTAACAATGCAGTAGCTCTTAGGAAGATATTTATGAGAGGAGTTGTTTTCATTGGAACTGCCCCAAAATACAACCTTCTCCTAAAGAGCTATTTAACATCATTTATTCATTATCTAGACTATGACGTGAAATGTCTCATAGATTGTTAGAAGGGTAGAAACCTTAGGTGTTTCTATGGCAAAACTAAATGACTTTCTGAAAAATATGTTTTGCTCAGACTGTTTGAAGAAGTTCTTTGGCTTGAGTGAATGACAGCTGGGAGAAGGATTTGCATTCCCTGATCATGCTTTTATTCTAGGCCTGTGCAGAATTGTATTAAGCCAATGATTACAATCAAAGATAATGGCTTTTGGACTTTACATGATTATCTGTAAGAGTCAAGGAGGAATTTTTCTCCTGTTGCCAAGTTTTTAGTATTTTTTAATTTTGTTCCTTCCCCCCTACCCCCCCAGAAGTAACAGAAATAAGCAGCAGCTAGGTATTGGATAGGTTGCTGATTTGGTACAGAGAATTCTCACAGGTGTCTGAGTGGTTTATTTTCTCATACACTCAGAGTCATATTTGTTTTTAGATGTGTAGTTGAGAGGGAAATTTGTCCTAGATGATTTTGAAAGTGCCTTTTTGCTTTTTACTTTCTTCTTCACCTGCACATATATCTTTTTAGTTGACACACAATCCATTTTCTTCTTTCATGTGGACCTTGTCCACCTTGATTCTTGCACTGTCATACCTCTCAGGTTTTTGAGGACTGAAACATTCATTACAATTAAATATGTAGGCTATTGAGATAAAATATAAATTTCTCAGAGAGACCTGAAATCAGATTAGGTGGCCTAACTGTTCCCTTTGGCTCTGTTTTCTGTGAACCACAGACTCTACAGAATGTCTGCATGTTGGGAGTAGATAAATTTAATCAATGCTCAGATTTAGTGGGGAACAATGGTTAATCAGATCTACTGATCTGCAGGAAAGCAATCCAAGTACTTCAGAATCTTGCTATTAAACTAGGCAGGGACTGAATTATACCAAATGTTGTAAATGAAGATATTTCCTTTGACTCAGTGAATTTTGGATGAGCTCCCAGGTCTTAAAACCCCACAGTGCTATTGCATTATCCTGATCTTTGAAACAGGTGAAGTTTTTTAATAATGCCATTTTTGTTCCACATTGCAATTTCTGCTAGAGAACTAGTCTGGAAAAGAAAAATGATTAGAAAAGCTTCTTATTGATGTTACCTCTAGGCCTTGTTTATTTCTACTCAGTCAAAATCTAACAATAGTGCTCTCAATACTGTAGCAGGTTCTTGTATTTGGTGTTCCATTTCATTGAAGATACACTAAAATCACTCAATTTTTTTTTTTTTAATGAAAATATTTTAACTACACATACTCAAAACATTACTGGAACAATTTTCCAAATGAATAAATTGTATCTTCTTCCTCATTAAACTTCAAATTTGAATTTTTATGTTTCTGCAATTTCCTGCCCTTTGTTTCAGTGACCCTCTTTCAACCTATCTTACTCACCATAATTATTTCCCTTATCTGCCAGTGAGAATTCATCTTCTTATTCTCAACCGTAATTACTTCATTGAGCATTAAAGTGAAAAGGCCATTTTCCTCTTGTTGTTCATCTTTTTCAGATGTCAAGTTATTTACAAAGCCTTTGAATTAGTAATGTTGTGATGAGAATTTTGGTAAATTATATGTGAGAGAATTAGGCCCATTATTATCTTGAATTCTCATTTGTCCTGAAACATTTTTGCTCTTCTCAGTTTTCTAGGCTTTGCAGGAGAGGTTTATTACCGTTTCAAAGTGTTCTGCCTATGACATTCTGCTTAATGATAGCAGGAGATGTGACCCAGCCAATGGTACATTTTTCTGACAAGGTACTAGGATCTCAAGCGTTTTGATCTCTTTCTTTTTTAAAGACATGAAACTAAATTAATATGAATGTGGCTGTAAATTCTATCACTCTTAACAGGACTTAAATCTTTGATTCCATCCAATAATAAACAAAAAATGGTTTCTTTGAAGAAACTCTTCTGAGAAGTGTCTGAAATTTACTCAGTTGTATCAGTTTTATAAATTTACATTTACTCAGCGAAAAAAAGCTTGAATTTTGGTCTCATATCTGTTAATTTTGGATGCTCATTTCTGTCAGTCAGAAAGCTGAAAAGTTATTGAAAAAACTGTTTTCTGTTAGTTTAAACACTGTGATTTTAGTCACTAGATTTATCCCACTTAATTTTAAGCATGTTGTAGACATGTCTGTCTTATCTCCCTGACTGCTAAGGAAGAACAGCTGACACCTCAGGTATGAATCTGATCTCAGGTGAGAGAAGTTGCTCTCTGGAGAAATTGCTTTATGCTGACCATAAAGGGACCCTACAGCAAGAAGTATCCCACTTTCCCATTTTGTGCTGTGTGCTTGCATCTAGGTGGGATGAGTTTGTGAACAACATAGGAAAAATCCTTACCTATCCTTTTATTTACTGGTTATTTAGGATTATGAGGAAGATCCTAGGAATTTTCTCTGGAAAACCAAATTGACTTGTAGGAATAGTCATGTCCAGAGCACTGAAGAAGGTCCAAAAAGACAAGTTTCATCAAAAAAAATTTGTCTTACTTTTATTTAGCGCATATATGTATGTGTGTGTGAAATTCATCTACAGGCAACTAAATGAAAATTACATGCTTCTGGTAATTTCAGTTATTGTCCCATAAGCAATTTTTAATAGAGTCTTTACACATAAGTTGAACCTTAAATTATGGATCTTAGAGTGTTAAAAGACACCTGATATAGAATAAAACAGACCTGCAAGAGTTAGGTACACTCACTAAATTTTGTGAAATGGAATGTGGTAATATTGTGTTTTGGTGCTTAAGATACTTCCTATCTGTTTTTGACAGTTCTTTGATGACCTAAGAAGTTCTTGCCATCATCAGATTTCCTACCTTGGCGGTGGAAGGCTCCCAGCTACACCTCAAGGAATCTGTAACTAATTGTCATGAAGGCAATTATTTTCTTCTAAAATAAAACCTAAAAATCACAGAATGTTTTTGACAGTAAAAGATTTAAATAATTGTCTCCAAAGATCTTGGTTGTCCAGAAGCAGTGCTGTAGCTCTGCTTTGGAGCGAGCTGTGGGAGTGTCCTGCAGCACTTCCTGTTTCCATTCTTCTCTTCTGGAAGACTGGGAAACCCAGTCCCTGAAAAATGCACAGTCCCTCAGAAAAGGGCCGTTTTCTTTCTCTAATGGTACTGTAGTGTTCATTTATTATGTTCTGTAACTGCAGAACTGCATTTTACAGCTTTAGTCAACAGCATAGAATCACTTAGAATAAGCAAAGATAATGATTTTGAAAGATCTTTATAATTCTCTGATGACAAAAGAGCATGGACATTAAGGAAGAGACCTATCCAGTGGAAACTCTTTACCAAAATTCAGTGAAATTACCAGTACTCCAGGATCTGAGGTTTCGTACTGCATCTCATGATGGAAGGTCAGACTAAATGTGTACCTCAACAAACACACACATGTATGATAATGTAGCACCTGCCCCATGGTGTTCTGATCTTCAGAGGAATGTGCTAAGCTGCTGCCACTTTTTAACATTTTCATGATCTTCATTCCATCTGTCCTCCTGCTGTTTTTTTCACTGCAGTATCCGCTCAGCAGCATTTCCTGGAGCAATGTTCTTCTGACGTTCCAATGTCCCATCACAGTCACAAGCACACATCAGGATGTGTCGAACTAGCAAAAAATCATCAGGCAGCACAGCTGCTGGATTTTCCTGATACGCCTGGAATGTTGCAGAGCAACAAGAGACTTGGAAAGTTGCTTCCATAAATCAGCTTTTGTAACTAAGGCACGTGGTTTTGGTATTCTTTTTTTTCTTGATTCTTTACTTTGCAGCTCACTGTGCTATGCAATCACTTGCTCCAAGGAAATCAATTAGTGCAATCAGCTTGGATTTTCTTTGTTCTGATGATGGATGTTTTTTTGAAACTGAGAATTAAACATATGGAAAGAGTGCTCTGTTTTATACGAGAACTATGTTGAATCAAATCACTGATTGTTTTTCCATTGTAATTTAAACCTAAAATTTTGAAACAAACTGTAATCATGATTCTTTTAAATTTTGAACCAAAAAATATCAAACCATGGTGATTTGGACAAGTGACTGATAAAATAGATCCTTTTTTTAAAAAAAAAAGTCCGTAGCATTTTCAAGTTCATGGAGAAAGACTATACAATGTTTCCTGATTGAGACAATAGGGGCCCCTAAAAATGTCCTTACAGGTGCATAAATGCATAGGCATGCTGAGGAGAGTACTAAGTTCCACACTTAATAATACACCTCAATGTAGAGTTTGAAAATCCAGTCCTAAACTTAAAAAATTATTAGGATATATTGCTCTTTTTAAATGGCTAACTTTTTCTGTTAAATTAACATAATTTGAAGGCACTGCATTCAAGTGAAAAGGTTTAACCTCTACATAGTACTGATTTCATATCATGTAATAAAAGTTTAAGAGGAAATAGTAAGCTTTTATGCCAGAAATAGGAAATTGGCTGGTCTGTGGTATTGGCTTGGAATTGACACTTGAGATTTTTAATCTACAGCTCACGTCTTGTTTAATTTATACATCACTGTTATGTTTGAGTGCCTTGCCACCACCAAGGGTTGGTAATTTTATACCTATATTCAGAAAGGGATAAAGAAAGAACATTCTCACACTTATAAACTGATTACTTTCATCACGTTTAATTAGTTGCCTTAGCACTTGTATAAAGAATTGTAGCTGGTGTTTAACTGATTGGGTGGCTTACACCAACAGTGAGAAAGGACTGCAAAAAGAGAAGGTGCAGCAGCTGCTCGAAATGGAAATATTTAATTCTCTTGTGATAATAAAATAAAGCTCAACATGTTATTAATTTTTTTTAAAAAGCAGAGTATCCTCTTTTGGAATACTTGTGCCATCTGCTTGGGAGTCCCTGTGCTGCTTTCAGACTGTATTCTGAAGAAGAGACTGAAAAGTTTAAGTGGTCAGATGTTTGCAGGGAGAGTTATTGCACAAAAATAATTTGTACCTTTTGAAGATACAAGCTTTTATTATAATACATCCATGTCGCTTTATATTATGGAGTCATGTGACATTTCCTCAATACCCTGAAATACCTGTGGCTAAAGTCCGCTTTATGTATGTGGATTGTGAGCATGTACATGGACATACATACACAGACATAGTCAAAAGCCTTACGATTATTGCAAATAATAAAATGTAATTAAATGTTAAAATAGTATAATATTCTTATCAAAATTAATCTTTTTTATATTTCTTTAAATAGTTCAAAAGATGAAGAAGTCTCTTAATCATTTCCCCCATGGAGACAGAATGAAAATCCTCTTGAGCCATCAGTGAGAAAAGTGAGCTTTCCCAGGAATTTGAAATCCTTTTCTGGCTCTTCTTGACTGAATCTGGGCTACAAAATATTATGGAGCATTAAGATGTGAGAACTGCCAGTCAGTATGTCCTTGCCATATATTCTGTGGAGGGCAAGGGAATACTGGGTGCAAAGTTTAATTTTGAATCAGGTTATCTAGACTGGCACTGAAACTTTTGAGTACAGAAGCTATTAACCGCATGTAGATGTGACCTCAGTGCAGCTATTAATTCTATTAAGTCAGAAGTAACTTAAGCTTGTTACATTCTGATATTTTCAGAAATGTTGAAATTAGCTTGATGATTGGCAGAAAGACCTCATAACAGAAAACAAAAATGTAATTGCAGCTGGTCTGGAGAACATATTATGCCTCTATCCATATAAATGGCTCCTTTATGTCAATATTATAGCATTTTGGTGGAGACCTCTGTGGAATCTTCTGCTGCCTATGATTTACTTTTTTTTCTACATGCATGAAAATAGTGTTGCTCAAGGGCAGAAAATTTGGCATAGTTTTATAAACAAGCATTATAAACACAGAGAAAAGGGATAGGTCATTTTATACCAAATTTAGCTGCTCATTTAGGGAGCTAAAAAAAAGAGTAAGTGCTTATCCATTAAGATCCTACTCTGTTGTCTCAATCATTTGGGAGAAAGAAGTACAAGAAAACCATTGACTTTGCTGTTTCCTTTGGGAGAAGCATAGATGTGGAAGAACAATTTTTAACACCTAAGTGAGGCAGCTTATGAACTGTGTCTAAGTTCATTCAAAGCCTTCCAAAATACAGAGTACATTTCCACCCAATTCACATAATAACTCAGGCTATGATTCAACATAGCTTTTAAAAATGCAAGTAGTTCTTCATCTGTTTAAAATTATATTTGTAATATTTGCTGTGTTTCTCTGGGGTCTTATTTCAGATTTCACTTGTCTCAGATAATTCTTATATATATATTTTTATAAAAACTACCAGCTTTATTTCAGCAACTTTCTGTGTGGCAGCTTTGTTTTTGAAAGATGTTATGGCAAAAGGCAATGACAGGATAAGATTTTTTCACCTTGCTCTACCAACTGGCTTTGTCTGTGTTTTGGAAGGGCTGCCACTCATTCAGGAGGCTGATGTGGTCTGGAACAGTCTCAGGGCTTGTTGGATTTTGCCCTGTTTACTGAGGTTGTAGATAACATTAGCAAACAGTGCCATTTTTTCCATGGTGCTTTTGAGAGCTGCATGTTCCCACTAGGAAAAGAAAACTCTGAAATGCAGTAGGGTGTCAAAGAAGCCAACTTTGTTTCTGTTCTTGTATGTGGTTTTAACTTCAGAGTCTCTGGTATTTTTATGCACAGATTTTTAGCTTGCTTTCTACCTCTGCTGTAGGAATTGCAAGTGATGTAAATAATTGTAGAGAAAGATTGTAAATCTGAAGTATTCCCAAACTATTGATACCATTACCCCTGCCCTTCAGCCAGGGTTGACTGCAATGAAATGTAGCAAAAAGTGATTCTGCATAAAAAAATAGAATCTCTGCATACTTCAGGATTAAAAAAAAGGTAGTCAGACCCAGTCTTTTCCAGGCACAGGCTGGGCAATCATTGCCTTGTCTTAGAGCTATGCCCCTCCCAAAATGTGAGAGCCAAGCACAATGCAAAGGATGCAGTCAAACCCATGGCCATCATTGCTATTTCAATACTAAAGCAGACAAAGAATTCAGATTTCAAACTCTTCCACCATAAAACTAAGCTAATAGCACTTCAACCAACATAGTAAGAAACCCTCAAAAAGCCGGTAGATCATTGCAGTGTACATTTGCTGCAGTGAGGGCTGAGGAAGGACATTTCACAGGGCTGGCATTATGGAAATCATCAGAGGCTGCTGGAATGTGTGTGGAGGCAAAGCCATCTGACTTTCATACAAACCCAAGCAATCAGGCAGCACTGAACTATTTTTGTGGAAATAAAATATTATCCATTTATGAATTCCAGATGGGAAGGGACAGCTGTCGAGCTTATGACATCATTCCCCTTGACACTGGAGGACAGAAAGGAAAAACTGGGAGTCACATGTAAAGTATGTCAACAGTGATGACAAAACTGGGCAGAATAATGTGGGGAGGTTGGGCAAAGCTACTGGCATAATGGCTAAGACAGAGAAGGTCAAGTGCACACTAAAATGAAGAGGAAGCCACAGGACAGAGTCTACGAAGTTTGTTTGCAGAATATTATCTGTCGTACTTTCTGTGCTAAATACAGAAACCAAACATCAGGGTTATTAGGACATTTTATGTAACAAGAAAATGATTTATGATTTTTTGTAATTTTCAAAAATGCAAAAGTCACTATTCCTCTGTTTCTATAAATTTTGAGAGCCTCATCAAGCCCTTTTTAGATTACTTTCTAATTCCTCCATATCTAGTTAATTTCTTGATTTTTTTTGTGTTTCATTTGTGTTTGCAGCGCTGTTATTTTTTTTGTGTGTGTGTGTGTGGTTTCTTTTCTTTTTTTAAAACCTATTAAAGAAAAGAAGGTGATACATTTTTGCAGGCACAAGGGGATTGTGGAAACTTGTTTGCTCTTAATAGTAAGAGGTAAAAGACAGTCAAAGGATTTGGTCCTGAGACGGTCTGTTACACTAAAAATGAAGTAGAATTTTATGTGTCACCCTTGCCCAGTGGTAAAATATTCTGAAGATCCTGGGCATGGTGGAATGTCGGAAAGATTAATATTTCTTGCAATTCAATTATGAGAACCTTAATAATGTTCTAATTGCCAAGGATTTTCTCTGAATAGCAAGAACTCCTGGATAACTTGTCATTTTGTAGTTGCATTTCAATGTCTAATTCCCAAAGACAAGACTGATACAAGCGATGATTCAATGGAAACTGCATTTCTATGGACTAAGAAATGAAAGAAATATAGGGAGAAGCGAAAACTTGGAGAAGATTGCTTTGCTGAATGAATTTTGACTTTGTCACTAAACTTATGTGAGTGGCAGACCTTTAGAGATAAAACAGTGTATGAAGGTACCATCTGCAGCAACCGGGAGGTTGGCGGGTGCCTCTTATTGAGCTACAGCCATCAAAAGTGAGGCTGACAGCCCTAGATGCTGAATTTTAAGGAATACTTTTCTCCTGCAGGCACAGACAAATGGTCTCTTGCAAATGCTGTATTGCAGGAAGGCACCTCAGAATGTCAGACAAATCCTTGAGTTTCTTTCTTTTCTCCTGTCTCACATCTTCCTATCAGCCTTTGGTTAACCCTCTCCACAGCTCACATACTACAGTTTTTCTAGCCTGAAATTGGCTGGGCTTTTTTATGCTATTATAATAATGCTATTAGAGAAGCTTTCAGGAAGGTGCTGTGACAGATCTGTGTTTCATTTTCAGTTTAGGACCACTCCAAAGTGCAAACAAGAATTTTTGTCTTTTTAACAAATATTTTGAAGAATAAACACTGTGTCTATTATACTAAAAACCTGAATATAGGGAACACATTTTTAGGTACTTTCAGATGTATTAGTGAAGAGTTTCTTGCTAAACACACATAGGTTTCGTAAAGAGCCAACAATATTTTTTGATAACACAAAGTAGTTCTTGCTTATGCCCACACTAATTTTAAAGCTTACCAGAACTCTTGTCAAACACATAAGATTTCCCTCAGCTAGGGTACTTGCAGGTTTCAGATCATATAATTTCTTTCAGAGGCACTAATTTTATCCAGTCATCAGCACCATCTCACAAACTCTATAAATGCTGGTAAAGCTCCTTTGTCAACTTGCCATAGATTTTTCTGTTCTGTCCAGAACATTGAGCCACAGTGATGCATGGAAGTTCCCACCCACTTTTTTGTTGCCTTAAGCCTGCCTACCACATGCCACCATGTGCTGGGTCTCATCTCAGGGTGGTGATGGATGGTTCCAGGCACAACTATGCTGAACTGTTTGTAATACACTGTCAAGATGGTTGTACTGTTGGTATTGTTGGTTCCCCAGCTTAGCTCACCATATAGATGCTGCCTTCTGCAAGTAAATTGTGCCAAGCTCTCATCAAGCCAGAGCACAAGCGATGTGCTGATGAGCCATGGTGGTGTCACGAGTTGCTGATGGCAAGTCATTTTAAGTAGTAGCATGATATTTAAATATATTGGCTGGAAAATCTGTGTTATTGCCACTTGAGGCATCTAGGACAGTACCAGAACATTCAGGAGGGAAGGTAATTAGCATAATCAGAAGAGGAATGACTCCTTCCTCCTTTAGGAATGATTTAATATTGGTGGAGCTGTGCACTAATTAACCTTTGTTGCCAGGATGCTGTGGTCCTGCTGTAATAACCACCTTTCTTCTACATGTGCCCTCAGCTGACTCAAGGTCATCTGACCCTTCCTGTTTGTCTGGTTTGACACTGGTATGGAGAGCACTGCTGAGGGTAACCTCTTTTGCATTTCACAATTTCTTTGCAGGACAATGAAAGATTCAGAGATCTCTTGTTAAGAGTTCTTTCACAAACTATCCAAGGATGCACCAATTTCTTAGTCATATCCTGGCCCTGTGCTGGTAAGGAAATATCATATGTAAATGCAAAACATTGTATGTAAATGCAAAACAACATATGTAAATACAAAACATCAAATGTAAATGTGAAACATCATATATAAATGCTAAACACCACACTTTTCTCTACATTTGCAGGTTCATGCTCCAGCTGCTAGTTCTGCCCAAGGATAAGAGAACAGATTTCGGCACCCCTGAATTCAGAATAAAGGTGGAGCTGGGCTGTTCACCTGCTCCCACAGTCAACTCGCACCCTACCGAACGACTCCTCATATGAGGAGATGCAAATCTCTTCTCCAGCCTGTATTCTTCTTATAATATCTCCCACACATATGACACTTTCCTCTAAGAATCTGTTTTTCCTGGGATGTAAATGTTATGACAGTTTAATATTTTTAACTGCCAGGACTACTGCAAAGGATAAGAAGGACTGGTATAGTTCTTCCTATCATACACTGAACCCCTAAAACCGATGCAAACTACTAGGCATATAAATATTTTTCTGTTGCTGTGTGTGAAAGCTGTTTAGTAACAGCATCTGCAAGCAAAATATGTTGAGTATTGAGGCAGGTTATCCAGGTTATGGGTAAGCCCTGAAATCTAGGGCTGTATGTAAGAACACTCCAGGGGCTACTTGCTACATGAGGAGACCAATAACCAAGAGAGAGTCTGAACAGGAAGGGCAGCTACTCTAAGAGGACCCAGACCTCATTATCTGTGAATCACAGTTAAGAAAACAGTTTCAGAGAGTACCTGCTTGTTTCCTGGGACTATCTGGAATCCCTCAGAACCTGCTGAGATTAAACAAATTCCCTTTAGACAGTGATATGTGTCAGGTTTCCTGCAGTAATTGATAGAGAACACAAATACAACTCTGGTTTGTCTGTTAAGAGTATCCTGGCTAAAACATTTCTGTGAGGATGGGACTAGGGCTCTGCCTGTTCAGGCATCTGTCCTGTTTAGCCATTTGGGCACAATGGGGAAAAGGCATTAAGTAGTGTTCTTGTCTGTCTGATGCCATGGCCATGGTCACCCCTTAAGTGTTATTTACCCTGCCATTGTCCCCTGTCATGATATGCCTAGATGCGGGCGTTAAAACAATTTTCTTTCCTTTTTATTTCCTTCTCCTCCATCTTTTGAGAGAGAAGGTGTTACCAGCCCTTGAGACACCTAATTTCTGAAGCAGGAGTTTTACTTCCTCCTCACCTTCCTCAGATTGCTCTTGATGACTTTTTATAGGTCTTCTTCAGATTTTTTAACCTGAGTCTTGTGCAGTTTTCTAGTCTTCCTATAATTTGTCAGGCAGCAATCTACTTCTGTGGGTGTAGATTTTGGAAATATTGCAGATATTCTATTTGTATTTCTGTCTACAGTGATAATACACAGGCATCCTCTGGGGACCAGGTCTTTGGTGGGCTGGTGCCATTGCATTGCAAATGTGAAATGCCATCAAAGTGTAAATGTGGAAGACTTTTGTTCTGTTTCACTGTTGGAAATTCTGAGGGTCTCTATGAATAAGGGGAAACTTGGCTTGTTCTGCAGGGTTGATTCACAGCTTTTTAGATAGAGAAACTTTTGGGTGACAACTTGGCTGAATGAGGGAGCACTCTGGAGGGCACTGTGAGGGTTGGGTGCCTCAGGGATATTATTCCCTGGCTGGAGAGAGCACTCTCTCTCAAGCCACATTGACAGGCATTCCAAGGAAAATACAGCATGGGCAACAGAAAATGAAACAAAAAAATGTAGATTATTTCAACTGATATCCTCATAGAAAGCTGTGACTTTTATCTGTGACTGCTTTGTGGCTACCATGAAGGTTGGCAGTAAGAGTTCCCTTGACAGCTGCAGCCCTGAAAAGCAATATCAGCTTTGGGTTTGCAGAAGCCTGACCAGGAGCCACATTATTTGAAAATAAAAACTGTCAACAGCTGTTTAAAGTGAATATATACACCTCTCTTTCGCCTCTTGACTTTCTTGCTCTTTATTTCAGATTGCTGTTTAATCCTAGAAGACTTTTCATCTTGTTCCTGGACTGATACAGACAATAGTTTCTTTGTTCCTGACATTATATCTGACTCACACCAGGTCCCTTGCTTTTTTCTCCCCTTGGAACCATAACACTTACTGTGAGTAAGCAAACAGTATATATTATGAACAAAGGCCTTCTGAAAGTTTAGAAAATTGCAAAAGTCATATGAGTCTATTGAAAAGATCATGTGAGTTCTGGGGTTCAAATCTTCCAGAGCCCAGTGACCCTACAGAGGCACCTGAGCCTTGCAGCTACTCTGCTTAAAAGTCTATCAATTAAAATTTCCTATATAACTTCAATTAAGAAATTCCTAACAACCTGCTGAGTACATCTGATAACTACTGCGCTTTATATCTAGTTCTTTATAATTGACTTGCACTGCACTCTGTAGATATGTATTGGTAGGGTATTATTTGGAAAATACATGATTTCCTGCCAGTGCATAGTTTCCTCTTTCAGACTAATCAAAGTCAAATATATCAGAATAGATACAGGGGGTTTCACAAAAGAAGACCTGGTGAGATATGTACAGGCAGTTAAATATAAAGGAGGAAAAAAAGATACAAGTGTTCTTATATTAATTTTTTGAAAAACTTAATTATTTCAAATAGCTCTTTTTCTGCTGTTGATTTACTAAAGCTAGATTGTGGAAAGCAATGAAAATAAAGTCATAACTCCCTACGCATTCTTATTTTGCTTTGGACTCATATCTCACACTAATATAACTTTCACAGAGTCTGTGTCTCTCTGTGCACAACTTGCTCACTGAAACAATGAATTCTCCTTGAGTACAAGATTTGCGTATCATTTTCATGGTCAATTGCTTTTGGCATTGTTACAACAAAGATGTTTTAGCGGTGCAGGGTACTAGTAGTCTCTGAAAAGTGCACTGCTTTTCCTTGTCGTCATGCTTTTCCTACCCCTTTTTGTCTAGAGCTAAAGAGGAAGGAAGCTACTGATTTATGTTCTAGCTCATTCTCTCAGTTCCTCCTCTTTTGAGAAAAGTGGGGATTAAATACACAAGGAAAGGGAGTGGTGAAAGGTGGTGGTGAACTGGTGACAGGAAGCATTTGTTACTCAGGGCCTACAGTACAGTAAAATTCATCCTTAGCAGCACTGGGTGAACTCAGATGGGAATAAGGGTTAGGACAAGGTGAAAGAAGAATGCTTGCTCTTTAAGGTCTGCCAAAGGAAATACTTTATTTTTGTGGTTAGAGTCTTTCTGGTAATGTGCTCCACAGTGCTTTGATCTTGATCAAACCCCCATAGAAAGGCTCTAGGATCACCACCTTTCCTGCATCCTCATGCATTACTTGTATGATGAATACCATATGGCATATTAGAAAAAAACAGAAAAGCTTTTTAAAATGTGTATTAGGTAGCATGGGCTGAGATAAGTTGGCTGGAGTTAGAATAAAAGCATTTCTTTCCAGAAATATGTGATGTAAAGGGGAGTCTTAATAATAAAAGAGGGTAGTCACTCTAGACAAGCCATTGATTCTTCATTTGTTTTGCACTAGATCAAGACACTTCTACTGGTGTATTAAAAGAAGAGACAGGTTTTTTTTCTACAATCTGAGTCAGAGTTGCTATAAATGCGAGGTTCTGAGATTCTATATTTCAGCTGAAATACTCCAGCACTGGCAGACAGGATACTGTTAATGGATAGAATTCCTTTTATATTTTTATTTATATATATACGTTTTAGCACTTGCAGTTTCTTGTATCTGATGATTTCTACTATTACCCATAGATATTTACCTTAAACCTAAACTCTTTTTTCTTTTATTTGTTTCCCTGTGAAACATGTCAACCAGGGTCAAGGTGCCTTGTCTTCACAGAGGTTTTTGGATCAGTGTGGAACACGCATTCCCCAAGGGATGTGCTTAAGCGGGCAATCAGCAGAATGAAGCTGCCTTCAGAACCCCCAAAGGTAGACTAAGATTGTCACCCTAGGACAATGAGGTATCAGACTGCGCTTTAGGCTGGAGGCAGCGAGCACAGGTCTATGAACTAGAGGTGAGATGTTTCCTGTGTGAGTTCCAGATGTCCAGGAAGCCAAGTTTCCTTCCTGACTGCAAGCTGCTGTACTTAGAGCTTCCACTGGTTTGATGTAATTGACCACATGGTAGTCCTTTGGTTATCATCCTTTTATCATGTGGCTGTCCTGGATTCTGTGATTACTTAGTTACTTCATTTAAAATCTAAAGCATTCAGCACCCAGAGCAAAGAATTATTGACTTTCCCAGTTCTGGCCATACGCTAGGTCATGTAACTTTGAATTTAGCATTTTTATGTTTCTAAACTAATACTTTCTTCTCCATGAGACACATTTTCTCTGGCTAAGTCAGATCCCAGTATCCCTTGCTGAATAGCTTGCTTAGTCATATTTGCAACTAAGCAGTTTTTCAGATTGAGTGCCTTTCACCTATTTATTAGTTATAGCACATTTAGATCACATTGAAGGCAAGTAGACTTCTTGCTTTTCCAACCTTCATAGTATTACCTTGCCTGCACGCAAGGATATGGGCTGCCAAATCTATTAAAATATGATGGGATTAAGAAGCATGACTTTTTTAGACTCTTTTGAAAATTCAGACCATAACTAAGTCATAATCTGTGTATAACTGGAAGCATTGCTTTCAGATGTAGCAAAAAACCTGAATTTTTTTGTCTGTACTGTTATAAAAGTGTGCTTATCTTTCAAAGACATTGATATTTTTTTTGCCCCACACAGAAGTTAATTAAGATCTTGACCTATAACAACGACAACAATAATCATCATCATCGTTGTCCTCATCATCTTTGTGCTTTTATTTCATACTGAATTGTTCTAACAGTCATATAAAAACCCACAAAAGATAGATCTCTCCGCAAACATGACATCAGTAGTCTCTGCAGATGTCAGTTTGCCTGTATAAATCTGAAAACATTACTTATGTATAAAGCTTAAAAATGTAATTTTGAGCATTGAAATAATTAAAAATTTCTGTAGTGCTACTGGGAAGATATCTTAAAGCAATACCCAGGTCTCCACAAGAAAGAAACCTGAAGCAAACCATATTTGTTTGCAGAATATTGATAGGCCCCTTGTTATTAATAATGCAAACTTTTTCAATATGAATATACTGCACATTTTCCTTGTCCGTTACTCAGGCCAGTTATCACAAATGCATAAAATTTACATAAAATGTAAACATGATGTATTATATTTTGGTTTGGATGAACAGTGAGGGTTTTTTGTCCTATTCAATTTCTCTAATGTAATACCTCTATTGAAGTTGATTTAGCCAGCCTCCTCTGATCCTGCAAGATTGAAAATGAGTGGGTGTCTGGAGTAACAGCGCAGGTGTTTATAACATGCTGATACTGTGCTGTATTTGAGCCACAGATAGAACCCAATGATTAATTACATCACAAAACATTCCTAAGAGACCAAATTTTTGGGCTGGATTGGCGTGATCCATAAAAGATAGACCTGGAGCTAGGTTTCAAGAAACTTCAATGTATAGAGTAGTTTCAGTGCTCATTTCAACTTCATATCAGTTTCTTAAATTTCAGCTTCTGGTATAAACCAAAATATGCACTCAAAGCCCTGGTTTAGGGTGGGACCCTCTCCACACTACAGGATATATGGTTGCATGTTTTTCCACCTGCCAGAATAATATCCTTACTCCTTGAATTTTAGATTTGCTAAAGGAAGTCATCAGGGCTATATGGCTACACCAAGTGCACCAATGCTCAGTTAGGAGTAGGGAAGATAATGTTTCACCTACTTCTCAGTTGAGGAAAGATTCCTGCCTTCTTGAGCACCCCTAAACATTGTGCAGCTTTGCACTATCCTAAAAGTTTATGCTTGCTTTGCAGACTCACTTAAGCCCTCTACTGATTTCAGGAATGTTTTTCTCATCCCACAATTGAAATACCAGATTTTGGCCTTTGCTTGCATCCCATCTCCAACTGAATGAGAGGCAGATTTATGGATTTAGAAAGCCAAATCTTCTTCTGGGTGATGGCTTTTCCTGAAGGTATGGAGGATTGCAGATACATACCAGTGACTGTGCTTATGGCATGTGAGTGATGTAAGGAGAGCTCTGGTGTAGGAAGCTTTCTTTGACATACATTTAATGTTATGCTCCAAAGGGCAGTGGAATGCTTTGAGTTTGGACGCCAAGTAAATGTCTTCAATTTGGTTCTCAATATTCATCTGTGACATCTTCCTGCCCAGAAAAGCTACAAAGATTTTACAGACTATGGTATTGTTAAGAGATGTTGTGTACAATGTCACTTTTTACATTTCAGTTATAGGGGAAACTGAGGGATGAAGCTCAGATATTCTTCCAGATATTGACACTAATGCTAAATCTCCTACCAAATTTGCCTTACGCCACCAGAGGTTCTATATAAATCATTGTATATATTTAGAGAGAAAGATATTGATATGAGATAGATGATAAGAACTTGTCTGTTGGGAAAAAGGTTAAGTTATTAAGGCCTGTATAATTATTAGAATAATAACAAACTGCATGTTAATGGATAAGCATCACATGTATATATTTTTCTGTATCTCTACCTCTGTGTATTCATTAGAAGATTAACTGCTGTAAGCAGAAGAGCAGATTTATTTGGTCTAATTGTTTAGCACAGAATAACAAATCCTCTGTGTGCACTCTGCTGGAATTGAGACTACGGAGTCCATTGACTTGAACTGGGACAGAATTTCAACTATTATTCTTAGCACTTCTCTCTCACTCCTTTTTTTTTTTTAAATGGATTGGTCACTTCTGACAAGAGTTGGCACAGAGGGTCTTTCTTGGTAAAAATGTAAATTTTAGTAAGTGGAATAATAATAGAAATGAGACCTTTGTCTCTTGAAATTAAAGTGCTGGTAAAGCTGAAGCTGCCAGCTTTGTATATTACAGCCTGAGGAGATAATATATTGAATCATTCATTTCCTTTTCCTATTCTTTTTGCTCTCTTCAAAAGCATGTTGTGTTTCAAGTAATTTCAGTCCAATAATGAATATAACACTGACTGACTCACCATCATACAAGATCTGCTTTGGGATATACTTTATCATGTTTTGTTCCTGTGCTGTCAGAGTACTTACAAAAATGGAAAAAGTCACTTACCATGTGGTGAGCTTATGCTGCTTCTTGATGCTTTTAAACCACTGGGCCTTTGTGTGATGAGAAGCCCACCTGTATGTGCCTAAATGTCTCTGATTTTGGCTTCTATCCCTTATTACCTGAAGATAGCAGCTTTCTAATGCTAAGCCTGTACAAGAAGAATTAGCTAGATTTATTGTTCAAATTATTTTTTTGCTGTGATAGAGGACTGTCTTGCCCCCAATACTCAATTTTCATTAATAAGTCATGAATAAGTGGTGAAGTAGAAAGCATCTTTGTTAAATTTTTCAGATGGCAATGAAATGTTGGTATGCTACAGGACAGGCTTGTAAATGAAAATGGTACTGCCAAACCTGGACACAGCACAGAAACAGGGATTTTGTTGAAGAAATGTAAAGTGCTGTACACAGAAAGAAATTAGTTGCACAAAGGCAACAAATTTCCCAGTATTCTGACTGGGAAGAAGTGCTGCTTGGGAGAGAGATCTGGGTAACCTGGGAAGGGATGGAAGGCTTAAGGTGGATTTCAATACTACTTTAATATTATTGCATGTTCTGAAAAAAATGTGCAAGATGAAATACAGCTCAGAAACCTGATTCTTTGACTCTACTGGAGCCCATTAAAGTTTAGACAAGAGACTTTTTCCAGTTTGAACACTGCAGTTCAAAACAAGAGTTGAGTCAACTGAATACATTACAGGAGAGATTGGAAGCCTGTGGACATAACCCAGGAAGAAACAGGTGATGAATATATTGGGGCTTGTCCTAAAAAGCCGTATTGTATTTGAGTGTCAAGGTTTTGGCTGGGGTGGGGGCGAGCGGGGTGATTTCTATGAGGAGCTTCTGCCCCCTGCTGAGACGTTCGCACAGATGCGTGCAGGGGGATTTCCTGAGCTTGGGAAACTCCAGGTAAACTCCAAAAACCCCCAGGAGCTGGCAGCTCTTGAGAGAGCAGGTGACAAGATGTGTTCAGGGCCAGGAGTGATGGTGGTCACCCCCCACTACCATGAAGGACAACCTTGGGGAGCATGTGGAGTGATCCCAGGGCAGAGGGTGGAAACAGGAGATCTGTGATGTCTCTTCCAACTGAAACCATTCCGTGGTTCTCTGATCTTAAAACAAGTGTGAGCTAATGGGGATTATGAAGAAAAATTCATTGATTAAATCAATGTGATTGGGAGTTCTGTTAAATGTGGATAAGGACCAGTTTATTGTATCTTCTACAGCTGTACGAGACATAATCCACTTAAGTGGATAGTGCTTGGCCAAGCAAAAGAAAGAACAATACTGGAAGCTGTCATTAATTTATACACGTGATAGAGATTTCCAGTGCTAGCCCTCTGTATTGAGAAAAACAGATTTGCTGTACTGACTTGATTACAAAATGGACTCATGTTGCTCTTAGAAGCTGAGGGTCACTGATGAGAACAGAGAAAATGATGACTTTCAAATTAAATTCTTATATAATAATTCACATAGCTTTAATAAGTGTCTAATAGGTGCTGAACTCCAGGAGACGTTGATAAGGGTATAAGGGTCTACATGTGTTTTGCAGTATTTGATCTGCACAGCATAGATGACTATGTGTTTTAGAGTGAGGAAAGTGTACAGGGGAGCATAGTTCCCTTATCACAGGTAAGAGCATGAATTGGGAATGATACCTGCACTGATTTGGAAGAAAGCTTGACTAGCTCTGGATTAAAATTTTCCTTAGATTTAAAAAAGGTGAATGCTATTGTTTGACTTGTGAGCATTTTTGTTCATTTCAGAGCATGATTGCATACAAAAATGTGTCCCATTTTGATTCATACTTGTCACATGATCTGTTCCTATAAAAACATTTCCAATTTACATGCCCAGCTGATGTGAAATAGCAGCCACTAGCAGCTTTAGAAAGCAATCTCCTCAAAATTCAGCCAACTAGGTTTGCCCTAGAGTGTTATTGAGAGTAATATGAGAACATCATGAAAAGTTACAGCCTTATAAAATATAGTGGACTTTACCTTATTCCATATTTATGAGCTGCAGTGTCGATACAGCGCTGTTATGAAGTTGAAATGATACAAACATTCTTAGGGTTTGACCCTGCCAACAGTGGCTCAATATTCTACTAGTGATTTTAATCATGTACCTGTGTATGTCCAAGATTGGATCTTTAATCTGTGTTTTATGTTGTTAGCCACTGGTTAAAAGGAAAGATGTATGTGAAAGGGAGAAATTTAGCAGGTATAGTGTTAGTCCAAAGGTGTACTGCACTGCAAAGTTTGAGGAAAATTGCTTCAGCTATTTTTGAGTTAGCCGAGTGTTTTTCAGCTGTTAAGAAAATTGTTTCAGCTATTTCATGCTTGGGTAACTCGGTCTTGTTTAAAAACATCAGACCTCACGTAGCCTTGAAGTAGAAATGGGTACTCTGCATTGTGAGAAGGAAGCTACCTTTGAAATATTAGTGGGAATAATCATAAAACATTCAGGGAGAAGGTATTCTTCCCTCCTGTCTTCCTCTAGAAGAAGAGTGCAGCAACATCTGTTTCCTCCAAGCTTTACCTGTCTGAAGGTTGACTATAGCTCCTGAGGAAACTACTAGTATTTCTTGTTAGTAAATGCAGACCAGAGGAGGATGGATTTCAAAGGTCTGGATGATTTTTTTTCTTAGACCTGATTTAATATCCTATGAAGGTTAAGTGCTGCTGGACCTGGCCTATTCATGATATTGAGAGCTGCACCAGATACCACAGAGTGTATGTGACTATCTTTTTGACATTAGGCCAGCTTTTAGAAGTCTCAAACAGGTCTCAAATATTCAATACAGACTGAAGAACCAAAGTTCCTTATAGTTCAGGAAAGAAAGCTATTTTGTACTGATATTGTATTTAAGAGTATATTTTTAGATTATATATTTTTATAAACAGCTACTATCTTGTAAAACAGTTATGTTGTGGGCTAAAAGGGTGCATGGGTTGCTGAGCCAGAGGTTATTCTGCTCAGAACATATACAGGAGGTTTGATAGCATTTTTCTGCTTTCCTGGGCAAGGCATGCAAATGAATCTTAGGTATTCTAGTGGTGAAATTATTTACTGAAATCCTCTTTTTAGAAGGGAAGTCATAGAGAAACAATGCACTGGTGCAAGAAGAAGGTCAGTTTTAATCCTCACTATTCAAGAAATAGGTTTAGGTTTATCACAGGAGTGTTTCCACACAGAAAAGAAAGGTACAGAAGAGGCCAAAGCTATTTGTTATTTTTCTCTGTTGTTCAACCAGCCTCTAGGTATTTTAAGTTAATGGAATTACTTGGATCTGATATCATTTGTCTACTTAGAATTCATTAGTGGAGCCTTCACTTGAACCCATATATGTACAACTAACAAGTTGTTGGGAATTTCAGAAGAATCACCTTCTTTGGGAATAACCATGACTATTTGTTGGCTCTAAACATATTTTCATCTGATTTCTTTGGATGATTTCCAGATCTTCACATGGCAGTTTCTTATTGGTACATAGGCTGTTCCAGTCTCCCTTCCAGGACCAATCATGATATTGTGAACATATAAGAAAAAAAGCCTATTCGTCAAAACTATATTGTGAATTAAAAAATTGATAAATAGGTTGTCTTCATAAAATGGAATTTTTTTATAACTGTGGATGCACAAAAATAATAATTTGTATTTTTTTACATGTGCTGAGTGAGGTTATAATACTATGCATTCCTAAATGTGTCCAGGCAAAGAAATACTGTAGTAAGTGTAGGAGGTGAAACTTTAATCTTTCGGTTTTGTGCATATAAACCTTCATTTAGGACCATTTGTACAATTCATAAGAATTAATGAAATTAATAAGGCAATTATTTCTACCATGTATAACTTCAGGGAAAATTTGTGTATGCCAAAGTGGCTACAGTGTTGGGTCTTTGTCTTTCTCTTTTGCACAGCCCACGCTGTGAACCTTGTAAATTGTTTTCCAACATCCTGCATTTCCCAAAAGTATATGGAACAAAACCAAAGTTTTAGAAAATTTTTGTAGATATTTGTGCCATCTTTGTTGGCACTACATGTCATCTGTCTCAGGCATCTAAGTGACCAGTGTCAGTGTTTTTTCTCAATGGAGAGGGATTTTCTCCTTTTCAAGTGGGTTTGTTGCATAAGCAGCCAAAGTACGTGCTCTTATGTTGAGTTTCATTTGACTGTTTT
Source organism: Phainopepla nitens (assembly GCA_013400175.1). Classification (NCBI taxonomy): domain Eukaryota; kingdom Metazoa; phylum Chordata; class Aves; order Passeriformes; family Bombycillidae; genus Phainopepla; species Phainopepla nitens. Next base: position 884,423 of record VXBQ01007217.1, on the reverse strand, counting down.
GGCAGGCAGGAGGGGACATCCATACATAAACTAAGTGATGTGAAACCCTGTAGTTATTTGGGGAAAATCTTGAGGACTGTGGCTTGGGGTTAGAGAGTCTGTAGCCTCTTATCCTGAGCAAGTACGGGTCTATGACCACCACAAGGAGGATGTGCCCATAGTTTCATGGATTAGAAGAAACTCTTGAATCCTCACACGTGAGTCAAGGAACTGACCCTTCACTTGCTCAGAAGAAATGAAACATTTCATGTGGGTGCCCAAGGGAGGACAGATCTGACTCCCTTTTACAGAGATCAGATGAAGAGTGACATAGTTATCAGAACTGATCTGAACGGGTCATTCCCATTCTGCTGCACAGGAACAATGCTTCAGAGACAAACTGGGCTACTTTACTCATTCTGGAGAATATGATTGTCCTTGAGCAGCCTTGCAAGTTAAATGGGAGTAATCATGAAGGGAGGTAATAATCAGTGGGAATATAAGGTATCAGACTGGCCTTAATCAGTATGGTGAAAGCTGGGAAAAGTAAAAACAAAAACATTCAACCTGAGATTTAACAATGTATAGCCTGTTACATTACACCATTTTAAAATCAACCATGTGCACTCTTTAGTCAAAAATATATCAAAATGTACTCTCTGTGGGTTTTTTTTTCTTCTCTGCCTCCAGCATAGTCCATCTACAGCCAATCTGTGTGGGTACAGACAGCTGAGAAAATTTAGTGCAATTTCAGCTTCAATGCTCAAATTGTTTTTCTATAGGCCAAGTAGTTTAAAACAGCTTTACCTCTGGTCCCAGGTGTTGCTGAGGCAGCAAAGTCTCTGTGAGCCCCCACAAATCAGCAGGGAAAACTGCTGAAGCAAGAAAAATCTTTAATTGTGCAACCAAAAATACTAACAAAAAAATCAAACAAGCAGATTTTTTCCCAATTAAATGTTTCTGTGTTCCCATCAATGAGCACATGTGAGAGTTTTTGATATTTTTTCCATGGTACCTGGCTTTTAGAGTGGTTATCTTGGATCTGAGTTGCAATGAATCTTTACCTGCTTATTAGAAGTAACATTGTGGCGAATCTTGAATGGAGTGTAAAATTCCATACGAAATACATTTTAAATGTCAATTAAATACTTCAATTTTCTATGACCTCTCAATGGGACAGTAAAACAAGATCGTTTTCTGGCACAAAAGTGTCCAGATAATAATCTGTCATCGGTTGAAATTGGCATCAGTGAAGAGGCCTGAGACAAGTAAGAAACCTGAATGATGATGGCAATTCACTAAAGGGTGCATACAGGGTGGAGACTGGGAACAAAGGTGAGATAGAGAGAAGAATATGTTACAAGTGCTGTCTCTTCATTGCTCAGTTTAGAAAGAATGAGTAAAGTCCATTTTCTTTGACTTTTATTTAGCAGTTAGTATAAATAATGAATTCACTTCTCTTGTCTCCAAGAATATATTATGGGGAAATCTATGCAGTGTTCCCTTTTTTATCATGTCCCAAAGTCTTTCTACCAAATGCTTAATGCTGTCTCGAGGCAAAGGAATGTCATGTCTGCTCTCTTTCTTTTTCCAGGGCAATAAGAATCCAGCAAAGCTGGCAGCAGCAATGATGAAAAATTCCATGTTGGCCAGCACTGCTGGTCCAGTTCTACAAGATAGCACTTCATTTTATGACAAATATCATAGGATGTCGTGCTGGAGGTGGTCACCTGCACCAGAGACTCTAAGTCAGGACTAGAGACAAGGAACTGGCTAGAAATCCATGTTTTTGACTTAAAAAAACTTGCCTCTAACCATGCATCAGGAAAAGAAACAAACACCCTCCTTCTTCCTCCTTCTCCCCCAGCCCTCAATCCTTCTGCCCAAGCAGAATCACATAACAAAACTCTTTAACTCTGTTCAACTTCTCTGGTTATCTTGGGATCATTCCTAATTTCCATAGCAGGTAGTAATGTATAGGTTTGAAAGATTTTGCCAGCAGAGCAGACCTTCAAGAAGATGTAACCCTGGTGTAAAGATATTGCCCACTAAACCTGTGTAAGGCAAAATATAGCAACTTATTAGAAATCAAGGTGAATAAAAATAACTGTAGTAAGGTCATATAGATGAATTAGTGTACACTCTGATGGCGTAGAATCTCTTGAAAGCCTACTAAAAGAAAATTAATTTGCAGTGTAATTTATTGAAAGTATTTTTCAAATAAGAGTATGTTTCTGAAGGTGGTGAAAGTGCTTTTAAAATGCTTTGATATATTGATTGGTAATTTTTCACTTGCATATTGTTATTTAATGTTGCTGGCTCAGTTAATGTTTTTCCTGAATATGAATATTTAATGGTCTTGTATAGTGATCATTATGTTATTTTAAGCTTAACAAATTGTACAGACCCCTCAAGCCTTTCACAGAGGTGTTTTTGCATGCAGTCATAACAAAAATAAAGTACTGTCTAGCTGCTACTCAACCTTGGTATCACCGTAGGTGGGTTTCTGATAGACATTTCATAACAAATGGTAACTTTTCAAAGAGGAAGAAAGCTTCTGGGCAGCCATCAGCACCAAAAGGTGTGGAAAGGGAGAAAGATGATGGGGTGACACCAATCCTCAGCTGTTCCAAGAGGATTTTGTCATTAAATCAGCTGATATGCTTTCTATAGATGAGAATGAGGCGGGTTTTTAAAGGTAAAGTGAACTGTTGGCATATAGTCAAATTGTTATAAATGGGCCATGGATAATTTTGGTTTGGAAATTAAAGAACACTTTTTTACTATATAAAGCATACCTTAAGAGTTTTGATGGGTTTCAAGCTAGATCTTGCTCATTTTGTTACTTTGGACAGCAAGATACCACACTTAATATTCCTGGTTGTCCTCTCATTTCCATCTTGTGATTGAAAGACTTGTATCTGAAGTACTCACATATAATTTCATGTACATGGCAGAAAGTGTTAAAAATGTTAAGAGAAAGCATGAGGCCTATAAAGAGATTAAATTTTGAACTCATTTACCAACACAAAACATAGAAAATGGGATTAAACTCTCATATTTTTAGATGTCATGTGTCTACAGATATAGACATATATCCATATAGCTACTCTCCCAGTGATCCCTGAAGAGTCAGTGGCAAGAAACAAACAATTGCAGGGTCTCATTTTTCTAACTTATTTTAGTTTTCCTCTATAGAAAGACAGTAATCATATCCTAGAAATAGAAAATTTGCTCCATTTTCTATAACTCTTCATTTCGATAACTCTGCAAATTTTGTTTTTTTTTTTTTTTGGAAGAAATCTAAAATATGGTCAGACAGAATTCACTCATAATAATTTTGTCAATATTATCTGGTTTTATTTTCTAGAGTTATGATCTATGATCCTGGAGGTCTTTTCCAATCTTAATGACTGTGATTCTATGATCTCCCTTCCCTCCTACAGTAATATTTACTGCATGGCAGCTACAATCAGAGCCTGTCACAATGATGCCATGGCTTCCCCTTCTGATCTTTGGACCTCATGGAGGTCTGGATCCCCTCAAACAAAACTTCTAAATCTGCTCTTTTGAAGCTGATTTTCCTTTTCTCAGGGTTGCTGTCTTGACATACTCTGTACGAGTTTGGGATTTTCAGGAGGACAGAACTGGAAATGATCTCCTACCATGGTAGGGTCTGTACCTTGCCTCATGAGGAACCACAGAAAATGGTTACTTTACAAGTCATTCACTTGACAGCAGAGAATATCAATGGAAATTAGTTGTAGGGCAGAACTGTAAAACAATGCCTGTAGAACAGTCTAGTCTCAGGTTTTCAAGTCTGTCATTTTCACTTACCATGACTATTTGAAATGATCTTGAGTATCTGTTCAAAAAATTAGATTTTTCATAATAAATGCACTAGAATTATTTGTAAGGATCAGAGACTCTAAAACAAGTAGATTTCCTTAATCGAAATCAGAGTCTTCTTTTTCCTTATTCTTCATTCAGAAACGTTGAAAGAAACCATGAAAATCTGAAAGCGGCATTAAGGGAGCACATTCTTTTTCTGGTTTTACAGGACTTTGCCCATTGATATCTTGGTGTGTGACAGCAACACTCATTATAAGCATTAATAACAATTAGTTGCCATTTTTATGGACAATGAATCTACTTTTTGTGATCTCTTTTTAATTGTGACTTAAAATTGTAGCACTTGATACTGTTGCCATCTCTGCAAAAAAAATTATTTAACTCATAATAAGAAATCATTTGATTAAATTTTTTTGAAAAATGCTGTCAAATATGTTCTAGGCACAGACCCTTTGAAAGACAAGTGGCTCTTAAGAGGAAATTCTGTTGCTAGGAGACCATAACCAAAAAGTTTCAGGATAAAGTATTTTTTTTATTTTAAATAAGACATTTTGATTAATGATCATGCTTAACAGGCAAAGAACAAAGTTATCAGAGCTATCTCTATTATGATAAAGACCAGTAGAAGCATTCAATGGATATTTTAAAAGCATAAAGGGGAGGTCTTCAAGGGAAGTCTTGCCAAAACTAGAGACCCAAGGAGTCCAGAGCACACTGGTGCAACAAAAATACCCAAGTATCTGTAGGGAATATTAAATCTCACATTGAAGTTTTTAAATTTATCTCTGCCAGCATTAAAAACTAGATTTACCTTGTGAAAGACAGATTCTCTCATCTGTATTTTCCAGACAGAAAGGTTTGAATGTATGAAATGGTCTCTTGAAATTTCTTCTGGGCCACCTCATCTGGATTTTGCACATTTCTGAAACTTCTCACGCTACTCATCTGTGAAGAGTAAATATTAGCCTAGAGGGTCTTTGGCTTCGATCCACTGTGGAAATTCCTAAGTGTGTCAGCAACAGCTACCTATGTACAAATTTAGAAATATTTAGAATACACATGAATAATTCCAGTCTCATAAAGTATTAGCTGATGGTAACTGAGAGTCCAGTATTGATCATTTTGGTTTCACTGAGTAGCACCTTAACCCACAAAAAGACTACTGATGTCTCAGAAGGTTTATTTTGAAAAAAAAAGCCCAAGTACAGGCATTAAAATCCTGCCCCAGTGGCTCAATATTTATCTAGTTGTTTAATCCCATAGGTCTTGATCTAGTTTACAACTGCTGAAAATTGACTCAATAGTAGACTAATTATAAGTTCATAATAGAATCAAAGAGCAAGAAATCTTTAAAATGGCTATTTCTGCAAGGAAATCAAATTGCTTTCTGAGAACTAGCAACATGAAACAAAATGCAGATCTCTTCAAAGAAAGTTACATCACTTTCAGCTGTAAAACTTTGTGACTGTGTTTTCTGTAGATGTCCACAAAGGAAATTTTAGAAAAGAATCTTCTCAGCAGGTAGACTTTGTTTTCTTGAACTACTGAAAGATCCTAATTAGGTAGAGCATATCCCAGAACAGAGGCAGAGGTAGAGAAGATAGGTATTATTAGGAATATTATATATACTATAATTCTATATATATTTGGCCGCCTTTAAAAAAGCAGCATCTCCTCTAAGAATGTTCTGAAGCACTAGAAAGAAAACGTTTCAACTGTCATGCATTCTCAATAGCTTTTATTGATAAGGTTTTATTGGTAGGCATCTCCCTGGCAGTTCACACCTAGTCATCCTCTGTCAGCTGAATCAGTCAGGGTACAAAGGCACAAATTAAGGTGTAAAAGGCAGCCGTGAAACCTGAATGTCTCCATGACACAGGCTGAGATGTGCCTGTGAAGAGGGGCAGTGCTTGGAAAGGTTTTGCTGAAAGCTGAGGACTGATCCCCCGTAAACCACAGACCCGTGCCTTATTGCTTGTTTGCAGTTAGGATATGAAATCCAAGGAATGTTGCAATTCTCCTCAGACTTTCAGGGGGAAAAGGGACACATGCTGCATTTTCCTGTCACCTCTGGATCAGAAGGGAATATGTGAATATTTCTCTTAAAATACAGGTATAAGCTGTTTGGAAGGCTTGCATTTGAATATACACAATAGCAACGAAATGTAGAAGTTGGTCACGGATAGAAGATTTACTGTTTGGTAGTGTTTGTTTAAAGTACAGATATTGTTTACTTTGTTTCAGACTGGTAACAAGATTTTAAGGATGCCTTAAATTTTTGTTACTGCAGCTAATATGTTCTTTCCTGAGAATTATTAACATGTCCTTATCAGAAATTTGCATGAATTAATCCTTTATAATGCTTTGAAAATTTCTGACTACATGAAAGTCTGGCTTGTGATACTACAAAGAGTAATCTCAAATGCCAGACTGTACAGAGTAAAGCTGAATTTATGTATCTCTGAGTATATATAATGCCTACATATTGTTATATTTGTATTTCAAAAATTTTGGGCTTTTTTTTTGTTTTGGAAATCAATGATAACGTTATACTCTTCATCAAGCAAAAACTGAAAGAAAATGTAGGATTTTATCTCTCCTCTGTGGAAAAAAAAAGGCTCAAGAAGTGTAATTCTTGCTGTGACAGAGAGGTCTTGGTGCTTTACACAAGAACAGGATCATGTTGATCCACAGCAGATTTTTCAAAGAGAACGACAGACATCCAAATACTTATTAGCCTCGCCTAAAAGAAGCTTAACAACTTCAACTGATTGTTTCCCACAAGGTGTAAAACACCCAAGCAAGTTGGGAATGAGAGCTAAATCAGATTGCTGACTGATAAGGATCCTTCCCAAGGTTAATTACAAAGGCTTACCGCAGGCAAGCAACGGATTAAGCGTTTTAAACCTCTCTATGGCTACCGCTAAGAAATCTGGCGTACTAATTCTGCAATCTGTGTCTCTTTGGGTTACTATCAAAAATCATGATGAGGAAAGCACTTAGACATGAAAGGTAAATGAGGGTTTGGTTCCTCTGGAAGCGGTTGCTGAGGCTGGAGAAGAAAAACCCATTGGTTAAGGTGTAGAGAAGAATACAATGAGCATGAGTGGAGGAGGAAGAGGAGAAGAGACAGCCAGAGTGGATGGGAAGAACTGTTTCCCTTCATGAATACTTTGCAGCATATGTTTAGCTCCTGTTTGGGGGATTAATGAGTCTTTACATAAACTACCCTTAAAAATGGTATGGGCTGAGTGTTTGAAAGCTAATAATTTACTTTATAGCTGCATGTTGTCTGATGCACAGTGACTGCACTGTCAGGCAGCTGTTTCTCTAGTGAAGCCAAATGCGTGCTATGAAACTTGCTTTTCACACAGCATTCAAAGGAAATGGAGTTTTCAATGGACTTATGTGATACATCTTCATTTGGGCTTCATTATTTAAGAGATATTTTGCATGACTTGTAGCTTCTATGTGATAGCGTTTTTCAAATCCAGTTACACTGATTAGACATAATCTACAATGAAAGGGATATAAAAATGACTGATTGTGGCTGGCTTCTCTTTTAAAAGAACCAAGTATTTTGATACCTAATGAAAGAGAAAAAAAAGGCAGTTCTTGGCCCTGTACTTTTCTACATGACCTCTGACTGAAGACCATCACCTTCCTTCTAATGGTTTGATTTGTGTTTCAAATCAATTATTCAATAATTTCAAGCAGAGAAAGCTCTCTGTCTCTTTTGGAGTGTGACTTCTTTTTTTCTACACCCAACTGAGTTGCAACTAAATGCTTCACTGTACTCTGAACCCACTTTGCAATTTATTTCTGAATTTCTATTGCTTTCACCACACGTAATGGTTTTCAGAGGCAACAGAGGTGGTCCTGCAACTCACACAGTCTTCTGCTTCATCTTTTAAGGTAGTAAGAGATAAAAAGGAGGAGAGTAAAAAGTTATTCAGAGGTTAGAGAAGGGCAGCATAGATTAAGAAATAAAATGCTCACAAAGCAAATCCTACAGCCCCAGTTAATTGAATAGTTAAAATATCTCAGCTTCCATTTGCAAGTCCCAAAATACAACCTTTTGTGATGGCTTTATTTTTTGCTTCTACAGACTTCTGCTAAGCTTGTAGGTCTGGCAAGCTGCTAGAAAGCTCTGGAAATAAGTGATTTCTGTTCGCCCTATGGATTTTTCCAAGATACCTCGAACTTGCAGTTTTATTCTGCATATAAACCTTAAGTGCAATTGGGGCTGAAAATAGTGTCCTAGACCTTTCAGATTTTCCTGTGTCAAGAAACACAATAAAGAAGATACCTGTCTGAGCCCATACCCCAATTTGTCTCCTGCCTGTCACTTTTAAAGTAGCAATGGTGGAATAGTGCCTTCCTCTTGAGAAATTCTCTGGGCTCCTTCCCTGTGGGAAATAGCACAGTATTGTGATGCAGATTTCCTGCCAAATCTCACAAATCCCTCACTGTAGGGATTTCTCTTTTCAGTCGTCTATCCTCCTGCCTGTAGAGCACTCACATTCAATACAGAAGGCTTATCACTTCCTTTTTAGAACTATAAGAACCAACATCACAGCCTGCAAAAACCCACCTGGTGAGCTAGATCTCATTTATTCAATTTTTGAATCTCACTGAGGACTGCTTTAGAGAGGAAGAGTCTCTGATAAGTTATTTGCAATTTCCTTTAAAATATGCCTGCCTCAACTGAGTTTCAAGAGACTCCTGCTTTCATGCACCAGCAGATAGAGCATAATTATATTTGTTGCTAAATGGATAACTGTGATGTCCGATATTTAATTAGTACCACCTGTCTAACAGGATACATGCAAGACTGCGACCGTAAATTATGAGTGCCTCTCAGACATAAAGAAGAGGAAACCAGGCATAGCTGTTAGGGAAACAGATTCATAGGCTGACTCTGGATTGAAAGGCAGATTCTAAGTGATCGTTCAAATTAGCACAACCAAAGCACATGGATGTTGACATCCACTGAATACACTCAAGCTTCCCATCTGTGACTTGTGCTTTGTGCAGAGATGCTGTGGGTACATGCACAGATTTGGATGTTCAGAAGTGTTCCTGAATCCACATTTCAGACAGAGGCAATGCTGTCATTGCAATACATTGGTCTTGCATCACTCTGCAGCTGTTAACAGGATCACATGTGTGCAAGACATATCTCATCATGCATCAAAATGTTCTTCTGGAGAATATGCCACATAGAGCAGACCAGAACTGAGTGTTAGGCCATTGAGTTTGCCACTGTTGGGTCATTTAATCTTTTCTTTTTAGTATTTGCCTTTTTTTTTTTTTTTTCCCCAGAATTGAAGGAAGAAAGTTGAATAGTTGTGAAAACAGATTGCATGCGCCTGAGAGTTGTGAGGCATTGCAATACAACAATGAACAATGTAAGCAGTTAAATCCAGCTAAAAATACACTAATACACAAATGCATTTATATCCTTTTGTACCCAGGGAATAAATTAATATTTTTTGTTAGGATAAGCCCTAATTTTGACTGAGAGAAAAAACAGACAAAAATGAACTGAACATAAGATGGCTGATTGTTAATGAACATAGAAAATTTTACTAATAGGCAACAACAAGATGTATTTCATAACGTAATTACCCCAGTTGCAGTTTGACCTAGATGCTAAAGATAGACATAAGAATGTCAATTACTTCTTTGCAGACCCTAAACAACTAGAATTTAGACCATATAGTTCACCAGGTGAGCAACAGGTATATGGAGGTACCATAGTGTGACAGAGCTCGGATTCAGCAGAGGCCTGGGATGTTTCCTGATAAATTACTGTCATTTACTAATACCTGTGCAACACTCAGGCAGAGTCTACTGTTGGAATGATTCAGTTCCACCTGGTACATGCTGCAGTTTAAAAAGAAAAGTGATCTGCCAGCAGTAATAACACTGTCATAAATCTGGCAGTCCTAAAGCCTAGTGTTCTATCTTCTGCCCTCTTAAGTTTGCCAAATTGTTACTTTTAACACTTAGAGGCATATTAATATAGCAGGTTTTTATAGGTGGGTCTCTGTTTAAGTGGGCCTAGATAAAATGAGAGCAATGTTTTAATTGTGATTTGGGTCTGAATACATTTTAGAGGCATTTCAGGCTCTTATGCAGGGATCCATATTTCAGAAATTATGTAGTTTTTGCTCAGCTTGCTTTACTTTCCTCTTTATAATCAGGCATTTTAAGTTTGGTTTTCTGTTTGGTTGGGTTTTGTTGTTTTGTTTTGGTTTGGTTTTTTTTTGCTTGTTTAGGTTGTTTTTTTAGGGGTATTTTTGTGTGTGTGGTGGGAGGTGCATTGTTTTTAATTATTACTTTCTTCTTTTCCCCATGGTTCCTACAACTGTGTTAAAAAAACTTTCAGAGAAGTTGTAACTGAGTTTTGAATATGAGAGCTGAGACTGGGGTGCTGAGGGAGACACTATTGTTTTATTTGTAATGTCTTCAATCTAGCATTATGTTCTCATTTTATTTTTGCTTTTAAGGCTGCATAGAAACCTCACTTTGATAGTTTGTACTATCTGTTGGGTCTAGCCTTCTCTAACAGTGAGGGGAGATAACTGTTTAACTACTTGACCTTTCTGGCAATGGTCTGGTAGAAGATTATAATAATCTTTCAGCTTCCAACAGTGATAAGCTAGTATCCAGGCAGTGTTTTGCACTGTAATATTTATGAATGATCTGTGGCTAAAATTTCTCTAGGAAAGAAAGCAACATATTTCCCATTTAAAAGATGTACTTAGAGAACATGAATATGTAATAATAACTTATTTTCAAACCAAAGAAGCTCATTCTTACTGTGCTTCTACCAAGAAAAAATGGATTGGATGATCCTTGAGACATCCTTCCTGCCTAATATTCTATGATTCTGTGATTCTGTTAGCTGGTTTAGTTTGGACCAACAGTGAATAAAATATAATTTCACCAATTATTAATTAACCTGTCAGTCTCCCTAACCATTTCTTAAACTCAACATTTTTTTCTTAGTAGAAAATATCCAAAAAGGTGATATTATAAAGGAAAGCAAGTGAACTTCAGTATGATAAAACTAGAGAGTAATTTACACTGTAGGACACTACTGGAGGTAAGGTACTGAGGCAGGTTAATCTCCTCTGCTCATGCTTTCAGATCCAAACACAATATAACTAAAGATTACTTGTATTTACCAAAGTTTTTTTCTACCTCTTTCTTCATTTGCTACTTCCCAAGAGCTTCAAAGAGCCAAAAGTCTATTTTACCTTTTTGTAAGGTGTTTACATGTGTGTATGTTGTGAGATTAAGAGTGTTTATACATTGTAACTCTCTGATAGAGTGAATAGAGTTTTGGAAGGGATAAAGAGCTACTTCCACTTAAAAATACCTTCATTTATTCTTAAATCCTTCTTACCTACAATACTTTTCTAGTGTGTCAACAGCTGCCCCTCTGCTGAAATGTTAATTACAGATTTATTTCATGAAAATAAGAACCCCGGACTAAGAAAATTATGATGAATTTGAATATGTGCAAGGCTCCATCATGAATAAAGCAGCCTTGTGAATAAGATTTTCTCCATGAATGGCATGCTGGAATACTTGGTTTTAATTCGCTTGAGTTAGAATACAATTAAGGCAGCACACACTGCTATGATCTCTCTCTCTTTTATGAACTTAGAATTAATTTTTCTGATTTTTAAATAAACAGTTACAGAGAGATATATCTACAGCCTGATTAAAAAATTTCTGAAATCTGAAAGCCTTCAGTGGATTGCAGTGAGGTCTGGATGAGTGTAGTTGCCATAATCCTGCATGATCCTGCAGGAGAAGGAACCTCTTGAGGACTGCCATAAAATTTCAGAGACCATGGTCCTTACTGACAGTCCTGCTTAGACAATTTGAACAATTTAGACATTATTTAGAAAGTGGGCTGCACTTTTCATAGTGAGTGTCTCTCTGCTTCCTACATTTGTAAGTTAAAAAAACATATACTACACCTTATTCTTGATATTCTCATGCCCTCATAGGGAATATTGAAATCCTTAGAAAGGGCTAAATCTTGGAATCCTGGAAATACAGAACTGGAAATGGTTTCTTGTTATTCAATTGCAAGCCCCTGACATTATGGACACAGTATAATGTATTTACTTTTTTTAAGTGTTTCAAATAGTGTATTAATAGTAGCTAAATGTTTTATCCCTGGCACTTTACCTGGAAGATTATTTTAGAATAACCTCTGTTTTGTGTCTTACTGCATTACAATTCAGGTTATGGCCATTTATTATTGTATAAAACACTCTCCTCATGTATAAATAGCTCCTTTATCTCCCATATTTGTGCACTGGTTTACATGCAGGCACCAATCACATCCCTTTGTGTTGCAAGGTGAATTTTTCTCTTGTCTGATTAGCCACTCAATGGATAATGACAGTGATCCTTCTCTATGCCTATTCCATTTCATATCTTCCCTGAAAATAAATGACCAGAACTGTACACACGATTACAAATTAAGTCTCATTGAGGCTTTGTATAGCAGAATTTATTCTTTTCTCTCTGAGCTGGAAACACCTTCACTGATGTATTGTAGGATGGCATTTGAGTTTTTCCATGCCTGCCATCCCTCGATAGCTTATAGCCATCCTGTGATCAGTGTGCACACCTGTGTCTCACTCTTCCCGGTCACTTCTAACTGGCAAGTTCCTAATGAATAGCAGAAATTCTTATTCATAGTCCCTGATGACCTTACTCTTTTTATTTTAAATTTAATTTAACTTAATTACCTTCATTCTCATCCTCAGGGCCATGCAGGTTTTTTTTTGTGAAATAGCCTAATCCTCTTCAGTATTGACAGTGCCTTTTAGCTTTTCACCTGAAGAATACTTTTTGGTTTTTAATCCACTGTTATTTACACAAAAAATCAACAAAATTGATCCAAGGCCAACCATTTCTTACCTCTTCTTTTTTCGTTTTTTTTTTTCACTTTCAATACTTTGTATACTTCTCTAGTACCCAATTCTTTGCTCACCTCACAGTTACAGTATTAATTCCCATCCTCCAAACCACAGAATCATATAATGTCCTGAGTTGAAAGGGGTCAACAGGGATCATCTAAGTTCAACTCCTGGACATTAATGACTCCATCATTAATGCTTCTTCATGTGTCATTTTATTGACTATATTTATCACATTTACACATGACATCAGTATTTTACTGAACTCTTAATGGATTAGAACTAATGTCTCTTCTTTGTTTAGGTGACTAAAGCAGCATGGATGACCTAGCCTAGCTGGATCTTGTTGAACATAGGTTGCGTACTATTTTATTTTTTTACGGCTTTAATTATAATACCTTGAAAATGTGTATTGAGTGATTTCATGGCTTTGAGATTGTTGGATACCTTATTATCTAAACTTTGTCATCTTAAATGCCATATTGTATATTCAATAAATATCTTTATTAGACTACTTAAGCATCATATGTCAGTGCTCTCGGACTGGATGCTCTCAGACTCCCATTACTTTGTGGGTTCAAAGTAATTCAGCACACAAAGCCCTGTTTTTTTCAGCACCTCTTTTGAGATACAAAAGTAAAAACAAGGCCTTGAAAAGAAACATTTAGATTGAAATAATTCTTGAAGTAAAGGACAAACTTAAAACTTTGAAAAATGTTTTTTGTACTACAACAACAACAGGTAATTTCTCAGAGCACTGGCAGTGAGGATTCTACCTAAATGTTTATTCTTTGGAAGCAATCTGTGTATGCTTTTTGAGAAGAGATGGACATCGTTCATTACCAAACATTGAATGGGATTGGACCAACAGTGAATAATTTCACCAAAGGTAATTGTTCTGTTAGGCTCCTTAACCATTTCTTAAACTCAATATTTTTCTTGCATGGAAATTGTTTTTGTAGTGGAAAATATTCAGAAAGGTGATATTATAAAGGAAAGCAGTGAACTTCAGCATGATAAAACTAGCTTAAAATTCTGTCTTTAATACATTTAATTTCAGGCAGCTTTCCAAATTAAAGGTGAGCATACATTCCCAGAATGTTATTATTCCTTACTGTCCTGGAATATACTGTGTCTCTTTGACAGCGGTACAGCTGAAATTCATTGTTATTGCCTCTCTTTTTTAATTTGCAAATGCAATTTTAAAACCTCTGAAAAATGATACAGCAAATTTCAATACCTGAAAAAACAATAGGATTTTCAATGGCAAATACTTTGCAATAAATCAGACTCAATAGACAGAGGAAAACAATACTCACATCAGCATGAACTTATCTTTCTCTTTTCCCTTTCTTTTATTTAAATTTTTTACTTTTTCAAAAATGTCCTCAATTGCAATACAAACTGAATAAGGATGTAAAAGGTTGGTCCTGAAGCTGGGTTATCAATTTATTACAGAAAGCAATAGTAAAAGCTAATAGATGACATGTATATGACTTTCACATCAGATTAGTGACCAATGCAGTTTTGCAATATTAGCAAAATATTGTCCATTGTATTCAGTAACACAATAGGATATTTTTCTTATTATAATGAAAGAAAAAAAAGTAATACAATTACTAATTCTAGCCTGCCTTATCAGGGATTTCCATGTTGTATTTCTAGTCTAGTCTCCTGCTTAGTGGTCTGGTTTACATAATGGTATAAGTGTAAAATGGACTGCACTTTTGAAATGAGAAGGACTAAGGTAGTGAAGGAGAAATAGGGAATGTCAACAAAACAGATAAAAGGGAAACTGGGAAAATTAGAGGAAGGGAGAAGAAAGTGAGACAGGCTGTGTCCAACTAGGAAAGTAAGTGAGAATACATTAAAGTAAGAAACATAGAAGAATTATTAATGGCAAAAGGTAAGCTTACAAGTTCTTATGCCCAAATTTGAAGTTAAGATCCAATACTCAGTTCTGGCTGAACTGATTGCAGTTCAGGGATAGGTGTATGGGCATTAAGATGGCCTTTTCTCATTGTTTCAGCAACTCGCTTCTTGGAAAAGTCTTTACAGATAGAAATTAAATCTGGTGTATAATTTAATATTGGAATTCAGATTCAAGTGCTGACAAGTCCCATTTGCTGACATAAAGTTTAGGACTTAATGGAAACCATGCCACGTTTTGGTTATGCTTTTGGCTGTTTGAATAAGACTGCATTTATACATTGATAACACATTTATATTAATGCAGGCTGACTACTTCTGCGATTATTTGGAATTTATTCTCCCTGAGTTTCAACAGTTTAGTGGCCATCTAAAACTAACTAAATACTTGTAGGAGTTGGCATTACTTTTCTGAGGGTGTAATTGGATCTACACCAATTGTAGTCTACATGTGCTAAGTAAAAGAAAGAAACAAAATTTTTGTATATATTTTATTTATGTTCAGATGGAACTAAAACTGCTTCTGATTAATTTTTATCTTCTGCATTAAGTCCTCATTCCTCTGGTGGTCATGGACATGGAATTATTAAATATTAGCTCTTCCTTTTACTGAGGATCAGATCTTTGAGTCACAGCATTATCATAAAATCATAGCGTACACGGATGTGTATAAAAAATGGCCAAATGGGTTAATAAATCGGCCACCATCAATATACTAATCTGTCAGTCTACACAAAATCAAAGGCCTTCTCATGTACATGCATGAGTTTGGCAAGAGAAATGTAGACATCATATTTGGAGCCTTTGGCAAGTGTGTTCTTCCAGAATTTCTGCTATATGTGAGACAGAGATTGATTGGGTTATAAATGTGCTTGGGATGTAGAGGAAATTATTGCTAGCTAATTAAAAAGGAAAAAAACCCAATTGTTAAAATGTTAAAACTCAGCTGTTTGCTTATTTTTACAACTGTTCCTCCCTATCTTGCTTGCAAGTTGCCTCCCTTTTACAAATGCCAAGTCCTTTACAAGTCCTCAGTGGTGGGTCCAAGACCTGTGTTATCAACATCTCATCTAAACTCATTGAGGTTTTCTAATTGTTTCAGAGAAAAAAAGCTCCTTACCTAAGTTCTGGAAAAGGAGCTTCATTAATAAGGCACAATGACATTTTGCTGTCTGTGACAACTATGGAAGAACCCACTACACAGGACGTTTCAGGCAATTATTTGTGTTAAGCTGGTCAGGACTTGGAGCCAGCAATTTTTCTGTTGATTCAGGGAAATCAGTGCTTCATTCCTCCTGTTCAAAAGCATTCTGTTCAATATCAGATAGTATGTGTATAGCCTTGTTAGACAATTCCAGCCCAGCACCAAGCCATCTGCTCTTTAATTATCCCTGATGGATGTTTATTTATTTTGTTCCAGTGATGGTGAGTTGAGAGCTGCCTTCAGTAACCTGTTAAAGTGTGTAACTATTCTTTCAGTTTGAGAGTTCTTCCTAATATCTTATGCCCCTTGCTGCTATTCAAGTCAATTAATTCTTGTCCTGTTTCTAGTGGACAAAGAAATCATCTGATTCATTTCTTTTTTGAACCATTTGTTTACACAGTTTAAAACTTAACATGTCTACCTTCAGCAGTCTCTGCTTTGTATTAGTTAAGTGAAATAATTTCTGATTGGCTTCAATAATTTTGCTTTCCAGATTTTTGGTTTTTTTCCTTCTTCTCTTCCTTAGGCCTTTGTGAAACTGAGTGCAGGATCGAAGCCTTTGTCTGTGGCAATTGAATATAATGAATGCAGCACATAATACATCTTATGTATGACACATCAGTTTATCTACCTCACTCTGACTGCTTTCTTTCAGCAGGATATGTGGAGAACCCAAGTGAGGTTAGAATATCTTACTTCCAAAAGCTAAGCCGTACAAAGACATTAACGGCATTATCACAGTGCTCTGCATGCACTAATTAACCCTGCACTAGCATAGCAAAACTGCTGCTCTTTAGTTCACATGAGTATCTCCACATGAGACTACTTGAAATGGTTGTTTGTAAGGCACTGTGCACACTTAAGGAGGGATGGGTAGGCAGGAAGTATCCAAAAAAGTGTAGCTACTTATCTTTGTAACTTGAAGTATAAAACTTTATGCATTTAGAATAAAGAATAGTCACTTATTACTCATTAAACCTACTGTCCTCCCCTACCACTTTGTTAATGAATGTGTTGCCAGAGGGTAGATTACATAGCAGTTTGAAAAATCCCTATTTGCCTAATGAGTTTCACTTATTTCACAGTAGTCCTAAAATTGGGCAGATATTGGTTTTAGTCATGATATTTGTTGATTATCCTGGCTAAAATTTCAAAAGAAATGACATGCTTTCTGGGAGTCAATAAAAAATAGATACCTAAATCTCTTAAGAATACTTGAGAATTTTACTTAGATTATCATTTATTCAGGGGCCAGTTACATCAAGATCATAGTTTTCATTTCTGTAAATGAAGTAGTTTCAATAAAAAAAAAAATCTCTGAACTTTATTCTATTTCTCATAGACCCAGTTTTAGAAATAACTTTTTCTCCTGAATAATGAACTCTGAAGTAGGTTCACAGACTTGCTGATACTCCTCCACAAAAGTCCATTTTCATATTGAATATTTCTTTTGTTTCTATTTTTAAATACTAGGTTTATGCAGAATATTTTACTTTAATTTTGGCCAATTACCAGTTACTTATGTAGCAAAGGATGTCAATCTTCTGGGTGTCCCTATTCTGCAGGGAAGTATCTCTGAGTGTAGACAGAGCTTGGTGTTTCCTAATGAGGGAAACGTTATCCATTTGTGTATTCACATTTCTGCATTTTATCCTGCAATATGTACAAACTTCATATCAGCAAACTGAACCCGGAAGTCCCTGAAGTGTCTGTGATTTCCAGTTTTAGGAATTAAAAAACAAATAAGAAAGAGAGGGAAATGGATATTTTAAAGGTAATTGTTGAATGCATGTCCTTTACAGTAACAGCATTTTTTTCATGTGGTGTTTGACAAAGGATCTGCCAATGCTTAGCAAGGGCTGCAAAAGTCATTTCCTGCTGCCTGGAGCAGCCTATGCTTCTGGTGAGGTGAGAGCAGAGTTCAGAATCATCTGTTACACGAATGAGAAGATGCACATGGTTCAGGGGGAAAGCAGATGAAGAGGGTTTTCTTTCCACATCAGTAACTCACAGCAGGTGATATAGATTTATTTCCCCTTCTCATGTTACTTTCATTTTGCTGGACTGTTTCAAGGCATTGCAGATGCTACAGATAGGGACCTACTATCTAACTCCGGGAGTAGGAGAAAGACCAGTGGTTGTTACTTCATTCAGACCAATATTTTCCATTGCAGTATTCACTTCCAGTTAGAGGAAACTGTAGAGATGATACATCATTGCATAGCAAGTAATTTGAATGTAGCCTCTTCTGACTGTAAAGTTTGTTGGTAGATCTCAAGAAAACTGCAAGACTCCATATAAATCGTTCTGGTTGAACATATAAAACTTCTGCCAGGGGTCTAACACTTACCCATTACCATTTTTTCTTCAATTTTTTTCAATTCCATCTCAGTTTCTTGTCCCAACGTATAAGGTCAAGAGTACCTGGTCACCCCTGCAAAATGCTTTCACTGCTTCTTTCAGGTACCACCTTAAAACTAAGACTGGTCAAAAGACGAGTTTTCCTTTTCTGCTTCCACTTTCAGTCCCCTTTACCCTCTGTCATCTCTTACTCTGCATCCCACCATACCCTAATATCACTTTGTCTCTTATATCTTCTAGAAAGAGGATTGGAGTGAGCTGAGAGAACAGAAAGAGAGTCTAGAGGCAGAAAATTATTTTGAAGTTAAGAAAGGAGATAAAACAGGGAAGAAACTTGAAAGCAGAGGAGCAAGAGGCACAGGAAATTTGTGGAAAATATTTGCTGAATCAGACAAAGAATTCTCAGGTGATGAATTATTGACAAACTCATCAACTTTTCATTGATTTTTATTCAATATTTTTGTGCTGTGGTGACAAACATATTCCTGTCCTTTGGCTGGATGCCTCATGTTTTTTTTAGGCATGGGTATGAAAAAGAATGAGCTTCAAACATCATTCTGTGCACAGGTTTTGAGTTGCACCCTGCTTTAGCAGCTACATCAGTGAGAAAATCCATCTGAAGCTACTTCTATTCCAGCAGGTGTGAGTGGAGCTGTTCCCTCACTGGATGGCCAGCTATCTTGCTTTGGTAGAGTTTGTGTCATTACATCCTCTTAGTCTCCAAAACAGGGTGGTGACATCCACTTTGCCTGTTGGTAATTGTTCCTGATCTCAGCATGATTCCAGTTTGCATCTGCAAGTTTGTTAGAGCTTGGCTGCTTGTCCAGGAGCCACAACACCCCAGGGACTGTTGCAGCAATTTAACAGCCTGAGAAACTCCAGGAGTGCTCCATGCCACTCACTGATCAATTTACTAGTATAGATTTAGCTCAACACTATTTTTCCTCTAGAGCAAATGAGGAATTCTTTGCTATTAAAGTTCTGGAATTTAAAACTCTACAGATGCCACATCATGCCATAATTATGTGTTATTTTTTTCAAAAGTGAATACTTTATGAGATATAAAGTTCATCTAAGTTCATCTAGAACTGGGCTTTTTCCAGTTTTCACAAATAATCATGATATTTGGACATACCTGGAATTCTTAGCCAGGCTGTATTGGGTCCTGTTTCATTTCTCAGATGCCAGGATTCTCTGAAAATTAAAGAAAAAGAGAAATTGTCGAACATTTGTATGTACAGCATGAACTACCTGTAACTGGAGCATTTACACTTATTGATTCTATAGAACTGGAACAATAATTTTGAGCAGAGAGCTGCTTAGAAGAGGTCTGGATGTGTGGGTGTGTGTATGGATGTGATCAGGCTGAATTAGCCTGCTCCAGCGTTTTAGATTGTGCATGCTAACATCTCCAAACTGCTTCCCAAATCCCATTCAATGCATGAAATTCTACTGCAGATGTCTCTACAAGGCACTTGCTTTCTGTCTGGAGCGGTCACATCTCAAATAAAACATTCTTGTCCCTACACCTCTTCACTAGGTTTTCTGGTGTTCCTAATAATAACACGTGGAAAGAAAACCATCAGTTTGTAGAATTTGTTGGTGGTTATATTCAGAAAAAACACCAGATTTACAACTTGGTCAAGAATGAGCCTAGGAAGTAGTAGAGAAAGAGAACCACCCTTGAGAGTATGGTGAATTTTGCTTCTTCATTTGCAAAAATGAATACCTGACAGTTATATCTCCTACATAGATCTTATTTTGGGACAGTAGAGCTCAAGTTTCACAATAACAGGCAAGTATGGAATTTTTTTGTGGTGAGATGGAGGAGTTTAAAATATATTTTTCTGTTCCATTTCAGTCGGTTCTACAGTTAATAACAGAGAGGCCATCCTCATTTCTTGAACTTCTGGTTTCTAAATTGTCTTACCTTGAAGTTTTTAGCTGATAGCTGTGATGCCTTTCCATATGCAGATACAGTTTCATTACAAGTCATCTACTTATGGCTGGGTCAACATTATAGTAGCCTCAGTTCTCATTACTGTATGACAGCAGATGTGAGATGCTGACATTAGAAAGATAGAACTATTTAAACCAAAAATATTTTGTCTCCCTATGTTACCCTCCTTTTTCATTGCCAACTCTATTATTTCTACTCTCTGTTTTTCTGTACTTAAATTTCCCTTCTGTGCATTTATAATCTTTCCTGTATTACCTTGTTTTCCATTTGGCATAGGTATCCTCTACTTATTTCTTTCATATTGTTTATATGCCTCTGGAGAAATTACAATATTGTAATTAATTAAAATAATTGCATTTTAAGTACATGAGAAACAAACCATACGATCCTTCTCATTCTTGCCATACTTATTGGAACATCTTGCAGTCACGTGTTAGCAATCAGCCTCCTGTAAAAATTCTGCACAGAAATATGTACAGTGGCCTTTTTGACATTATTTCCTATGTGTCTGTGTAGTTTTGAGCAAATTTATGTAAGGCTACGCAGATAATTTGGTATGTATGACCTGCTTGTTGGCTTGTTTCTTCAACTACACACACAATGCATTTCTCTGCTACAAGATTATATTTATATAAGTTTTAGGCTCTTTTTGTTGAGGACTCCTGTCCAGCCATATGTCAGACTATCGAGACTGCAGCAAGCTGGTGAGAGAGGATTCAGGCTCAGATGTTTGTGGATGCCAAAGCATTTAAAAATACTAACAGATGCATAGCCTAATTTGTATGAGGGCTATGGAAAAAGAATGAAGGAGAGAAATTACTTATTTCTAGGACTCTCAGAAGAAGGTTGGTACGAACAGGGTGAAAGCTGTTGGGACTCAGGAAAGCTCAGTGGGACTGAGATTTCAGTGGCGTGCCCACACAAAAAGAACAGAAATTGGAGGGAAGAGCTTACTACCTTTTGTTCTTTTACTTTTGTCCCTCTTCGGTTTTCTGTTTCTTCTTCCATTACGTGTTTCTGTCCCTTTATAGCTTTCACTCCTTTGTACTCTTCTCATCCTGAAACACCCTGTAAGAATCCAGCTGATGTCAGCACATCATACTCTGCTCCCAGTTATGCTTTTACCTGCTTCATACAGATGGAGAAGACTGTCAGATGCTTCAAAGTCTTGGAAGTTCACCTCTATGTAGAGAAAACAAAGAAGAGAGTACTGGTGACTCTCTTTTGGAATGACTAACAGTATCCAGCTGTTGGGCTCTGATGCTTCTGGAAGTAGGCTGTATGCCAGAACGAAACATGAGATTCAGCTTGTAACTCGTAGACTTGTCTTATGCACAGTAATTAGTATCGATGGGATACTTAAACAACCCATGCATTGGTCAATATAGGGATGGAAAAAGACAAAGGTTTATCCAAACTTATTAGGGACAACAGTTTTTACTAATAGCAAAGAAAGCAGAAGGAGGAAGACTCTTATAGTCTTATAGGTCGGATCATGATTGATGCAAAAGAACTACTTGGGGAAAGGAAAGTGAAAGTGAGTGACCAAAAGAATTAAACACTAAATCCTTGATTCACAGGAGTACAAGGAGTGAGAGTGATAATGTTTCCAAGGAAGAAGTCTTCAACTGACTGTTCAGAATGGTCTGCTGGAAAACAAGTGTAATAAAAGGTCCTCTGGAAATATTTTAATGAAATAATTATCCCATCACAGCATCACTGGAGGGTAGGGATAATGACTTAAAAAAACTGAAATCTTCCAAAACACGAGCATTTATTAGTGATCACAAAGGAGAAGAATATACTCACTTATTGAGAGTAAATGGAAAAGCAATGTAGTAGGGACAAAATCAGAAAAGTTAGTACACAGACAGGAAAGAACAACCAACTGAGAAAATAGTGAAGAAAAAGTATTTACTTGTTGTATTAAAAATGATCATGTAAAATAATCCAGTGGGGACTGTATAACTACAGTAAAGCAACTATTACTCTGAGCACTGTAAATGGGAATATGGTGTCCAAGCTGTAATCGTCTCCTTGGGGCCGATAAGCTTCTGACAGGACACTGCTCTTCAGGCAAGATGTGGGTCTATTAAAGAATATCCAGAAGAAAGACATGAAAATTTTAAAATCAGCCTGCAAGCTTGGAAAAATGGGTTTGCCTTATCTTGAGAATATTGATTTGGGCTAAAGAGATGATCTGAAAACAGCCTTTCCAGACATAAATGGTAGCTGCAAAGATGAAATTAAATAAACTATTCTATGTGTCCACAGTTATTAGAATGAGGACTAATTGCAAAATTGCAGCAATAGTCCTTAGGAAGACATGTCTTATCTGCAAAGGAGAATATTATCCAGAAAGTTGGTGGACTCTCCATACCACTAGAAGATTTAGTATGATGCATTCCTATTTTCAGACTCATGGTAACCAGTTTTTTCTTGACAACTGAAGGACTGAGAAGTAAAGAAGCAGAAAATTGCAGGTATTTCGGCAAAGCTTCTCTCTAGTGTGACTTTCATATTCATGGAAGTTCATTCACAGAAATGTTCGAATATATTGGAAGCAGATGAATTTTGTACTAACTGCTGTAAAGATGCCCAAATTAAGAATATTTTTTGATATTTAAGGTATTGTTTAGTGTTCTGGCAGTCTGGTGCATATTTATATCAATACCTACAGTGTCTGTGCTTCTTCCCTTAGAATGAGACTGTTCCACTGGATAGTTTATTTATCTCAATGACCATAATGACTGTGCCAAAGAAAACACAATGGAAGTTGTGACTTGCAGACCTATTGGGTTAATCTGGCTCATATCCACACTGAGAAAAATCTCTTTAGAAAAAGTAGGGTGGCTATGCCCTACTCGGTCTGTTAGGAATCATTCCTGGCCTGTGCTATTCCCCAGACTGTGGCTGGGAACTGTCTGTGAGTGTTCACTGTCATGGGCAAAACCATGGCCAGGTGTGAGATACCTGTCAAGTATCACAGAAGGAGAGGTTTAAAACCGCACTTGGACTCAAATTCTGAATGTCCCTTGATTACTTGTATTGAAGTAGCCAAAATAGTTCTTGAGAAAGTAGTTCAAAGTGATATAATTATCAGGAGTTAGGGGCTATCTGCTTCATTCAAAATACTAAATTTTGAAGCAGTGAGTGCTACTTGAAATATACCCTCCACCAAAATGTGTGGGAATAATCTGGGACAGGGCTAATCTTGACAGGCAGTAGAACATGATGACTCTGCTTTTTTGGGAATAAAATGAGATTTTGCTGATTACTAAAATGCTTTTTTTAATAGACTGAGAAATCAGAAGGTTGTATGAGACATTCAGATGTAACTTTAAAATACAGTATATTTATAATGCTGCTCACTGGTGAGGGAGGGAAGAGAACTGTGTTTACTAAGTTGCAAAAGCTAGAGAACTTAATTTTAAAGCCAGACTCATAGTTTTCATTACTTGACTCATGATTGTGGAGAGTTTATGGTTGGAAATGTTTCAAGATTTGTGAAACCTTTCAGCTAAATATTATTGTATCTTTGAATTATAAAGCCAAATCCTTACCCAACAAACACACTTCCTACTGAATCTAACAGAAGCTCCTGGCTGCAATCCCCTTGGGAATTTGGCTCTGTCTTCTGATAGAAAATATGGACTTTGTGGTGATTCAGGAATTTTAAAAAGCTATTACTTGGTAGGATGCCTGACCAGGACTGAACGACCTTGCTTTTCTCTAATGACACTGATCACATGTAAAACACCTCTCGTGCATATTTTGCTCTTACTGCCATATCTAGGGAAATTAGGCAGAAATCTCTTTCCAAAAATACCAAGAGCTGGATGAAATGCATAAATTGACTGAGTTCCTCCAGACCTCAGATTGCAGAATTGTAATAATATACAACTGTTCAGTGGAACTGGACCCTATTGCAGGGGCTGAATAATACATCTGTGTATATATCTACATATACAAATATATATATACACACACACACGCATGCTTTCTTACTATGTATGTGTAATTGTATATATATAAACTATCTTAACATTCACCTAAAGAAGTCTTCGCCCTTTACACAGTGCACAGCAGACTGCAGCCCACTTGTCACTGGCATTTGGATACTACTATGATGGTACTGATGCTGATTTTCATGGTTATTATTAGTGGAGTTACTAGTGGTCGTATGAATGAATAGTTTCAGTAATCATGACACTCCCACATCACCTATGCCAACAACTGATGGAGGCTC
Source organism: Phainopepla nitens (assembly GCA_013400175.1). NCBI lineage: Eukaryota > Metazoa > Chordata > Aves > Passeriformes > Bombycillidae > Phainopepla > Phainopepla nitens. The sequence goes on along the minus strand of VXBQ01007217.1, from coordinate 859,935 downwards.
TTCAAGTAGTAGTGAAATGCTAAAATATATGTAACTTTTGGAAAAACGAAGGCCAACAGAAATCAAACCGGTGTTTGATAGGTATAGCAAAGTCACATTCTGAGTTGAAATTCCCATTTTTACTGATAGAATATATTGCTCTAGAAATATGATTCATGTAGTGCCTCAAAAGTTTAATAGTGTCCTTCTGTAACTATAACCAGAGTTCACGTTTGAAAAGCAGAGTTGGCACTTTTACCACATACCTGCAAACATCATTAAACTTAATACAACCTCCACTAGATTTTTGTCCCCTACAAGTCCGTGTTCCTATCTTCTGCCTTCTAAAGGTACAGTGTATAATCAGGTAGCTTGTTAAGGGGCTTAACAAGGTGAAAAATATCACTCCCCTTGTTTACAATGCCTTCACCATCGTGTAAGATAACAACACAGTGCCTGTCCTCATCTGCTGCACTGATTAGATCTATTAGAGCTTAGTTGAGGAAAATTCTGCTAAAAAAATGCTGTTCTGAATTCATTTTTCTGCCCACAATTATTTTTTTTAATCAGAAGAGTTTTTGTTTCCACTGTGGGTCTTTCCTTCCTGTGTTTTCTAGTTAGCTGAGTATGATATATAATCACCTTCTCCAATTGGATTATGAGCTGCCTTGTTCATGATAATTTAATTAATTTATTCATCCTCCTTGCTCATTCTCGTGATTTTTCACATGCTTCCTCTTCCGCACTGACAAATGATACAATGATAAAAGAGCGTGGTGAGCCCTATTTAAACACATCTCCAGAACTCCGTGCCCTTTTATCTTCAGATGCCTGATACAATTCTTGTGGTTGTGCAGCCCTGACACTAAGTAATGTTTTTGAAGCAAATTCAGGCAAGTCTGACATCCACCATCTTATCTGACAAGAGTGGAGCAGACACTACTCAGCATTGTTTATACAGATAAATTAAACATGCCTGGGACTGTTCTCAGGTGCAGAGGCCAAATGGGGCGAAATGCTGTTGAGCTTGGCCTCCCTCCAAAACAGGGTTTGCATCTGGCCTGCACATCAGGACTAGTTCCTCCTGTTTCTATCAGGCTCTACTCTGGAGGATGTTTGCTGTGCTCAGCCAAAACCTCCACCACTGACCTGCTGATTTCATTGCCTGGTCAGTTGAGTTTTGGTGTCTTAGGAGACTCCCTGTCACTTTCAGAGTGTCAGGTCAGACAGAGCCCGAGGACACTTCTCTCTGAGAGCTACTCTAAACACAGCCACAAACATTTCTTGTGACTCAAAACAATCCAGTGCAACAATCTGTTTTTTGCTAAAGCTCCATAAATATACACAAATATTTGCCAACCAGGCCTCCATAACCACAAGTTTTAATTAGGCTGTGGCTCCCTTGGTTGGGCACTATTGAATGATTCTGTCAGCAGTGCTGAACAATTAAGTTGACTTGAAAATAACAGGAAGGTTTTTGTTTATGCTGAAACAGAAGCATCACTTTCCTGAGAATATTGTGCCTGAACATTTTTGTGTTTGTTTGTTTGTGTTAAAATCACCAAAATGTTGAGGCAGTGTATTATTAGATCAGCAGATGAGAGAGGAGCCCTGATAAGAACACATTTTTGTGACGTGTATTAGAGAACAGTAATAGCGACACAGGTTTAATGACAGTGCAATAAATAAGATCGAGAGGAAAGTTGAGCACATACCGGGTGTTCATGCATAATAGAGTAGGAATGCATTGTCTGCTGTACTTTTTCTATGCCAGTAAATTGCCTTTGGATAAAAATACCATGCTTATCTACTCTAGAGAAATACTGATGGAAAAGTAATGCTAGTGGAAGGATGCATGCATGCAAAGAGCACCAGCTAGACTTTTCCAAGTCTTTGCTGATCTTTCTGCTCATTACCATTAAAAGTAGCTGAGAAGCAAATGATCGGGTAATGAAGAAAAAAGGAAACCAGATTTCTTCCTCACAATTCCTATTGGCCTATGAGTTATGCTGCAGCATTTCAGGGCCAGGACAAGTCGGGAAACACACTGATTCCTTTTCCATAATTTAAAGCTACTCCCTAATGAGGAAAAACTGGGGGAAGGATGCAGCATTTATCTTTGCTAGGCTGCATCCATTTCTCCAGCACAAAGATGCAGGCTGGAGCAGTGAATCTGGTTCCATGTTTGACACAAAACTGGATGCAATCTCCCCAGTGTTCAGTGCTAGTAGATGTTAATGTGAAACACAGGTAAAAGGAGATTAGGATTTGTGGACAATGTGTTTAATATACACACTTCTGTAGAGCTGAGGGTGGTTTTTTGAGGGTGATTTTTTTTGAGGGTGGAGGGAGTAATTTTCTGTCCAATGAGCATTTATTAAAAAAATAAAGAAAGTTTCATTTGGATGAGAACCTTTACTTTTGTCTTCTATTCACCTCCAAAGTGTGTTGCAGGAAGGAGTTTGCTGGGAACAGAATACAGAAGAACCTGAAAATTTAAATGCAAGTAAAATACATTGGATAATTTCCATCCACATTTCTTACATTATATGGCACCTCATTTCTTCATATACCCCATCTGGTTTTAGTGTGGCATGAAAATAACACGAACTGCTCCATGAATAAATGTAAAAAAATGACATAGGGTTCATGATCATGCAATGGTTAAGGATCCAGATAGTGTGCCAGTAGTATTTCTAGGTTCAAGAGTTGTCACATAAAGCTTACTGAAAGGGGTTCATTGGTACAGTTGGTCCACATTCCTAGGTTTTGATTTAACGTACACATATTTTCATGGGACTTTCATAGGTGCTTTTTCTTCTCTTCCATTTCCTTATCATCACAACTTTGACTTGTGTAACTTCTCAAGCACATTTCTATCAAAAGAAAAGCATTTCTAGGAGTGGGTGAGTTCTTCTGGGTGCTGTACTGTCTATTGATTTTGATGGTGCTGTGAAGTAGAATAACTATTCCTTTAGGATGCTGGAGAGCTAGGGGAAAATACATCCTGACTGACCACTGTTTGCTCAGAAAATCATAAATAATGCCATAAAATGGAAATAGCACTTTTTTATCCCCATGGGCCACTATGAGAGATAAGTGCACTGAAGTTTTCAAATCACTGAGGTAAAGTATATGGGTGCACAAGTTGTGTGTGTCTGAATGTTTGTCCACAAGTGGGGGAAGACCAGCAAGAGAAAGAGATGTTCTCAGGAATGTCAGGGGCTCAGTGGGTGTTAACTGTTTTGTTTTCACTGTTGGACTTATTCCGGCTTCAGCAAGTTGTCACTTTTTTATTTCTGACTTCCTCCAGAGCCTTTCTTGTACAAGGTAGCCTACCTTTCCCTCCCTCTCTGACTACCTCTGGTGCTTGTTCCACGGCATCTGAATATCATCTGTATGCACTTAATGACCAGATGTTCTCTGTTGCACTTCTTCTAAAACTAGGTTGGAGAGAGCAAAAAAAAAAAAAAAAGACTCAAACTAAATCATCCAGGGATTACACTAACAGAAAATGATGCTCTTGGTATGGAAACTATTAAAGAAAACTTGATTTTGTCTTTATATACTAGGGTCCATTAACTTTCTCTCTGGTAGGGCTAATGACCTGAAGAGAAGCTGTGCTTCATTAGTGATCTTTCTCTCTCTGCCTGGCAGTTGAACAAAAAAAAAGAAAGAGCTGGAAGGAGACATAGAAACTCTGAGGCAGAACAGCATCACATGTTTTCAGGTCAGGAAGCAAATTATTTTTCTCTTCCTGTCCTTGTAATAGGAATGATTTGGTACTAACAGATAAAAATATCCTTTATGCCAGAGTTAGTTTAATCACCTAAAGAGGAGTTAATTTACCCTCTCTTTAGCAATTTCTTGTTCTGGAGCTGCTGGGATCTATTTCCATCTCTGGAGCCCGTAGCATCTTAAGGTCTGTCCTGCCTTATGTGTGGCAGCTCCAGGGGTCACTGACAGCAGGGAGGAGCTGCAGGGAGGATCAGGAATATCCTGGCCTGATCTGCTCTGCTGTCATCCAGCTACTGCAGGACATGGCACTTTGCATTGGTGCAGGATAAGGAACGGGTGGGCAGTGGTGCTGCCTGTGTATCCAGCTCAGGTGTGGTGCTGATGCAAACCAAAGTTCAGGAAGCCATTAAATATGTTTCTGTTTCCCTGTATGGAAAAATTTCCATTTTTTCTGGGTTACTTGTGAAAGCCTCCTTTGTGGAGCTGTGAGTGTCAAGGAAATCTGTTCCTCTTAAGCAAGAAAACATCTTTAAATTCTATTGAATTGTTATTTATCTGAAGAGGGGAGAGAGGAGAGGGATGAAGAAAAGAAACACTGCACCAACATTGCAATGTTACATAACTTACAAAACCATATACTAAAATATTCAGCCACTCATATTTTCAAGGCTGTTAATTATTTCCTAAACACCATTGTTATTTTTAATGTCACAATAAAATTGTGACAAATACCTCTCATCACTTCTCATGTTTGAATTCAGCTTTCAGAGGAAAAGATGTGCAGTTTACTGTGACTCTAAAATGAGCATTATGAGATGTAGCATGTGAATTCTAGGCGAGTAGCCAATGAATTACCTGTCACCAATGGTAATTTTCTTTCCCTACTTTTTTTTTTTCTAGATAGTGCTACATGATAATATAGATATTAAATGTTTTTAAGGGAATTGTTCTTACTTGTAATCAAATGAAGAGAAACAGTATGTGAAATAACTAATATTTGCAGATAGTTATTGAAATAGTAGATCTGCAAATTCAAACTGTGTGCTTTGATTTGGGTAGTTAACGCTTTCAGAAGACTTGAGGTGAACAAAAGGATAACGAATAAGGGGACAAAGAGTCAGTGACAGACTTTTTTTTACTTGAAAAGGAATCCTGAGTCATAATGCTATCATATACTCACTAAAATTAGACATGGAAAAGACATGTCAGACAAAGCAGTCTGTTCCTTTTTTAGTGCAGGACTGTTCCCTGAATGATATTGCTTTGTCCAATCTAGTTTTAAGTATTGGAAGCAGTAGATCATCCCTATGGGAGACTGTGACACACTCTAGTAGTTCTCATTATTGAATTTTCTGTGATGTTCATCCTAATTTTCCCTTTGTTTAATTTCTTGCTTTTGTTCCTACTTATAGCTATATTCTCAAGTCTTTATTTATTTTTTAAAATTCACTTTAAACCCCACTCTGCCAATGTTCTTTCCCAAACATGCCAAGTAAAAGCTTTGACATCTTTTGTCTTACAAGCCCTTTTGGGATTCAGAACCCCTGTGAGGTTGCTCACAAAGGAAACATTGTGGTATCTCAGGATGAGGTGATTTACTCCAGCTGTCTAGATGAGTTAGGTTCCAGGCACCCATCTGCACTTGAGGAGGCATTAGCCTTTGAAGGGCCAAGCTGAAGTGAGGAGGGATGAATTATACCTTAGAGCTAACCAAAAAGAGAAACTGTCCCATAAGAGATGCTTGAGTTTATCCAACCCATCTTGTCTCTGTTCACAACAAAGATGACAATGCTGTTATCTGGTGCTTATAATTTAGAGGTTATGCAGACCAGGTGGAAAATAGAATTAAGAATCTTGTAAAAAGTCTTTGAATTATTTGTAAGATTCTGTTTATATTTCCTTTCTAGAACAACAATCCCTGTTATGGGCTGCTCCTTCAGCAGGTCACAGATTGCAGGAATGGCTCAAAAACCTGCAAAACCTGATGTTCAATGCACTGGACTTTTTAAAGGCAATGTTGTTAGTCTGGATGACGACCTTCCTGGAAACCAAAGACATGAGACACTGACCTTTCTGTAAGGGTCCCATGGTGGTGAATCAGAGAGATGTAGGGAAATGTTTCCATAATAAACTTTTACAACTGGTCTATAGTACTGCAGTATGATTTAGGTTGGAAAGGATCACTATAAATCCCATGTTCTCTTCTATGTCCTCAAATCAGGGCCAGCTTAGTGCATTTTCCTCAAGGCTCTGTCCTTCTCAGTTTTGACTGCCTACAAAGATGAGGCACTTGCAGCCTCTCTGGGGAACCAGTTACGCTGTATGACCATCTCATGGTAAAAGAATTAATGTATAATCAGAATTTCCTTTGCTGCAACTTGTGCCTTTGCATATCTTTGTTGTAGTTCATGTTCTTCTGTTTATCCAGGTCTCATAAAAATAAAGCCCTTTTATGGTATCACTTAAGGGGATTTTTATGCTCAATAAATTGCTTTGTTAGAAGAATGTTGTTTTAGTGTCATGGTTTAGCTCCAGCCAGCAAGCAAATACCATGCAGTCACTCCCCCACCAGTGGGATCAGGGACAGAACTGAAAAGGTAAAAGCTGGAAGGACTTATGGGTTGAGACAAAGACAGATTAAAAGGAAAAGCAAAGGCTGTACAAGCATGCAAAATAAAACAAGGAATTCATTCGCTACTTCCCATGCGCAAGCAGGTGTTCATCATCCCCAGAAGAGCAGGGCCCCATCACATGTAATGGTGACATGGGAAGACATCATGATCACTACAAATGTCCCCTCATTCCTCCTTCTGCCCCCTACTTTATATGCTGAGCATGATGTCATGGGATGGAATATCCCTTTGGCCAGCTGGGGATAGCTGTCCTGGCTGTGTCTCACCCACAGTCTCCTCACCAGCACAGCAGTGCAAAAAGCAGAAAAGGCCTTGGCTCTGTGTATTCCCTGCTCAGCAATGAGAAAAGAACATCTCTGTATTATCAACCCTGTGTTCAGCACAAATCCAAAACACAGCCCCATACTAGCCACTGTGAAGAAATTTAACTCAATGCCAACCAAAACCAGCTCACTTAGGCCAGTGGCAATAGTGTCATAATCTTTTATGCAAGTGGAAATTTGGAAACCCTGGTGTTGAAGTTCTGAAGTCCTTATCAATCTGTTTCCCCTCTGTAGAAGCTGTCATTATGCTCTTCAAGTGCTGACTTGGCACACCCACGTACACCCTCCCACCCTCAACTTTGATTGCATTATTATAGGAATGCTTCAGGCACTGGGGCTTCTCCTTGTGTGTATTGAAAAGAGCAGTGCTGGTCTTGTTTGTCATTGCCCAAGGACCCAGGAAAGTACAAGGAGAAAAAAAAAAAAAATCAGCAAGAAGAAGGTGCAGAAATGCCTCTAGTTTGACGGTGAGTCTCCATGTGCAGCTTACTGGCAGCACAGCAATCCTTGCCATTGTCCACGGCTCCTTGAAGTCCCATCAATCTGAGAACAAGGTGTCCTACTTTCACTGACCTTTCTCATGTATCATGTGACCTGCACATACTGCCTATGTCTGGGCTGCTTCAAAGAGCTGTTGGACTGCAGCTCTCCTGGTGCCTCAGAGCACCAAGTTCATTATAAGCCTGAGCAGCAATTCCTGGTTCCAGGAGCTAGTTGCACAAATGCCTTTCTAATTGGCAAAAGTGACACATATTCATAATTGAAAAGCAGAAACAGTTAGAATATTGTCTTGTGTCTCTGCTACTAGTATGATTCATAAATAACAATAATAGGGACTGGGCTGGAGGATGGAAGGTGAGCAGGAGTCTTTTGGAACTAGCTCTAATAAGGATAAAAATGAAATGTTGTGGTGTTGTATGATGTTATAATTGGCCAGTGCAATTACATTTTGTTTACCTTATGGTAATGGAATTTATTCTTACAGGTACATTTTGAGAATCATAAATGTTAAATGTACTACAGAAGAGACCCTGACTGCACTGATGTGTTTTCCCTGGACCTCTGTGGGCTCGGGAAGAATAGGGTTACATGCAAACAACTCTTGACAGGTTATTGTGGCACTGATTTGCAAAAGGGGCTGCTCTTTCATTTTCTGAGCAAAATTACAGAATCTCACTGTTTTCTTTCTCTGTTATTGATGGCTGAAGGGCTTTCGTAGCCGTGAATTTCATCTCAGGAGAACTGTGATCTCTACCTTTCTAAATTGTGGTGACATGTTGCCATTGTCGTTTCTACTAATGGCTTATATGGGTGGCAAGGAATCACTACATGAATAAGAAAAGAAATGCATCTTCATTTTATTAATGAAAGCAGAAAAGGAGCTCATCTGGCTCCAGATTTATAGCTCTGAAGACTGAGGAACTTCAGGGTTGTTTAATTCAAGTGGTGGAAATTAAAGTTACTTTATACTGTCCTAGCAAACATATTCCCTACAGGAAGGCTCATCTGCTGGTCATTAGCACCAACTAATACTAGTACTAGTACTAGCAATTTGGACAATTCTCTCTAGCACTTGGAGCTGTCTTTGATCTAGAAAAGCTGAGTCCAAACTTGCAGGAGTTTAAGAACTGAGATGTGAATGTAAATTTTTTAGTACATGCTCTCTGCAGTTTGAAAAGTATGTGGGGTTTGTGGATAAGAGAGAACAAATTTTTAGTTCGGGATTTTCAAAAATTTTCAGATAAGTGCTTTGTTTTCTTTCTAGAAGCATCTGAGCATGAATAACTCAGGTACTTCTGTTTTCCTTGGGCTGCTTCAGCCCAAAGACCTACCAGACTTTGGGGAGGCTGAGTGACATGACACCTGAACTCCTTTCCGCACCAGGCACTGACAGGAGCTGACAAGGAAAAGGTGACATGGGTACTCCAGGTTCTTGTTGCAACATTCTTCTGCAAGGTGAGAGGAAAGGCTCTTTGACTGATAAAATCTGCATTCCCTTTTGTAGGTGAGCACAGTAAATGTAGTAAGATAAATAAAAATAAATCAATGTACCTCAAGTCAGCACCTTGCCACTGCTGGCCAAGCCCTCCTGCAGAGGTGCAGGAGCCCTTCTCCTGCTGGTTTGTCTTGTTTGCACACAGGTCACCTCACACTGTGATGTGGTACAAAGTCATCTGTGTGCTGGGGCTGCAGCTGGCAAATCCAGCCTGGACCTGGCTGAAGGCCAATGTGGGACTGGGCTGAAGTCAGACCTCTGCTTGGTTACAGTTCAGGAGACGTTCGTGCTGATTCTGGGCTGACAAAAATTACACAATCCCCTTCCCTTCTGATCCCCTGTGAGCTGAGCAAGTGGTTCCCAGACAGGCTTCAGAGTGAGCAAAAAAATAGCAATATGTTTTGAAGAGCTCTTAACGAGTTTTATTTTTTACATTCCTTGCAAGCTACTGCTGTGCTTATTTGCCTATCAATTCATTTTCTCTTTGCTGGTACATTTACTCTATATTTAGCACATTTTAAGAGGACAACTAGATTGTACAGACAGAAAATCACACAGTAGGGTCTTATTTACTATACTCTAATAACTGTGTTCATAAATCCAACCTCTCTCTGGAAAAGTCATATACCTGTCTTTTCTTTCTCCCTTTTGATTCCTGTCCTTGCCTCTCTCTCCACTGACAGCAGACAGTAGGAGTTGCACTCAGTACCTCTGAATATTATGGTCCATTTACTTAAATGTGGATGCTGATATTAAACTTAAGGATCTAAGTTTGACTCTTTTGTCTTACTTACATTTTTGTGGTGGTCTATTGTTTATACATTTACAGTGAAAAACATTTCTGTGATATTAAGATTTATGCCAGGCAGGAAAGCTAAGAGTGGATGTTTATCTGAAATGCAGTTTCCTCGGTTATCTGGGTTTTGAAGGGGTCTTTAAATGTTAAAATGCACTTAGATTAACAGGTGATGATGTATTGAAAGCCTTTGCTGAAAAAATATTTTGTAGGGTGTTTTTAAGGACATACACCTTTTTAATTTTAATTTTATAGTTTATAGCATAGCAGTTTTATAAAAATGATAATAAAATCTACATAATATAATTAAAAATTAACTGCTATAATACAACAATATGCAACTTATACAAATATTTATTAGATGTATTTTAAAAAATCACTACACAGATTGCCTGACAAAAAGAAAAATTAAGAATTATGAAAATCAAACATTTTTCTTGGACTCAAACTTCTTGTAACTAGAGTAAATGGTGAGGCAGAGGAACTCATAGAATGGTTTGAATTGAATTCCACAGAATACATTGAGTTAAAGTTCATTCAGTTCCAACCTCTCTGCCATGGGCAGGGACACCTTCCACTAGACCAGGTTGCTCAGAGCCCCGTGCAACCTGGCCTTGAACATTTCCAGGGATGTGGCAGCCACAGCTTTTCTGGGCGATGTGTTCCAGTGTCTCACCACCCTCACTATAAAGAATTTCTTCCTAATATCCAATCTAAACCTATCCTTATTCAGTTTAAAGCCATTTCTGTCACTACAGGCCCCTGCAAAAAGTCCCTCTCCAGCTCCTCTATAGCCCCTTTAGGTACTAAAAGGTGTTATAAGATCTCTTGGAGCTTCTCTTTGCCAGGCTGATCAACCCAACTCTCTCAGCTTTTCCTCACAGAAGAGGTTCTGCAGCCCTATTGAGCATCTTAGTGGCCTCTTGTAGACTTGCTCAGTTCCCCATGGGCCAGACTGAAAGAACCTGAAACCCGGATTTCATAATAAAGTTCTGTCACTGGTCTTGAATGAGAAGTCCTACAATATTTTGTACATAGGCTGTGGACCTGTGGGCTGAAAGCTACTCTAAAATCTTTGTATAATTTCTCTTGTATATGCAGAAAAAGCTTGGATGCGGAGTGGTGCAGTCATTCATGGTAAATGTTTAATAGTGCCTTATTTCTCAAGATTTTTTGTGAAAATGTTTCTCTGTATTGAAGATCAAACAGCCATGGCTCTGCTTTCTACTTGAGTAGCTCTACCTTTGTTATCCTGTTCATAAAAAAATGGGAAAACCAGAGTATATCAATCCAATGGTGTGGAGAGAAGCTGGTGAAGGAGCTGGGAACTGCTATGTACCATCCTTGGAGAAAGCCAAAGCCTGTTTGTCTTTGCCAGGGAGTACTAAAAGTGTAGCTGCTTTGGGGTAACTATTACATGTGAGATGCAGCTATTCCTGAGACTCAAGAGGGACAAGATACCTAAACCCATTAAAGTAATTTGAAAACACCAGTCTAAAAAATTGCATATTGTTTCACTATTAGCACTAGCATAGAGAAGTATTTCTCCTAGGTTTTTCCTGGAATAGCAATGGTTGTTAAGCAGCTACTGATTTTTGCATGCTGCAAATATTGTGTGTATGCAAATGTGCTCACTGCCATGTGAATATTTTGATCATTCTATTAACCTAGCAATAAATACACAAAAAAGAGGTGGGGAACTAAAGTTGTATATTTTTTCTTATCAACCTCTAAGATAATTTGTTTCATAGGGATGTATGTAAAAAACTAGGCATAACTTTCAGTATCTTTCAGGTCCATCACCTACTATTTTCCTTTGGTGGTCTCACCACACTTAGGGAGATAGATGGATATATCAGAAAATTATCTACACATAATTTATCATATTTGGGCTCCAGTGACAACAGACTCGCTGCTTTGGAAGAGCCTGGGCTTAGCATGGTAAGAAAAAGAAGTAACTCCTTACCCTGAGGGCTTAGTTCTTCCCATGCAGCACAGAGGGCAGATGAAAGCTGTGTGGGGAAACTAAACTGCTGAAGCATTTTGTGTTTAACGTGGCATGAGAATACGGATGAGATGAGTTGCTCTTCCCCACTGCAAACCCTTGAACTTAAGATTTAAAGAAATCCTGATGGGATTATTTCAAAAAGTTTCCCTGAAGAAAGTGGAGAGGTTACAGAAACAAGATCCATTATCCATCATCCCGTCATTAACAAAGTGGAAGGACTTGGAGAAGAATTGTTGGCCTAAACTTGAGACGTCAAAAAATAGGTAAGAAAAATAGACTGGGGAAATATTCCCTGGGAAGGAGAAGGGATTGGATGGTACTGCTAGCCCTCTTCATCCCTCATTTTTAGGAGTCTATTATGTTATTTTGTAGAGTGAAGAGTGGTTGAAATGATTAATGGACCGCAGGGCTTGACATGCGAGCAGGCGGCCAAATGAGTGAATGTGTGCAGCAAGCTCAGCTGCAGGGAGGGATTCCTGAGTGCTGCTGGCTGGGCAGGCAGGGGTGCTGCACCCTGCAATTTAAGGAGGTGTAATTAGCTGAAACAAAACAACAATTAGCCAAGAAAATCTTTCAACACGGCATTTTATTGTGCCTACCTGTGATCTCTGCCAGGAGTGACAGCTCGCTCTGTGCCACTCAGCTGCAGCGCTCGCATCCATGGCTCACTCACTCTCTCCCAATCCATGCCATCCCTCAGCACAGTACAGGGCATGTGCTCTGCTCCCTAGTCTGGCTCTGCAGCCCCCTTTATCACATCATGAGCTGTCGCCCACTAACCCCCAGAAAAGCCAGAAAGTGTGTTGCATCCCATACTGTGTTTAAGTGACAAGGGACCATAGGTCAAAGGGGAAAAACATCCCAGGTGAAAAGAATAGGCTGGATTTGACAGAGTAGGTGCATAATACTGATTTCAGAAAGGTCTCTGCAGGTATGAGGGCTCTACTGACACCACCCCTGGAGGAACCAGCTGGGGTAGAAGGGCTCCTCCTTCACTATCATCCCATTCTACCTGCCAAGCCAGACCAGCTGCCAATTCAGCTGCAGTTTTGGAGCAGGAATTGAGAGCAGCAGATGTTGCAGCCTGCTGAAAGCTCACTGGTGGCAGAGTGTTTGAACTCCTGGAGAAGAGCTCTTGTGGAGACTGCCACTGGCTGACTGCAGGATTGCAGCACACCATAATTTTGGATAATTTCAGTGTTTTACTGTGAAACTTCCTCATGGAGGAAAATGTATTAGGATCTTCCTAGCACTCTGTAAAACCACTCAGTCAAAGCTGGTCCTGCCTCTTCACTACCTTGCTGGAGTCTTGCTGAAATGCTGCAGTGTTGTTGGCAGTGGCTTTGTCCTGTGCCATTTTGGAAAAGTGATGTGTAGTTAGATTTGAGTCTATTTGATCCCTAAAAAAAGGAGAGAGGAAATGATATTGTGTGAGCATGTTCTGTCCAGGGAGGGAGGAGGGAATATATTTTTTTAAAAAGGGAAAGGAACATTATCTGGCTTTTTCACTTCTTTTTCACATGTCCAACAAGCCCTTAGATATGAAATAAAACACGTGCAGTTTACTCTTGCTTTAGGCTAACATTCTGTCCAAATAAATCTCACAGAATGCGAAACCACAAAAACTGCTCCACTATGTCAGAGCAGAGACTCAGCTGCTCCAGCACTGCCCTTTAACACTGCCCCTTTATAGCTTATGGAAAGATTTCTTATCCACACAGTGGGTTTCCACAATGGCATATTGCTGTTTTCCATTTTACCCTCTGTCTTATGCTGCTAATTTTTAATAGTCTGTTTGTCATTCTGGCCACTGCTGAAGACTGAGGTGAAGTTTTTTGAAAACAATCTAGTGTGAGGCACTGCTGGTTATGTAAAGTTGTTCCTCACTGTGTTCATTGCTTGGCACTTGTTAACTCTTAATTTTGTCTGTGCTCCCTGTGGCTGGCTTTGGTTGATTGCAGTTTCTGTGAGATGGGCACCAAGCAGGGTGCTGGACCTGCCTGTGATGTTGCATGATGGCAACTAAATTATTTGGTTTTTTTTTTCTTTTTCTCTATTTGCTGATGAGACTAATTAACTTCACAGAAAACACGATAAAATAATATATTAATCTCATTGTAAATCTGTCTTATTCTTCTTTCTAAAAGCTGTGATGTTCATCTCCAAGTTAAATGAGTATGGTGTTTTATTCTGCATAGCAAAAGATATGATGGAGACTGTGACTGTTGTGTAATATTAATATAAATAGGGTCAGCTGTACATAGTTTGTCTGATGCCTCTGTTTTAATTCTCTGTCTTTTTTATTTTACCTCCTTAGACCTCATAGTTATTCAGTGACTTTTTTATTAAATTATTTATTGTAGCCAGATGATTGATGTTGTTTCACTTTGGTTCTTTGCAGCTTTCCAATTCTTTAGTTGTCAAAATGACAAGCACTCAGTGATTAATTAAAACCTTGATTTTGCTATGTTATTGTTCATCTTCAGTCAAATATAAATTCTTATGTATTCCAGAAAATAATAAATATTCCCCAAATGCAGATTTCTAAACTTTAGATCAAGGAAAACCTCCATTTATTTTTCAGTATCAATTTTTTATTATATTTAATTTTTTATATATGCACACATGTATATATAAAAAAAAAATTCTTGTGAAAAATGTTAAATTGAAAACTTTATATAAGAAACCTGCCAGCATAGCCTGATGTTGGATGGGAACCTCTGTACACTTCCTCATAGAGCTCTCTTTTTTCTGAGAAAGGTAAGACAAATTAAGGATGGGTCCTTGTCAGGACTGACAAACCCCCTCACTCTAACTGGCATTAATTGTAGCACTTTTTTTTTATGTTGTAGACATATAGCATGCATTTCTCTCAACTATATTGAAGTGTTTGGTGTTGAAAGATACATCTGAATTATTTACCTTAAGATCTCTTTATAGCTGATGGAAAGAAATAAGCACTCTCAAAGGTGCAATATTGAAGAAGACATCCAGCATGGGGTGCTGAAGTGCATCCTAGTGCCTGGTAAGAATGAGACAAGCCTTGACATTGGGTCAGATACTTCCCACTCAGAGTTACTGGGACTTGGACTAAGGTGGCTGATCTATTTTGTGCAGCTGCACACAGAGAAAGCAGCGTCTCCCAGTTCCTGCGCTGGGCCTGGGAAAGGCTGCTCCTGCCCTATCCTGTTCTATGCAAAAGCTTAGAGGCAGTGAGAGCTGCTGGGAATGGCAGAACAGATTCCTTTGAATGAAGCCAAACCATTCAATGTGCAGAAATGCACCAGCCCAAGCTGGTCCAGCCTTTGCAGAGTTGGGGTGGGACTCTGCACAGAGCTTTCTGGGGGTGTTGGAGGGAAGATATTGCGATGAAAAGTGACCACAGGAACTGAGTGCTCTCCACAGGTGGGCTACTTGACCAGCATGCCAATCAGCCTTTACCCCTGCAACAGCCACTCCTAATTCCTCCTGGGGAGAGCTGATGGGTTGGAAATGCTTTAAGGTATGTTTGGCTTTCTGGAATTGCTTTCACAGACCAATTTCTTTTTCATGGGGTCTCGTGCGAGAATAAAGTCATTAGCTTTCTGGTGTGATTCCCTGAATGACTGCCTCATGAATTCTTCTAAAGTTTAAAATTTTCATGTACGTAGCACATCAGATTTTGCTGGTAAACTGAATTTAGACTTCTTTTCAGTCTTTGTTTAGTTTTTTTATCTAATTTATGCTAGTTCTTCTCATTTCTTGCTTCCTCTGCTTAATGTTCCCAAAGATGTGATTGACTGCACCTGAAGTTACAGCTTCTTGGCCTGTTAGAAAAAGAAATGAATTTGCCCCAGTAAATTACTAAGCTAAAATTCATATGATAATACTTTTGCTGATCGGTTGTAGTCTTCCATTATGGAAAACTCAATAAAATCTTAATTAGAAAAAAAAAAAACCAAAAAAACCCAGATAAGGAAAAAGCAAGTAAAACCATTTTTAAAACATCCTGAAATTCCCTACTTTTTATCAGTTCCTTTGATGGTATTGAATAGATACTTACCCTGCTTTGAAACTCTACAAGTGTCATTGCTGAGCTACTGATTCTGCTGAAAGGATGAGGATCAGATGAGGAAAATTCAAGGTATGAAAGAGTGTGTCCACTGCCAAGGTGAATACTTGTACATATTCCATAAAAGATTTCTGCATATGTGATTTTTAAATTTTTGCCAGCCACTCTCATGTCTTCCTGATGTATTGTTACACATGGAATGACCTTTTCATGCAGTTTCAGTTGTGGAGTGTAAAGAAACCTCCCCACCACTCTGCATCGTGAATGTGCACAACAGAAAGGAAGGAAGAGATTTCTTCCTGTTATAAAACCTGTTTGACTGTATTGAGCCCAAAAGAATGAGAGACAGCAAGAAAGTAAATTCGACAAGTTCCTCCCACCCCTTTTTTTGCCAGAAGAACTAATTGCATGTTTCCTACGAAGCAAAGCACAATAGGGTTTTATGGTACATTTCTTGTGGTTTTGTTACACTGCCACTGAAAATACAGAATTTTCTGCAAGTATGTATATATATTGTTGAGCATTTCTTCACAGAAATTTGAACAAATGCTCAAGGCTCAGATGAAGAAGTGGTTTAGATGTCATGAGACTCAGAGTAGCATTTGACTAGGGGCAAGGCTTTGCTGGAGACCAGGTTAGGGGTCATCCTCTGTCCATGATGCCATGGAACAGATTATTTTGCTTAGATAAACCTAGTTGAACACTCATGTTACGTTCCAGTCAATATAACAAGATTTCTACTTTCAAACTGCTTTTTGGGACCATCTTTGAGCTGTGAGAAGTCCTAGGTGATGGCCAGGCATTGCCCGGGAGATAATGGCGAGGGCCATATCAAGGACAGCACTGACGCTTGACATGTCTGAAGGATCACATGACAGTGCTTGAACATGTTCACTCAGTTTTCTTTCTTTTTTCTTTTGTTTTTATCTTTTATTTCCTCCTGTAAGGCAGATAGTGTGTCATATGGATTAAATGGGAAAAAGCTAGGAAAGCAAGGTAGGGACGGCCTAAAGTGGGGAACACTGGGACACCTAAGGCAGCTAATGAAATCTAGAAAAGGGGGTGATGTCCCCCAAGGTTCAATACTATGTCCTGTGTTGTTTAACTAATTCCTCAGTGATTTGGATGACGGGGTAGAGACCCTTCACAGGAAGTTCATTGATGATATAAAACTGGGAGGAGTGGCTGCTGTGCTGCCATTCAGTAGGATCTCTGAACTTCTTTAATTGTGCAAAACATCTGCCCAGCCATGGAACTTAAAGTTAGAAAGAATGCTTTTTGTAAATATTCTAGGCAATTCAACAAGTTAGGAAATGATAAAGTGTTTTAATTGTTTTCTAAATGTAAGAACCTGAAGTTTATACTTCATATGCTTTGATTTAAAATGTTTCAATATAATTGTTTATTTAATGGTGCATCCATGTACATTAGTCCCTAAAAGTTCTTTGTTCAGTTATAGTTTTACTTTTTTTCACCAGATGGGTCTCAGGCCATTCTTTACAAAAAAATCTACAGTTTATTTGTCTGCTTTCCACAGGACTTCATTCATAGTCATAGAATTTCAATTTGACTTTAGGCTGGCCTTGATGGTGATGTTAGTGAGTCCTTTGTCTTGGTGAGTAGCGATGTAAAGGATTTAAACTCACTCCATTTGCTGTCTTTATGAAAATTTGAAGCTGGATGTAGCTAAAAAACACTTTTGTGCCTTCCCACCTGCTGCTGTGCCTTTTTGCAACAAATGAGGTTGCCTTGTCTTTTAAAACACTTGTACTTTACCTTTATTAAAGATAATGGGAATTTTCCCCATATGCCAATGGAGTATATCTGTCAAATCTGAATGCATAGAACATGTAATTCTTCCCTGTAGGTGGGATCAGAATATTGTCACTGTACTTTCAATAATATGCTACAAAATATTTAGATCAAAATAGTTAAATACTATCAGATTTAGCATGATGTTTGGAGGTATTGTTTGTCTCTTCCTCAATCAATAAGGCTGAGGTCTTAAAAAAAATTGTTACATTGAAAAAATAATCATCCTTATACACAAACAAAAATCGCATGAAATTTCCTAAGTCTAATAGTCCCAATGTTTGCCACATTTGATTTTTTAAAGTATATTTTAGCTTTAAATGGATCATTTTATATGTAATGTTTGGATATTTTCAAAGATTGAAAAACATTGTTGCATGGAAATTGAACAAATGTTTTATCAAAAAAAGTTTGAGTTACAAGCCTTCAGCACTGCTTAATTTTTCCACCGGAGCTAAAAGATGTTTGTAGATACTTGTTTGTTATTTCACATTCTGTGATGGCTGCCTCATCCCTGGAAGTGTTCAAGGCCAAGTCAGATGGGGCTCTGAGCAACCTGATCTGGTGAAAGTTGTCCCTGCCCATGGCAGGGGACTTGGAACTGGATGGACTTTAGGGTTCCTTCCAACCCAAACCATTCTGTGATTCTATGATTCTGAGCGGAAGCAAAAATGCAGGGAAAATATGACATCAGCCACATCTTGAAATATCTTCTGTGAGTTGAAGATTATTGTTGGAGCCTGGTTTGGATCAATCTTTGTTCCTTGGAAACTGAAAGAGCTGAGTCTTATACACACAGATTTCCTGTGGGCTGACTCCAGGAGCTTTGTGGGGAGCTTAGTTTGGCCATCCCTTGCCTCATCGCTTGCCACTCCCAGGAGAGGGCTGCAAGGATTGAATTATGACTCTTCAGTACTGCATGTTATGAAGGCAATGATGTCCAAACTGTAATCACAATTAACATCAATGACAAAGAGGAAGAAGAAAGAAAGGCTTGCCTTGAGTACACTCAGAAATTTCTGATTCTCTGACCTTGATGAAATCCTACTCAGGTTTGTGAAAACCCTAGCTGAAGCAATCCCAGTCTGTCAGTACATTTTGAGAATGTGTGGAGGTGGATCAAATTTTGGAAGACTGGAAAAGGGCAAACATAAGATAAATTAAAAAAAAAAATCAAAAGGGAAGGTTAGAGAAGGATGGGACAATTCTTTTTGTTGGAACATGCTAGATAAAGAAATTCAACAGTACAGTACTTTTGTAGGACACCTAAAAGAACACCAGATGAGTAAGTAGTAAATTTGTTGGCAGTATGCAGTGAGTGTTAAATCATTTGTCAGGATTTAATCATATCAGATCAATCCAAAATCTTTTTATGTGAAGTAACATGCCTTAAGGGTATAGACATGGTATAGCTAGGCTTTGTTCAGGGTCTCATATAACACAGGCAAGTTGGGGTTACTGTAGAGTGGGGGCAAAGATGTCTGGGGATGCTGCATTCAGAGCAGTTGCCAGCGCTTCACTGTCAAACTGCTGTGAAGAATTGAGGATCTAGCCTAGGCTTAGTATGTTCAATGTTTTCGTTATAATCCAATACCAGGTCTCTAGAATATGATTATTAAACCTGCAAGTAAAATGTATCAGAAAGAGGCAGCAAACAGATTAAAAGATAAGAATTAATTCAGAATTATCACAACAATTAAGAGAAATAGTGTTGAAAACAACACAAAATTTAATTAAAACACATGCATGGTTCTGCACTTAGGTAGAGATAAACAGCTGAGAAAATACAGTAAGAAAAACAGAGATAAGACAGGTAACAGTCTTGCAAAGAAGTACTTGGACATTACTGTGGGTCACAAAATAAATGTAGGTTGAGAATGTTATGCTGTTTGTATTGGTTTTGCCTTGCAAGGTCTGGGTGGCTGAAAGCAGGGGGGCTACAGGGGTAACTTTTGTGAGAAGCTGTCAGAAGGTAGTACCTCTGGGATAATGTATTTAAAAGGGCGAAAAAACCTGTGCAACTACAGCTGGATACATGAGAGCAGCAGCTCTGCAGGCACCCAGGTCAGCAAAGGAGAGGCAGGGGTGCTCCAGGCGCTGTCCTGCAGCCCCTGGTGCAGCCCATGGTGGGGCAGCTGTGCCCCTGCAGCCCACGGAGGCCCACGGGGGAGCAGAGATCCACCGGCAGCCCAGAGGCGGCTGTGACCCTCTGGGAAGCCCATGCTGGAAGAGGCTCCTGGCAGGACTTGCGGCTCCATGGAGAAAGGAGTTCAGGCTGCAGCTGACCTGCTGGCAGGACTTGTGATCCTCTGGGCTACCCACGCTGGAGCAGCCTGTTCCTGAAGGAACTGCAGCTTGTGGAGGGAGTCATGCCAGGACAGTTTGTGCAGAACTGTAGCCATGCAGAGGACTCAGCTGGAGGAGTTCATAGACACTGACTTCCTTGGGAGGGACCCCGCCTTGGAGCAGGGGAAGACTGTGAGTTCTCCTGCTCAGGAGAAGGAGCAGCAGAAACAATGTGTGATGAACCAACAACAGCCCCCATTCCCCATCCCCCTGCGATGCTGGGAGGAAGAGGGAGAGGAATGGGGAGTGAAGCTGAGCCTGAGAAGAAGGGAGTCGTGCTGGGAATGTGTTTTAAGATTTAGTTTGATTTCTCATTACCCTATTCTGATTTGATTGGTAATAAATTAACCTGATTTACTCAAGGGGGCTCTGTTTTGCCCATGAGAGTCAGAGTGATTTCTCTCTGCCCTTATCTAAACCCACGAGACTTTTATTATATTTTCTCTCCCCTGCCCAGTTGAGGAGGGCAATGACAGAGTGGCTTTGGTGGGCACCTGGCATCCAGCCAGGGTCAACCCACCACACTGCTGCATAGAGGTCAAACATCACACTGGGATTTCTAAACAGAACCATAGTCCATAAAATTTGCAATATAATTCTGCTTCACAACATTGTTATGGTTCCTTAGAAGTGAACCAGCTGGAGGGAGTAGAAAGAGAGGCTATGAAGAAAGCCTGGGAACCTACAAAGGATGGAATGTTTGGTGTCCTTAGAACACACAAGATAGGAAGGAGACATTATAACAGTGTGTGAATACATAAAAAAAGCTGCGAAAAGAATGTCTCCTATGGCCGTGAAGAGTGAGACAAAAAATAAATCTCAAGCTGAAGACAAGCTGAGAATTTTACTTAGAATTTTAGGAATGATAAAGGTATTCCTTTTCTCATAGTAGGAATTGGTAGGCATTCTGGTTGCTTAAGAATGTTTTATGATGCTCATCACTTAGAGGTATTAAAGAACAGGCACAGCAAGCAGGGATAAAATAGTTTGGGAATATGATGTCTAGAGTAGTTCCTTGTTATAGGAAGAAAAATAAACTGGATAATCAGTTTGTGTGCCTTCTAACCAGTCTATGTTTGTGCAATTTTGTTGTATGTTGAGACCTGGTACAGAGAAAGAAATGATAACAGCAAACTGTCTCCCTTTTTTCTTATCTGCAGCATTCCCTCTTCCCTGCAGGTCTCTGGCAGATCCAGAGAGCATGAGTGCAGTTGCAGTGACTCCTCCATCATAATGAGGAGTAATATTTCTAAGTGATAACAGTGGTTATAAACATATGTATAAAAATATATAGAAAGCACCAATCTGGGCTTGAGTGTTGACCTGCTGGAGGGTCGGAAGGCTAAACAGGGGGATCTGGACAGGCTGGATTGATGGGTTGGGGCCGATGGTGTGAGGTTCAAACAGACTAAGTTCTGGGTCCTGCACTTGGGTCACAACAACCCCTGCAGTGCCACAGGCTGGGCCAGAATGACTGGAAAGCTGCTCAGTGGTAAAGGACATGTGGGTGCTGGTGACAGCAGCTGAACATGAGCCAGGCATGCACAGATGGCCAAGGAGACCAATGGCACCTGGGCTGTGTCAGCAATAGTGTGGTCAGTGGGACCAGGGCAGTGACTGTCTCCCTGTGCTGGACACTGGTGAGGTTGCAGCTCAAATCCTGTGGTCAGTTTTGGACCCCTCCCTGCAATAAAGACACTGAGAAGCTGGAGCACGTCCAGAGAAGGGCAGCAGAGCTGGTTAAGGGTCTAGAGCACAAGTCTGATGAGGAGCAACTGAGGGAATTGAGGGTCTGGAGTAAAGGAGGCTCAGGGGGGACATTATCACTCTCTACAACTCTGAGAAAGGAGGTTGTAACCAGGCCGGTGTTGGTCTCTTCTGTCAGGTAACAAGCTATAGGATGAGAGAAAATGGCCTCAAGTTGTGTCAAGGGAGGCTTAGATTGGATGCTAAGAAACATTTCTTTACTAAAAATGTCAAGCACTGGAACAGGCTGCCCAGGGAAGTGTTGGAGTCACCATCCCTGGAGGTGTTAAAGGATGTGTCGATGGGGCACTTACAGACATGGTTCAGTGATGGGCTTGTCGGTGCTGGGTTAACGGTTGAACTTAATGATCTTAAAGGCCTCTTCTAACCTAGGCATTTCTAAGATTCTACATTTGTTGTTGGCCAATGGTCAGTGAAACAAACAGTTTATTCAGACACCGATATAAATGTTCTGACTCCCAAAGATTGAACAGCTATGACTTCTACTGAAATTACTGTAGACTCCTGAGATTTCTGCAGTTTAGATTCTTCTGCAGAAATCTTTAGTGGTCTTTAAAAGGATGAATTATTTTTATTTAAGCCTTGCTTATGTTCAAATCAGAGCTGACATTTTGAAAAGTCAATGTGCAGTGAAATGCCAGAAAAATATTTGTTAGGCTTCTTGTCATTTGTGGTCATGCTACCCCTCCTTTTTTGTAAAAACAGGAAGACATTAACCTCATGCATGTCTGCAGTCAATGTAAGAACTCCTGTTCCCTAGTGATCTTCAAAGTAAAAATACCTGGAATAAACATGAGGGCTGTGCTATATCATAAAGAGTCGTGATTCTTCCTTTAGCACAGACTTTAAGAAAAACAAGCAAACTGCAAACAAAGACCATGACAACCTTTCTTCTTGATGTCTGTACAGTGTTTGGTGGATCTTTCTTTTGATGCTGCAATAGTAAATAACAGATTTTGCTGTATGCTTGGAAGACTTCAAAGCTTCCTGATGCTTTCAATTTTATTAAAATGCTCCACAGCCAGGTTTGTTCAATATGTTTTTTGAATTTCATTGGCAATATCGCTCACTATCTGTGCTTTGAAATGTTAGTAGGTTTTTTGTTTGTTCATTTACTTGTTTGTTTTTGTTGTGGGTTGCTTGTTTTCATTTGGTTATTTGACCATACTACTACCATTAACATCCAAATAAACTATGAGAGAGAAAACACTAAACCCTGCAAGGTGTTGCTATTGCTCTGAAATAATTACTGTAGTTCCAGTGCAGGAGTGCTGGTGGCTACAAGGATTCTTCAAAGGTGAGTGGTTGGCAGCTGGATAATAAACTCTGTTCTGAATTAGCCTCTGTTTAGATCTCTGATAGAGAGGGTGAAATCACCTTGTTATTTCCCTTTAATGGTGTGTATGAGGGCCAGATATAGCTGAATTCTTTGCACATAGCAGATTGCAGAGACTGCTGCCTAGCTATGGGTGGGATCTGCAGTTATGATTTGGCATTTCTTTTCCCCAGTGGATGGTGGAGTACAGTGAATATAAATGTCTATTTCACCCTGTGGAGCTACAGTGTTCCCAGCACTGGCTGGGGAATGAGTGCAGAGAAGAGACTGCAGTGGTGGGATTGAGGCTGAAGAAGGACTATAAGGTTCCTCAGAAATCTGCTGCTGCTGTCTGCCCTTTCTTTCACTGTGGATGCCACAGTTTTCTGAGTAATGGAAGACACCATCTGACATAATTCTGAAGTATTTCCATAGTAATTGTTCCCATATGTTGGTAAGCAAAAGTGAATTCTCAGAACCGTTTTAGGTACCACACTTTTTTTTTTTTTGCAATTATTGCTTACTAATTCAAGCAGACCGAGGGGTCAGAGACAGTTTTACAAGCCCTTATGCTTAACATGAAATGTCTTTCCTTTTCCAGCTGTTGCTGAAAGCTTAAAATTATGGGAATATTTATTTAGGGCAGGCCTAAACCACGAAGATTTTTTGTGGGTTTGGACTAGCAGTTTGTAATTTTGGAAATTCTTTTAAGGATGAGCCTGAATTCCCAGATTATAATTTTTTTTTTTGACTCATCAAATATTATTCCCACTTCTATTTTTATTCCCCCATAAAAGAACAGAATATCTTAAAAAAAACCCAAACAAACCAAGTTCAGACAAAAATAATAAAAAAATTAACCACTCTTCCCTTCTTCTAAACTTCCTTTTATTGGGGGGGGGGGGAATGTCTCTGAAAGTCTGCAAAGGTTTTTGTGAACAAAAGAGCTATTGGAACTCTACTTTGGCTCCAGCGCTCCACTCTTCCTACAAACTTCTTGCTATGGTGATGTCCAGGCTGTCCTGCTGTGTATATCACACATAAGTTCTTCCAATGAAAGCATCTCATACAGCCCACAGATGTGTTACTGGTACATGCTTTGATTTGATTCTTCAACCTGCTTGTTGTTCCTCATATCTTGGGAATAAAGATATTTATGGAAATGTAAAGGTAATTATTTCAAAACAAGTAAGAAAAGGGAAGGACAAGCAACCCAGCATTTGAGGGTAGAACTCCTAGGATTTTAAGAGATAGATAACAAGGACATCTAGAATACAAGCTCTTACTACCAACACTTCTGGAAGGAAAAACATAATCTCTTGCTTAAAGATTTGAGGCTAACTCTAACTCCAAGGGACTATGCTGAATCTTTATGGAAGCAGATTATTTTTATCGTTTCTTAAAGCTTTCTCTGAAGCATCTTGTGATGGTCATGAATAGGGATAAGATATTGTAATAGATCAGCATGAGCTGATATGACTTTTACTGGTTTATGCAATCCTTTCTATCACTATGGCTGATCACAAAAAAAAGAAAACTGAAAGGAGCCCTTAGGTACCTCTACTGTCCCTTGTACAATTTTGCTGCAAAATGTCTTCACAATAAGGAACAAAATATTCTGTTTTCTCTCTCTTTTTCAGATAATTGCATCTTCTATCTAGAAATTATCTCTAAAATATCCCATAGTGTTGGTATTCAACATGGAGATGACCAGTAGGCACTGTTTGACAAGTACAGAGGAAAACTGATTTGGAATGAAATCGACTTTTCCAGTCACAATCTTTTATATTTAACAGGTGATGTGAACACTGGTTGTTGCTGCCCACAGTGATGTGAAAGCACAGAAGATTAGAGCTATCTCCCTGTTGGCTGCTGAGAAAGTATTGAGAGCAGAACCTGGTCCTTGAAGAGCCCCAAAGGCAAAGAAACAAGAAGGTTCTGATCCCCAAATTCCTCGACTATTTTGTAAATTTTTTGAAAAGTTCACAGTGAGGAGTCTAAGGGAGAGGAACTTATGGACTCACAGTGTAAAAAGCACCAACCAGAGTGGGCACAGAAAACTAGCAGAGTAAACCCTTCTTTTGTGCAAGCCCTTGCCCCATCTCCCCAGAGGCTTCTCTGTCTACTTCCATCAGTACATGATTATCAGCAAAAACATTGCTCTCTTCTCCTCACAAGCTGCTTATCATTTGAGATGGGAGCTGCACATACATATTCCAGTCCTTCCCCCACAAATACCTGTCATTAAATGTGACAGGCTTCTGAAGAAGTATTGTTACTTGTAAATAAAATATGGTTGCTAAGAGAC
The DNA here is from genome assembly GCA_013400175.1 of Phainopepla nitens. NCBI lineage: Eukaryota > Metazoa > Chordata > Aves > Passeriformes > Bombycillidae > Phainopepla > Phainopepla nitens. Next base: position 834,863 of record VXBQ01007217.1, on the reverse strand, counting down.
ACTATGATTAACATGCTGACAATACAACCTTCTCTGATTGTTTGGGCACCAATTGTCTGCGTCTGTAATCAGTGAGGAAATAATTTTTTGGAGGAGATTTGTCAGGCTGAGAAAACTAGGGTTTTTTTTGGTTTCTTTTAAAATTAAATTAGAGTCTAGTGTTTCCATACAATGAAAGGGTCTCCGAGTCATACCTCTTCAATTTTTTTTTTTGGCACACTGTAAATTTTTTGTTTCTGTTTATGTTAATTTTTCAGCTAGGAAAATAAGGTTAGCGTTAATAATGTATCTGTCAAAATATTCAAATAAAGAAAACTGGAAGCTCGGGCTTATTACATTTTTATGTGTATATTCTATATATTAATTTTATTTTTGCTGGTTCTAGTCTCATTTTGAATTTCTCCAATTCTCAAATTCTTCCAATTATTTGGGACTTTTGAAATCAACATTTTTAATCTACATCTAGAAACCACCAGCACCATTATTCCTGTACAGAGCAAGAGATCTGAGTCCTCGCTTCCATTAGGGGGAGACAGAAAATGGTGATGATCCTTCTTTTTCCAGTAGATTGACTCTGGTGCTAATGGGTGAGGCATGGTGAAGGGAGATGAGCACACAGAACTCATTCTTCTCAGACTGAAAATTACCCTTCTCACCTCCTGTAACTGGATGTGTAACTGCACTTGCATATGTTGTAACAGATGGTGTTTCACTGAAGAATGGCTGAAAACAGCACCTTCCTACCCAATGTTTCTGCCTGCTGTGTGTATTTAGAGTCATGTCTTCTTACTACAGTGTTTAAAAAGAAGTTGGATTGCCTATTAGTCTTGCAGAGCCAACTGAGAGATGATGGGTGGCATCTCTTTCCTGCTAATGTTAATGGTATTCCAAGCAAAAAGCACCTGTGCTAGCACATGGAAAACAATGGTTCTGCACAGGAACCTGTGTAGGCACAGCCTGCAGGCAGTGAAGATGCCTGCTGGAGCCCAGTTCAGCCTGGATGTCCTCTGTGGTGGTGACAGATACAAAGATAAAAATCCCTCTTCTGAGATCCGACAGTAAATGTTCATTTCCAGAATTTCAGAAAAATAAACTTACTGTACTTTTATTTCTGCTTGGGGTGGACTAAACCATACGTTTAGCAACACAACACCTGTGTGTTCTCTGTTCTTGCGTAATAAACATGGATGATTATGCCACAAGTGAGAGAAGGGTGCCTTGGAGTAGCTATACCTGTTAAAAATAAACTTAAATGCACAGATGTTTACCTACTGATTGAAAAGCACTATGACTTTCAGAAGGAGCTGAATGCCCTAGAAGATAAGTAGAAGAGTAAAGAAAATAGGTGATTTGTAGTCTGTCGAGCCGTACAAAGAAAGGTAATGGTTTTGCTGTTAAACACACAGACACAAAATCAAATTTCCCCTTCCACCAAGTGCAAACAGATTACATCTAACCAGTGTAGCATTACTTAAATAAATGTTCCTGGGTTCTATTGGACAGTTGACTGAAACCCTGAGGTATGATATTTGAATACAGTCATTGGGGACGTGCATATCTACCCACACAGTGATTATGCTGAGTAACATAAGTAACCCTGGTTATCCTATGGCATATAAGTATTGGGAGTAGAGAAGATGGGATTCTTGGTTTGACAGATTTTAAGGCCAGAAGGGTGGCCTACAAATGTCTAACCTAAACCTTTCTTCATGCTGGAGATGTAATTTCTCTGAAAAGCTGAATTTTACCACCTATTTCTGAAAGCTATTTAAACCCATCTTAACAACTCAGACTAATTGTGAGCTGGTACCTTACAACATTTCATTTTCTATGTTGTGTCTTATTTAATTTTCTATGTTGTGCCTTATTTCAAGGTTAAATTTTCCAACTCCAGCTTCCAGTCATTATGTCTAATTATGATTTTGTCAGCAGGTTTGAGAACCATACTACTGGATGGTGTTTTTGTGTGCGAGAATCTGTACAAACACCTCATGTCAGCTTCCAGCCTTCTCTGTTAAATTGAGTTGAACTCTTTATATTTGTTCACATCTTTATATTTGTTTATTTGTTTCCCAGTCAGTTTTTTTTTTTTTTTGTGTGTGTGTGTGTGTGGTTTTTTGTTTTTGTTTTTGCTTTTGTTTTTGTTTTTGTTTTTGTTTTCTTTTTTTTATTATTATTTTTGGGTTTTTTTGTTTTTTTTTTTTTAAATGTCTTTGTGATTTCTATGTTCTGGAAGATCTGAGTCCAGACCTAGGTGTCTTATGGCAGTGGAAGATTTAGAACAGCAGTATCACTTCCCTACTTCTATTTGACAATCTCATTTTCTATAACCATATTAACCATTTTGTCAAAGCATTAATTTGAGAGCCTATTTTGAGACGTTTATCCACAATGACTCATGGGCCCATTCCTGAGCTACTACTTTCCAAAAGAGAGTCTCACTCTATTCATAATTTTTATTCCTGGTCCCAAGATGCACTGTTCTGAGTTTGAGCGTCCTTAAATTAATTTTGTTGGAATTTAACTGTTTTAGTTGACATTTTAGGTAGTTCTGTACCAGAGCCTCATCTTTGCTACCTACTACCCTGCTCTATTTTGTTCATATGCTCTTTCTAATCCATTGCTCCTTCTATAAATGCAATGGCTATTTGAGGAAAGCTTGTAGAAGCGCTTGTGCTCACTGATTTCTTTATTGCCATTTTCTGAACACTGTGAGATATTTTAATTTTATCTAATGTACAGTCTGTTAATTCTGTGCAATTCAAGTTTGTTTTTAAACCAAAGTGTTTTGTGGCACTTAGTCAAGTGCCTTAAAAATGAAGAATGCTGTGCCAACACATTCACCTTTATCAACTGGGCCTATAATCCTGTCATAAAAAATAGTGTTTGTTTGGCAAGATTTACTTTTTACAAAACCATGTTGAGCGGCATAAATGTTATGTTTAGCCACTGTTTGTTGATAGAATCCTCATTTAACTGTTCCATGCACATCAGAAAAATTTTTCAATAGCTCCTAGGTTATCTCTTTTACCCCTTATTAAACACTGGAATTACTTGGTTTTCTAGAAAATTTCAGTATCTCAACTTTATAAGATCTCAGAGAAATTACAATTAAACTAGAAATATTATTCAGCCCTTTAAAAAAATGTTTGTATCTAAGGTATAAATATGTGTTAAAATTTTTTAGTTTTTTATTATCTTATGTTTGTATTTTGATAGAGATGAAATTTATGTAGAAGGGGTATATAGTTCTTCTTTGTTTTAGATATCAAGGTGTATTTCTGACAAATGTTTCACTTTCCTATCGCTATTGAGAATTCTTCCATTAACATCTCCTGAAATAAAACTTACAGCTGACCTAATATTACCGTTCCTCCTAATACACGTGAACATTATTCCTAATTTCCTGAAGCCCTAGCTATGGCTAACATTAAAGTTATTGAACTTTCTGAGAAGTCACCTATATTTTAAACTGTTCACCATTCATTTATTTCTTATTTACCCATGTTAGATATAATTTATTGATATTTCAAATCTCATTTTAAAACACTGGATTTCTTGTCATAAGAAAGAAACTTGTGGAATCATCTTACCAGGAATGGGGTTCCTCTCTTCTTTTAGATTTATCAGGTTTAAACTCTGAAATTTCAGCAAACCACTCTGAAATATTTTACTGAGAGAAATAAGCACTACTAGGGGGTGATTTAATTGATTTATCTTAGAGATCTCTTTTAGGTTGGGATGAACTGCCTAATGGAACTGCTGATTTCTCCCCCGAGGTACCTAAGTTAGACTAAACACTTCTGAGTTTTAGATATCTTGTTATGGTGTACAACTCCCACGTTTCTTTTTAGTAACAAACTGAACCGGTTGTCCAGAAAACACCCCTGAATTTAAGGTAATCCATCATAAGTCAGGCTTTTTTTCTATATCCTCAAGAGACCATTTTAGAGAGGCTGAGTGCAAATGCATGCCCGTCAGTAATTTTTCTCTGCTAATCCATAATCATTCAATGTTCTGTGACGCTGAATCATAACAATGAATGAGAGCCACCTCCACCTCTTCCTTAGCTGTTACTGAGCCTTTCAAAATTGGCACAGAAACAATTTTTTGACTATGAAACATTGATCCTTTATAAGTGCAGTTCTATGACACTGGTTGGAATATGTCAGTGTTTTCACCATGTTTGCAGATGCAGCCTGTCTGTGCTGTCCATCTGGTTTAAGCAGAGCAGCAAATGATGCTGGGATGTATCACTGGACCTACAGATCCTTTCAGCCTGTTCCTACTTCTTCTTATCTTCCAGCACAAAGGTCTCAGTACATGCATCCATGAGAATTTTACAGGAGGACATGGATGGTCTCCACATGTGCTTGCATGCAGTGGTGCAGGTGGAGGCTGGGCTGTGCTCCAGCTGATAAGGCCTGCAGGGGAGGCAGGGTTCGTTCTCTCAGGCTCAGCTCCGGGTAAGTACGACTTTGGGCTCCCAAATCAGAGCTGGCCCAGGGAGTGAGTATACTGAGATGGCTTCTGCCAGGAAAACACTGTGTAGACATAGCCCATGCCTGACTAATGAAGGACATGATGAATCTTTGGTATTTGATTGCCTCATAGATACTGGTAATTTGCTGTTATTTCTGCTCAATCCAACAAACAAGCAGTAAATGCAGCCATAGTCTTGACCACAGGAGAGCAAGCAGAACAACTCCTTCTAAAAAGAATTTCTTTTTAAAGTTGTTCAATTTTGATTTCTTTTTGATCAGCTAACCCAGGATCCTGCATGCTCTCCACAAGTTACACAACTTTGGTGCTGATAGTTCAACAGGCTGCTGTGTTAATCTCAGTGCAATTCTGACTGAGATTTTCCTTGCCTGCTGTGTCCATAACCAACCCATCTGGGAAACTTTGTTCTTCTACATATTTTATCAGTTCTACTTCCTGAGGCCTCTGGGATGACTTTTGAATCCCTGAATGTAGAAGTCATTCAAATATAAGCATTTTCAGATCCGTGATTCTCCTTGATCAATTTAGGGGCAAATGGTCTTGGAAGAAAATAGAAACATGGACTTAATAAGGTTGAATAATGAAGAGCAATTTTTGAAATCACTGTTTATTTTGAATAATGTCCAATAATTTGTTGACGTTGTTTTCCCCACACTTTACTTTTTAGTCATGTGGTGTGGTTCTGGGAGCTGTCCTGTGCAGGGCCAGGAGCTGGACTTTCATGATCCTCATGGTCCCTTCCAGCTTATGATACTATGACACTTCTCTTATCATAGAACTCTTTTGAAGGTGGACCCAGGCATTGTTCAGAATCTGTCTGACTGGTGTGGATTTGTTCCATTAGAAAAGGTGTTTCTGCTCTGTTGCATTTTTCTGTGTCCTGATGGCTCCTTAAACTCCGTTTTCCTTGTTCTTGTCTTATTTTATGTATGATTTTTCTTTGGCTAAACTCTGGAAAGAATGTCAGTCCTCTGGTTTATTAGTGCATCCAATTATAATTTCTAGCAATGGACATGCTCTTTCTCAAATAAGCTAATATTTAATAGTCAGGTAATAATCAGTACTCAGGTCTGATGGCCAAAACAAACATAACTCGCCCATGTGTTGCCTTTCCTGGAAAAATAACAGGATGCTTTCCTCTGCCTCTGCATTTCACTGATGCTGACCTGTTGTGTGTCTTAAAAACACTTCCATCACATGTCAGATTTGCTTTTTCATTCTTTTCTTGACCATCCAAGGACACTGCCTAGGCATTTCACATTCCAACCTGGAACTCCACTGCCTCCCCAAGTATAGTTCCTTAACTGTAGGAAAGAAATAAAAGTATCCTGCCTTTTATGTACAGGAAAGTAAGATTTAACACTGAAAAATATTTACAGAAGTCCAATGTGTTTCATTCCAGTTCTTACCCATCTGATTCTTCACAGTGGCTTTAATATAATCTCCATTGCATTCTATAGTTACATTTTGGCACAGAAGTCCTGTCTTATGCATTCAACAGCACCCTCTAATTTTTAGTAGCCTAGAAGATTTTCCTTTTCTTCAGCTGGAATGTTGAAACCAGTAATTCTTCCAAATCCAGTGAGTAATCCCTCAAATCATGTTCTCACAATCAAAAGTAGAGGCTAGGCAATATGCAGAATAAATATGATAATACAGAATTCCTTTCCTCCAGACTCTGGAGGGATTTGTTTTCTGTGAATTATGAGCTACCAAATATCAAATAATTTTTTGCTGAATAATGAAAGGAAAGATAAAGATATCTCTTAAGCTCTGATGAGTCTTGGAGCACAGTGCCTGACTGTTAAATACCACAATGTTGGTGTGATGATGCTTAAGTCACTTTGTGAATCTGTCCCCAGTGACAGTGCTGTTGCTGACATCCCTCTGAATACTTATTTGTACTGTGTCCCTCCCATGGATAGAGAAATAGAAGCTTAATGAAGGTGGAATAGTGTAGACCTAGTAGAAGACAGGAAGGTCCATAGAAAAGAGTGAACTGGAGTTTGTGGCTCACTTAGCAAATTTGGGATGGTCTCATCAGGCAGGAAAGGTGAACGTGAGGGTGTGAGAGCTCAGAAAGGCAGTGTTGGAGTCCTGCTAGAGACTGTGACTAAATGACATGATTTAATCTCAGGACAGAAAAAACACTAATGTGAACCCTCTGAGGGAAAAAGGAGTTCTTACATCATTGTAGTATGCCACTAAAAAGAAAGTTTTACTGCCTTCCCCTATCTCTGTCATTGGGGCTGGATCGAAGGATGCTGTCACACTTGTGATCCCTCAGGACCCAGCCAACTTACAGACACATTGGAAAACTATTACTGTGTGGTATGAGCTTTACTACTCTGACTGAAGACTCTGTAGGGATAAGAACTTGAGTCCTGTGGGGAATAATCATGTCTCATTCTTTTTTCTTGCCATGTTAGCTGGAAGGCCTTCTTACACAGGAGACTTCCTCTCACAATTACTATATTTGTCCCCATAGGCAAACATTTACACAGCACTTTTTAAGTTATCCTCCAGTCACCCTTTGATCCTGTGGCTCTGGAATAGTCTGTCCTTTAGTCCACACTCCCATGAGACAGGGAGTTTGGGTCAGATGAGGACTGAGAAATTTGGACACTGAAAATTAACCCTTCCTGTTGAAGCTCAGGTTAATGTCTTTGATGTTGGATTTCCTTGTTCTGCCTATAATTTCCTCTGCCACTGGAGGTCAATGCCATGCACTGCTTTGGATAGCTTATCACCTAATAGGGTTTGTACTCACCTACACAGAGCCATCTCTTCTTTTGCTGCAACTGTGCCTACAGTGTGATTGGCACCATGTTGTAAATAATTAGTGAAAGTAATGATATAACTCCCTGTGGTAATCTCATCCTATTTAGAATACAACTACAATCTGAACTTCAATAACACCTTTGACATAATCAAACATCCCAGAGCCTTTTACAAAGCCATAAATTACTCACCTGTAAAGTAATGACTGCAGGGAATTACAGCAGGCAATGAGTCCATTGATCGGTGCTGGTACAAAATGAAGAAGAGGACGTACAACAGAGGCCACTCCACAACTCTTCTGCTTTGGAAATTTCCATAGCATCTTTAGTTTCTGCATGTATCTCTTTTCTTCCCCACAGAGACATGAGAGGAGGAAGACCACCTTGCTCTGACAGTCAAGGACACCTTCATCCGTGCTGATCTGTAAATCCCATCTGAAAGTGATGGGATTTTAGGCAGGACACAAATGTATGGGCTTATAGCCTGCAGGGAAAACTGCTCTTTAGCCAGTGATGCAAATAAACAAGTCAGTCACTTCCTTAAATTTGCATGGGCCCTTTATGAAAGCAGGGTTTTACTGCTGCTTTTAAATAAAAAATAGCAGTGATTGCTTTGGGCACCTCAGATGATATGCTGCACGCAAAATCAGGGCTGCATCACCTCCTACCTCCCCCTAAGATACCCTCTCTATGGTTCAAAGTTGTTCCCACATTATTAGGTTAGTAGGAATTGTCTCTTTTATCAATTTAATTTAAAGTAGGCCCCACTTCTAGAAACCTTAATTTGAGAAGTCCATATATCCATAAACATTTTAACTGAAAAAAATGAAATTATTTTGGTAGGCAGCTCACTGTCAGAAAGAATTGCTAAATCAAGAACTCTATTATTTATATGACAGTAATGAAAAGAAGGATTAAATTATTTTTGCAGTAAAGAATACCACTGTGATTAGGAAATGTTTTGTATAACATTAAAAATCTCAGAGTTTTTTTTTTTTAACCTGAAAGAAGACAGTGGAATCGAACTTTATATTTGTAACGTAAATATATATTTCTTAGCACCACCTGGAGCTCTTCTTGCTTTTGTTGTGTTTTGGGGCTACATGTTTGTTATAGTTCTATTCTGGATTCCCACAGTATTACTGCACTTGTTATTGTGGTGCCAGCTTGACACCAGTGGGACTACCTTATGGATGCCATTGAGTGTGGATTTGAAAAGTGCTGCCTCTGAGATAACAAATATTTTGGCAAGATGGGAAAGTTACAATAGCAAATATTTTGCTTGGTTCTCAAAGGTATGCTGCAGTTTTATAACTTGTGCCTTAGTTTTAAACTGTTTCGTGTTCTTAATTGCTTGTCTTGGGTATTGATGTTGATGGACTGGAAGCCATGGGGACTTCTCATGGAGAAAGACAGCAATGTTTGGTCCCAAAGGCTTAATTTTGAAATCCAGCAGAATTGTTGTCCTTGCTCTTTGGATATGACAAGTTAAAAAGAGATTCATGCTAAATTTAGAAGGCATCTTTTGATGGAATAGGGCTGCTTTGGAATAACACACAAATAGAGTAATTTAAACAATCACAATTTTAAAAATAGGTTTAATTGGATTATTTCTTATGGTCTGATCGAAGGATTATTGAAGTCTGCAAGACCATTTCTACTGGATTCTGTGGGCTGTGTCGTGGACCCTTAAATGTTTGTAGAGGATAGGGAATGTTTCAGGAGCTCCCTACTGACCTGTCTGCAGTGTCTCAAAGCAGGTGCAGAAGGGGCAATTAAGCTTCCATAGGACAGGATGTCACCACTGTCCTCCTCCTTGGGCTGTCCCCAACATTGCAGCTTGTTTGAAACAAGGCTGATCTCGGCAAAAAGCAAGCAAAATAAAAGAAACTGCCTACTCTCCCATCAACTGATATGCGTTTTTCTTTCTCATCTCCAGATTCTTAGTAGTTTTTCTTATAGTCTGTGTCAGATACATTACAAACACTGAGAGGAGAAGATATTGCAATTCCATGGCATTTTGAGGATTTTGTTGTGCTTTGCTAGTTATGGATTAGTCTCAGCACTTATGAATTTCCTCATTTAACAGCTCTGCCTGTATTTTTTTTTTAATATTGATAACTTTCTTTTTCTCTGCTGTCTAATGTCAACAGAACAGATAAAAAGGTAACTCTTTGAATACTGACTGATTATGAGCCCTTGTCTCCTGAAATCATACCAATGAGAGCTTTAAGTTCTAGCTCCTGAAGTGTGGTAATTCTCTTTGCAAACTGTTTTGTTGTTGGTGCTGGTTTTGCATTCTACAAGGAACCATGATGTTGCATTTATTAGCATCTTCCTAATTGTCCTGCATTAGTATGCATTTGCTATCCTCCGTGGGGAGATCTAGCTAATTAGAATAGCACCAAAGAGTGATTATTACTGTGTTTCATATTTAAACAAAGAAGCTCAACACCTTCTTATATTTCAGTGAAAGTGATTTAGAAATTATTAAATCCAATGAAATAAAATAGATATAAAAATTTTATCTAACAGGAAAAGAGATAGTTATTGAAATTAGAAAAAATGATTGCTTTTGGTACATGGGAAAACAGATTTAAATTGCTGTGCAGTATAACAGTTCCAATTTTGCAAGATGAAAAATGATTGCTTCACTATTGCCTTCTCTCCTTTTGTTTTTTTTCCACCTGTTCATTTAACAGAGAGAAAGTAGTCTCTCTGGGGCAGGGAATTACATTTTTTATTAAATATATGTCAGGCATCCAGCACAGAAGGTCCCCAATTCTAGACCCTGCAGCTTTGTATGTACAACACAAGTGATAAATATAGGCCTATATCTTATCAATCAGCAATACTGTAAAAATATGATTTATTATCAAGTCCTATGTTTATTTTGTAATTGTGGTGGGCAATAATCAAATGCAAAATTATGGTATGGAAAACAACTCTTTAGGAAAAATGATGTATTAAAAATAAACCAATCATTGCACATTGCTGTGAAAATGCTGGATTGGAGCAGCAATCTGTTTCTAAACTCAAGGCAACTCTTTCACCACTTACCTAAATTAGTTGTGGGACAGGTGGGTGCCACGTTCATCTCCAATGAACAAGCATTTCTGGGCATGGTTGGGTGAAAAAAGTTCTCTACCAAAGGCCTTCCCAGCCAGTAGGGAGATCTCTGGTGATTATAATTGCCCATGGATTGAAGCTCAGGAAATGAGTTGTACTTCATAGCTGTGATGTTCTTGGATGACTTTTAGATAACTTAGACCCCATTCTTAGGGTATTGACCAGGGATAACTGGTGTCAAGACAAAAAGTGATCCTGTAAAAAGAATAGGGAACACAAGCACTGGACAGCCTTCTGTTGTCAAAAAGAGTAGTATGACTGACTCTTTGAGCACAAATAGCGAAACACTGATTGGGAGAGGTGAGGTGGATTTGAACTGGAAAGAACACCACATGCAGCAGACATGTACCTGTTTTTTAAGAGAATGTTGAAAGACAACATAGAGCAGACACAAAAATGAGGTGAAAAAGCAGCTAGCCTACTTCATGAAGCACAAATCCAGCAATGTAAAGAGAATGCCTGATATTACGGCTCCAATGGCTCTTAAAAAGAGGAAAAAAAAGAAAAGGTGGTAGCTATTCTTAACTGAAATAAATTTTTGTCAAGGGTGGGTTCTGTGATCCATTGAATGTTTTTGTGCATTTTTGAGGCATGCAACTGGACCAAAGAAAGATATTCAGAGTGAAGGGATAAAGAGGTATTTTTTTCTATAAGTCAGGATATTTGATTAAAAGGTATTTTTTTGGTCTTGAAAGCTGTGGTTCTAATGAAACTTTCAGAATACACAAACTGGTTTTGAATCCACAAACTGTGGATACAAGGTTCTGTATCCTACTAAACATTGCCTTACCTAATCAGTCTTCCCACCCCTATTTTTAATCTTTAAAAATGTTAATTGATCACCATTCTGATAATTTCCAGGCTAAAGATTTTTTCTTTTCCAGTGGACACATAGTGATTAAATGCTCAGGAGGAACAAAATGCAATTATGCAGGTTTTCATTCCTCCATACATGCTAATTAGAACAGATAAACCTTTTGCTACAGCATTTATAGTATTGTGGGGATAATGTATCTGAGAGATAAGAAGGGACAATATTTCACAATAATTTAAACATGAAGTATTTCCATAATGCATCTGTGGGGAATAGTTCAGTTATCAGATGCTGAGGCAGCAGTGTATTTATGAAGCATTATTGTAAAAACACATACAGCAATGGCAGACTGCAAATCACAGCAAGTAATGTCACCCAAGTAATGTCATAGGTCTTGGTGGAAAGCTATCAGTACTTGGTGGGTCTGAATTGTGACACTACCTGGAGCTGCACAACCAGCACCTGCTAGGTCATTACAAAACTTGTCTGGAAATTTTATGCTAGGTCTAAGATGAAGGAATGGGGGAGAATTGTCAGAAATTATGATCAACTTTCAGAGTTTTGTCATCTGTGATAAATCTCTTTCTATAGTTAGAGGATCTCCTTTATTGTAAGGATTGAAAAAGGAGAGGAAGGAGAAAGAAAAAAAGCCCTGAGAGCTGATGAAGCTTTATGAAACTTAACTTATGCTGTATTTTCTTTTCACTTCAAATCTAGTTAAATTCCTGGGATTGTTGTAGTATCTTTTAATTTAGTCTGACTGTGGAGAGATTGTATTTTAGAGTGACAGTTTAACTCTTGAATAAAACACGAGATGTTTCTTTTGGACATTTATCTCTAAATCAATGAGGTTAATTGAGCACTTGTTAGAAAAATGTAAAGGAAATCACTTTGTAGTATTTTACTTTTATCCAAGAAAACACTAAATGAATACATGGTCTTGTTACTCATAAATCCTGAATTGGAGACATTCCACTGAACTGTTAATTTCTATTTTGAAGCATAACTCCTCCCCCTTCTGTAATCCAAGACTTCCACTGGTAAAATGAGAGAGAAAAATACAATGAGGAATGACAAAGGAGTAGTAAAATGAAGTAGTAAAGTGGATTGGGAATATGGTGGGGAAAATGACAATAAATGACAACATGAGAAATTCTACTTGATAGTCTTGAATTAAATTCATGATATATGATAATGACATGTAGAGAAAAAAATCATATTCCCCTTCAACATGTGTAAAAAAAAGCCAAACAACATAAACCAAAGAGAAAGTAGATTTTTTTCTTTGTATTTCTTTATGTGAAACAGAAATTAGGACACTAAGTGTACTCTTAGGCTGCTCTTGTTTGCCAGATTCTGGCACACTGTGACCCTTCATAGAAAACAATATATTGCAATGCTTTGAATATCCATTTTTGGCACTCTACACCGTATAGAGCCTTTCGACCCTGTCACCACAGCCTTTGCATGTGCAAACAACCCAAACTGGAAACCTAATAGAACAAAATTATTAGAACAGTACCTAAAGGGGTCTTACAAGTAAGTCAGAGAGGAACTTTTGATAAAGTCATGTCGTGACAGGATAAGGGAGAATGGGTTTAAACTGACGGAGTTTAGACTTAGATTAAATATTAGAAGAAATTCTTTGCTCTAAGGGTGAAGCCCAGAGAAGCTGTGGCCACCCCATCCCTGGAAATGTTCAAGGCCAGGTTGGATGGGGCTCAGAGCAACCTGGTCCAGTGGACGGTGAACCTGCCATAGGCAGGGGCTTGGAATGAGACAATCTTTAAGGTCCCTTCCAACCCAAAAAATTCTGTGGCTCCATGATTCAATGCAAATACTTCTGCGCTGCATTGCAGGCCACACAAACACTGCTCTGGTCAGCTGCAGAGGCTGCATGTCATTCCACACGCTTTGAACTGAAAAAACCCCAACAAACCCACAAAATAATTGTTATACTTTTGAACCACTGTGTTCTAATGCTTGGCATTACTGAGAAAAGCCTGCCTTCATTCTCTGGACAGCCCTGCTTCAGGTACTTGTATATATTGATGAGTTCCCCTCTCAGTTGTCTCTTACCAAGGCTGGACAGGCCTAGCTCTCTCAGCCTTTCCTTGTAAGGGAGATGTTCCAGCTCCTTAATCATTTTTGTGGCCCTTTGTTGGACTTGCTTCTCCTGCTGAGGAGCCCAGAACAGGACACAGCACTCCAGATGCGGCCTCATTAGGGCTGAGTAGAGGGGCAGGATCACCTCCCTCCACCTGCTGGCACTGTAGTTCCAGTGGATGTTCAAATACCCAAGAGGAACAGATCTGGATTCCTGCTTCCTTTCCTCCTCCTCAACCTAAACTCCACTATTGTAAATTAATGTCCTTAGAGATGGTAATGGTGTCAAGGAATAATTACATTTCTTTCAGACTGTCTTTCTCACTGAGCATGATGGAAAAATATGTTTCCTAAAATAACTTTTGGAGTCAAAAAAGGAAGTGGTTAAAGTTCTGGAAAGGTGCTGGATGGGGACAAGGTATCAAGACTACATGACATGTTCAAGGAATTTAAAGAAAATGCTGTCAAAATAGGCATAATCCCTCATTAAATTAATCAACCCCAGCTGAGGAGTCTGATGGAGAAAGTATAAGCACCTTTTAAAAAAGCATTATAAATTGTAGATTTCAGTTTTGCTTCAGTATTAAAAGAAAATTTGAATTTTAAGTGAAGATTTATTTTGTTTACAAAACTCCTTGATTGGTATAAAAAGGTAAATCTGAAGAAATATGGCTGCCATAAAAGAAAACCATGCATCTCTGGCAAGTAATTGAACAGAACTGTAGGCAGAAGAAGGCAGTTATTATAAGTAATTTGGAATTTCAACAGGCCATTTATGAAACTCCTTGAAGAAGGCTTTCAAGGAAATGAAGTAGCCCTAATACATTAGAGGTGAATGGCACTTATGTGCCAGAAACTGCTTAAGCGACAGGAAACAAGGGGCAAATCATCTCATCGTAGATGAGATGACTCACCTTATGGAAGTGCTTCATGGCGATCCACTCTCCCAAGGGAACCTCGGTGACGAGTTTGGACTGCATGTTCCACTTTTAGGCGGGCCAAACATTTGATGAGTTAAACGCCACCTCTACCTTTGAATATAGAAACCCACAATGTTCTGCATAGTTTGATATATTGGTTATTAATGAGCTAGTGAAGAGATGAACTGTATGAAATGATAACACTTAAATGTGAGGCAATTATTTCACTGGAGAGAAATGAAGAATTCAATGTTCAGCAGTGTTTGTTTAGGTATTACAAATGTAAATTAAATTTCAAATCCAATTGAAAAAATAGAATAATTTGAAGTAATTATGAGTTAAAAATTAATTCCCCAAACAAATAAACCTGCTGTCATTTCTGTAGCTCTGTGATTCACATCCAATCCTGGAACAAGAGTTACTGTGGTTTCCCCATGTACTCATCAGCTTTCCATCACAAAGTCCCTGTTGTGCTTTCCCAAAACCGCTCACTGCTTCCTATTTCAAAGTGAGATGCTTTTTTCCTCCTCTGCCACTTCAACACGGTTTTTTGCACTTCCTCTGGTCACTGGAGCTGAGTTGGTGCAGGGAGTTCTGGGACAAGCCCAGGATGAGGTGAGTGGGTTGACCAAGCACCATGTAGGGGTGTGACAGGTGTATCTGAATGCTGCAGGTGTTTTCTCGATCCTTGTTCTTCTTTCATTGTCCGCTGAAGCTAAGAGGGACATAAGAGCAGCAAATGGCTGAAACTGCTGAAATGAGAGCAGGAGGGGAAATCTCTGCTAGCAAACTCCTGCAGACAATGGGAGGAGAGATCTCCGTTGAGAGGAGGTCTAGCCAAAGCCAAAAATCACATTTTGTGCTATGGTGAAGACTAGGATATACAACAGCCCTGACTAGAATTTCATGGCACAGTATAAATCATGATTTCCCTCATCTTGGATACTGCAGTGTCCTGGTCATATTAGTGAAAAATCAAATAGAGCAGTCAGAAAACAGGACTGAGAAAAGTAATGATAGAAGTATATAAAACAATGCATGTTTTAAGAAAAATAAATAAGTCCCTCATTTTTGGCCCTTCTGAATTACAGAACTAGAATGATCACTTTTTCATATGATGGCCCTTTCTAAAGGCTTGTGGGTTTCTGTGTATATGATAGAATCTTTGTGATATCCTTCTGGAGTATGCAATATTTATTAATTTTATTAAGAGTATTGTTGTATTGTAAACTTTGCATTGTAAATCAAGAGAGAAACACAGCAAATTTACGTTACCCTATCTCAGGTTAATTGTTAGGAATAGGTAGTACTGGGGTTAACCTATTCATATAACAGCTTGAAACACTTTGTGCTGATCTTTCTTTATTGGTTTTCCAATCAAATATGAAGAGAATCAGATAGGTCATTTATGCCAGTTTGTGTATTTTCAAAGGGGAGATTTTTCATGTTCCCTAGCAAATGTTTCATATTTGTTAATTTGTTTTTCTGCCTTTGATTCTTCTTTCAGGAAAGAGGTCCTATTATGACATTTTATCCTCAGACATGACCCTAGAAATGGAAACATGGTCCAATCACTGGTAAGTATTTACATGGTTTCATTATGTGTTGGTAGAATAACTAAATTAAATTATACTGCCTTTGAAGGCTAAAATCCTTTAATGCCAGTATTTTAATCTGAAGTCAGGCCTGAGTAGCTATTTTAAAAAACATAAAAAATTAAGCTTCATGATTGTGATGTAAGCTTCTACACACATGCCATTTCTCTCCCAATTAATGTTGAAACTGCTTGTATTTCAGTGAAGACACAGTAAGAAGTAAGATACAGAGCAGCTCATTAGGTGATGCTGGGATGGAAAGCCTTTAGCTATCGATGTTAAAAGAAATTTAAACAGCTAGAAATTTCCCAGGTCTAGTAAAGCAGTGGCATTTATATGAATAAAGGCATCTTTGCTAACAACATACCTGAAATATAAGCCATATCTGAATTATCTCTTTGAAAAACAGAGACTCCTAGAAGGAAGTTTAAGTGATTTAAGTTTTCTACAGTCTACTTGAAGGCATTAAAAAAAAAGGAAAGTAAAAGAAGAAGAACCTTCAATCTTCATGCAATAAGCCAAACTAGTGCAAAGAAAGATTTTTGCATAGCTTGCTTAAAAAATTCCTGAAATAGATGAAAAGTTAAAACCCAGACATTTGAACAGACATAGGCAAATACTGAAAAAATGATTGGCAAACATATTGGTGAATCTCAAACACTGGTGGATTTCCTTTTGTTGGTAACTTTTGTAGCTGAACTTTTTATTCTTTAACAATTGTATGAATTGAAGCTCACAGATGTTTATGAAAAGCAAATTTTAGATCAAAAATCAAGATTTACTTAGGCTCTGAGACAGCAGACCACTTAAATATATGCTTAACTTGAAGTCTGTGGAAACATTTGCATACTTACAGTTAAATTTGTTCTTATGTATTTCGGTGTATTTGGTTTAGAATAGGAAAATCAGACTAGGTTTATGATTAAATGAGTCACATGATGGGAAAAAGCAGGTTGTAAAGTGTAAGTCAGCAATCCTTCTGATAGACAACCAGTTACCCTCCAAATACTGTATAAGATTATTCATTATTTCTATCGTAAGTAATTCAGAGAATTAAAATCATTGACATGTCACTTGTATGGTGAGTGAGGTTCTTGAATATAAAATTGTTGCAAACAGCACATTCCTCATTTTCAGGTGTTTACCTAGGCTTACATACTGTTAGGTAGAAAATTCTGGGACGTATATAAGACATTGCACCCAAATACAGACACAATAGAGCTAAAATGAACAAGAATTAGGTTTATTTTGATCAAGTCTGATGAAACACTCATAAGCCATAAATTATTTAATAAAACCTTTAGAGTGCCAGTGACTGCAGTGAAGAAGCCAAAATTATCCTAAGGGTTGAATGAGCAATGGCAAGTTTCCTCATCAAATCAAACTGTTTTCCACAGTGTACCTCATAGGCACAGAAGGAAATGCTTTCTGCATTCAGAACTAATAATCTTGGATATGACATTTGTCTATTTTTTTAATGAACCTAAAGTCTAATCTGCCTGAAGACAAAAAAAATTCAGATTTTTTTTTTGAAAAATATTTTGTGTATACAGAAATTATCCACTATTGTCACAGTATTCAAATGCCTTGTGCTAAAACTTTCTAAAGTATTCTAAAGTAATGGTTTAGGTAGATTTTGGCTTTGTTTTGTTTGTTTGTTTATTTTTATATTTTTTTATATAAGTCTCAATAGAAGAGTGAGAAAAAGTCCCAAGCATATAGCTTTATTTTTCCTAAAGCTCGGTGTAATACGTTCATAGACAGTGCAGAGTAAAGAAAAACAAGTCAGTGTTTTTCTCACCAACTTGTCAATGAAAAATGTTCCAGTGCTAGTGAAATGACACCTCTTGAAACTTTAATATAAAATCTTGAGTAACTTCTTATCCCTTGGTGCTTTCTGTTGGAAGTATGTTTGGCATCTTTCAGAGCTTAATATCAAGGACTCAAATTTTTGTACTTCAGTCTTATCTTGGGAACTCACCTTAGTCGTTGGCTTCTCTATATTTATCATATTCCTTCCCCGAACACTTTCAATTAGATCATGAAGTACTGCTAGACAAGTTCTGTTTTTCTCATTTTGCTGCTCATTTTGGAATATTACAGAGCAAACAAGAGCAACAAACCATAGTCAGTGAATGCTTCCCTTTTCTTAAAATAAACCAACTGTAGGATCTTGTATCTGCATAAATCCTTAAGCTTATATTTTTCAGAGGCTTTAGATCAGACGTTCACCACCCTAATTTTACATGTGGGAAAGGAATTGACCCCTTAGACTCCCTCTATAGTCAATCAGTTGACTATGCAGTAGTTGCTTTCAGTAGGGATCATGAGCCCCATTTAGGAAGTCCAAAAGGAATCACTTAGGATAATCTCTTTGATAATGCAGGCAGAGGTGGTTCAACGTAGACCTCTGCACTGCAGTTACCTGCCTTGGGTCACACAGATTGCAGCCAGCTGCTAAACCTGTAGGTGAATACTCAAATCCCCACAGTATTATGCAGTTCCACATAGCAAGACATAAAATGTGTTTTGGGAACTACTGTATTATTGCATTGTTGAAATTTATTTTGTTTCCAATGTTCTCTTCTACTTTCAACAGTAAACTTGCATTGTTTAAAGAACCGTCCTAAAAAGCACAGTCTTAGCTTGGTTCCCAAATATGTGTGTCTAGTGCCATTTGCAATGTCCTAGAGTTAATGACGTGTCTGTACAGCGTCAAGTGCATCCAAGACCTACAGAAACATGACTAGCTGCTAGAGGCCACTCAGGATACCCTAGAAAACCTAAAATTATCTTAAATTTCCATTTATGGACAATTGGAGTTAACAAATGAGAAAAGTCAGGCTCCAAATAAGAGTGTGTCAGGAGGTACTACCTCTGAGGGCTAAAACTGAATGGGACATATAGTAGGTGAATTTCAATTATTTAAAGTAAAAAGCAGAGATGGCACTTTAAAACTGTTCTTCTATTTGCCTTATGAGATCTGTCCAAAATACCCACAGAAGGGATTCTCTTTTCAGTGAATGAACTTTGACTTCATCAGGATGTGCAAATGCAGCCATGAGTTGTTCACACTGTTGAGTGATGATAAACCTCAGGCATTAAGACGGATCTGCCAAAAGCAAGCACCCCAAAAAGGCTACAACAGTGTTAAGTGATGCTACCTCCTCTGAAATTTTACAGATCTGGTGGGCTAGACTTGGCTTACCTGTCTGGGCAACCTCTTCCAGAGTTCTACAACTTTCATTGTAAAAAACTTCTTCCTTGTATCTAATATAAATCTACCCTCTGCTTGTTTTAAATTCCTTTTCCTATTGAAGCAGGTCCTGTTAAAAAGTTTATCTAATTTATCTTATAGTCTCCCCTTTAAGTACTAAAAGAACAATAAAAAAGCCACAATAAAATCTTCCTTGGTGATATCTTGATGTGTCTAAGTTACTTTTGTTTTCTCTCTGCTCCCTCAAATTTTCTGTTAGCCTTCAGACACTTACAATTGAATTTGTCTCCTTTTGGAAGGCTGGGATGTATAAGAAGAGACCAGAGGCTGCCCCACATTGGACCGAGCCAGTTCCAGACAGCTCCAGAACAAATCCACTGCAGGCCAAAGCAGAGTTTCCTAAAATGTCACAATGTATTTTTTATTGCTTTTCCTATCCATAATATATCCATAAAATAGGTGAAGCTTCAGTAGTGTCAAAGAAGAATCGAATGTGGTTTTTCTGGTTAAAACAGTACTTCAGAATATATAAGATCAGCAAGTACACAGCTATAAAAAGTTAATTTAAACTGCTTTCTTCAGGAAATTGCCACATCAGCTTTAAACTGGCAGAAGGCCCATTAAACGAGATAAATATAGATGGGATCATATATTCAATTGGAAGGTGGAAGGTATTGGGATGCTCCAAAGCTATGAGTTTTAGGATGATAGTCCAGGGAAAGCTGATACTGTCAGTGTCATGGAGGATGCAGAACAAGCTTTATGGAAATACAGAAGAAACAGAAATGAGGTAAGAAATTTCATAAGGAGATTCAAACAGAGGCACAACTGTGAATCCTGTTGGGGAAAACAACACAAAATACAAACTCAAGGAAAAAGAAATGAGGCTGGGATGCAGGAAATCTATGTGACAATGAAGAGCATGAAAAAATGGAATAGTTCCCTACAGGGAGACATGGAGGCTCCTATACAAGAAAGTAGAACAAACTGGTAATTAATCTGAATTTGGCAGATGATTAAGCTGGATCAATTGATTTCTTTCCAATAGGCATGTTCAAGCCTACATACCCCCTACCAGGTAAAGAAACCTCCAAGTTAAAAGGTTTTGGTCCCAAGAAGGTGCTTGCTGGACTAGAATTAAAAAAGAAATAACATTATGAAACCCTTAACAGAAAAGAAATCTGGGGAAAATGCCAAACATAGATTTACACCATTCTTTTAGTCTTCTGGTTTTGGCATACTTTCTGTATAAAATAAGATTAAAAATTACAGCTGATATATTAAGTCAAGAATATATATTAATTGAAGTATATCTAAAGTATATCTAAAATCTGTTACAGGTAAACCAAAGACACACATATGAGGTTGCTCACTCAAGTAACAATATAAAGCCTATCTGAGTCCCTTTTGAGATTTCAACCTTAGAAAATCAAATGTGCCATTTATTTCTGATGAAGACTGTTTCTCTTATTATGAGCCCGCAGAATGCTGTGTTAATCAAAATACTAGAGTTATCATATGCTGAACTCTGAAGCTGAATTACCCATTGCATTTATTCTTTAAAATTTATTCATTCCACATGTGACCAGAGCATCTGAATCCCCGTCACCCCTCCTCAAATCCTCATCTAAGATTTTCTTCCTCTCACTGTTACAAAGTTTTGTCTTCCATTGGGGCTGATGTTGACTGCCTTGATGGCAGTTTTGCTGTCTCATAATATTGCAAGATAATATAGCAATAATATTTGTTTCCATTGCATCAGCTCTGAAGTTGTTTCAATGTTTCAATAGAGGAGTCTCTGTGTCAGAGAACTTCTTCCAATACAGTGCCTTTTCTGCAATACTGCCAGAACCACGCAACTCTGTCTTGCAGAAGAGTAGCAGGAGAACTGTTGATTGAGAAATACGGAACATCCCCTCTGGGTTTTTGGGAATGATCTTTAGAGCATTAAGGAGACTAGGAATTCTTTTCAAATGCCCATATAAAGTAAAATTTACAAATCAAAACTGGAATTGAAGTAAGGTACTTGCACTCATCCTCTAGAGAACATGAGGTTAATGCAGGCGTGATCCCTGAAATGTCTTCCTACCACCCATGCGCACACTGCCTCCATCCAGCTGCCTGCATATGCCGTCAGTGTACAGTGTAAACATGCTCCATTTGCAGCACACTATTTGAATTTTTGGCCTGCTTAACATTTGCTATCAATATGCTTTACCACAGCTGTCAGATTAGTCAGGGTTGGTTTTTTTTTTGTTTTCTTTTTTTTTCCTGTTTTATCTGAGTTGGCTTTTTTCCCAGTTTCTAGATAAAAGTGATGGTATTTTGCTTGACCATCCCATTCCAAGCGTTAAACACTGTGACTTCAGGCTTGGATGCTCTAATGGTGTGTTAAAACTGTCCAATTTTTAGTGCCTGCCCTCCCCTCTGCCCACCCATGCACACATAGCAAGCCACAGGAATACATTGCTGAGGTAAAACAAATGTATGGAGCTTCTGACTCGCAGTGTGTTTAGCTGCCAGTTCTTGGAAGCTCCAAAGTAATCAGTAGGGTTAAAATGGCCAAAATGAAATAGCCACAGAGTGTGGCTACTGATATAAATTGGAAAAAAAGTGATTTTAAGGACTTTCCCTTAGGAAATGGTAGGGCACTGACCCCATACATTTTCGTGATGAGAAATTACTGACACTCATATTTAAAAGAAACTATGTCTTCTGGGAAGTTTATTAGCAGGATGATTTTTGATAGACTGCTTCCATCTTTTGGTATTTTATTTACCCCATTTAGGTCTCTGTTTGTTAGTGCAGCAAACCTGGTGTGCAGGACTCTATTAGAAACATGAGATATCTATAGATCACTTCACAATGCAGTGGAATTCTGTACCTCAATGCTGAACTGCAAAACTGCATCTCTCTGTGTCTGGATTAACTTTCATTCTGTTGATGCCACCTATGGTCAGATATATAAATGGTCCAGTTTAGGCAATATTAATTCCTTTACATATAAATAGTCCAGTTTAGGCAATATTTAACCTCTTTGCTCAATTTAGCTGTAAAAACATAAATTACAGTGCTGTTCTACTCTCCTGGCTCAAAAATTACAGAATTTTTCACCATGCATGTCTTTGATATGAGCAGCTAAAACTGTGATTTTGGACGGCTGCTTCCTCTCACCTCAATAACGAGAACATATTTGAATGCAATTTGAGCTTTAGCTTTTTCTTGAATCAGGAGCTCTACATTTTTATACATCTATTCCTGAGACAGAAGTCAAGGTACTCAGTGCAGGCACCATTATTTGGAAGATATTCCTTACATTTCTGTCACCTTGTCACATGAAACATGGAGAGAAGATTATGGTAATTTTGGGCCTCCACTCAAAAAGACAATGACAAATGGGAAAGTATTTAGTGAAGGGTGATTAGGATGGTTGGGAAACTGTGATGAACTGAGGCTGATTAAATTGGCACGCTTAACCTGGTTAAGAGAAATCTAAAGGGGATCTAATTGCTGTCTTCCACAACCTGCAGAGAAGATGGAGTCAGGCTTCTTTCAGGGAAGTGCAGTAAAAGGACAAGTAGCACAGGATGGAAGATGCAACCACAGAAAATTTTATTTATGAAGAAAAACATTTACATAAGTGCAAGCAAATACTGGAGAAGGATACCTAGAGATGCTGTGAAATCTGTGCTCTCAGAGATGTTCAATACTCAGCTGGTGGAAGTGCTCTTCTACCTATTCTAATTATGCCCTGCTTTATGCTGGAGGTTGGTTCAGAAGATTGCCAGACATCCTCTCCAACTCAAATTATTTTTAAGTGTATAATTCTATCAAAATTATCTACAGTGCAATAGCAGTCAAAATATCCGTGGCAGATCCTCTAATCCGGAAAGGCAATGTAGAAGCACATTAGCATTTCTTTCTTGTTCTCCTTTTCTCTGGAATTCCCCAGAGCATTGTCATTTGCTACTTGTCGAATTAGAACAAAACAGTGCATCTTTTGGCACATGTAACACTTTATAAACAAAGGAACTAAGTTGTTTGGATTCAGTGGAAAGCCAGAGGGACACTAACACAACCATGCAAAGCAGTTACAGGAGTCAAATTTCTGAAAGAGTCTTAATCTCAGCTTAATCATGTATTTCAGTGAATATTATGAAAACAAGTGTTGATTATAGAAAATCAAAAATGTAACTGGGAGATTTTTTTGACTGTTGGCAGATTCTGGCCACTGCTAATGTGAAAATGTTCTTCTCTGAAGATCTTGGCCTCCATGACAGCCTCTGTATCTGTCATTTTGATTCCTTTTCATTTCAGATATCATCTGAAAACATTTTTTTTTTCTTCCTCAAACCAGTACCTCATTCTTTACCCCCATGCAGTCACTAGGAATGAAAAAGAATCACATGCAAAATCAAAGTAAATTAAAATCCCCTTAGAAAATATCATACTCAAATGCATAAATCCAAGGCTTCTTTAGAGCTGGATTCTGGGCTGCAAGGCTTCAGTACAAGGTTAGGTTCTTATATCAGTGCTTTTATTCCACTTTAAAAGAAGAGTGATTTACAGAAAATGATGAAAGACAAATAAAGAGACCACATGCTAGTATATAAAAATACAGAGACAGAAAATTGTTTTTTTATGAACTAGAAGCAGCCTGTTACTCTACGTTTGAACCATGCCACTCTTAATAGATCATAAACTGTAAAATATCACCTCTTTTTTTCAATATTCATCAAAATTCATGACCAAGGTTGCAGCTGGCTCTCCAGTGTCGATCCCCCAGTAAGTTGCATTTAGGTCATGTGAATTCTGTTTTTTGTGCATGCATCTCTTTCCTCACAGAAAAGATGCAGCAAAGCTGTGTTGGAGTTGACAGAGCAAAGTTTCGCCTGGCACTAGCAGACCAAAATACCCGACTCCCAAACATCCTGCTGAGTTCAGTATGTTGTCTTTCTCTCTGAACCTTAGGCTGTTTTCTTCACTGTTTTACAGTGAAGGTTTTCACCTTATCTGCAAGCTTAGCCTCAGTCTCTCTTGCAGGAAGGCCATTTGTTTGTTTTTCACTTCTCTTCTGGCTATGAGAGCCAACATTGTGCTTTCCCTTTTGTAATGTTTAAAATACCACTCCTTCTGCCTGTGCCCTCTTTCCCCAGTTTTGTCAGGCCAGTTAAGTGGGAGAGATGGGTGGGATATGGAGGATTGAACAGTTTATGCCTCTTCTTCTAAGCTGACTGGCTTAAATTAACAGGGTTAGCATTTGAGTTCTTATAAAAATGATGTTTTAAAAATGCCCCCGGGAAATTTAAGAAAGCCTACAGTGGTTTAGCTGAATCTGAAGATTAATGGCCTACATATTTTTTTAACTAAGCTGTTTATTGTCTGGAACTTGACTTATTTTATTGAAAATACAGAGAAAAAAAGAGGAAAAAGACAGGGAAAGAAAGGTTTTTTGGTAGGTGAAAGTACTTTATAAGTTTGTATGATTCTAAGCAGACAAACATATTAGACCTCTGTCTTTCCGACATAAAGTTGGTCTGCATTTTAATATTTTAACACAGTATATAATGCCTATGCCACTGTATGGCTACCATAGCAGGAAATACACTTTTACAGTTAAATGCATTAAAATGCTCTTCTCTGGAAGTTCATATTATGTAATATTAGACTTCACACGTGAAATGTTCAGTACAAACCCCTTTTTTTTGTGTTGGGCAAAAATCAATTTTAATGCTAAATTTGGTTTTGATATGGTCCAATAACAATGTAAAATGAATGAAGACTAATAAAATAACACAAAGTTAAATGCAAGTCTGAATTCTTGCCTTCACCATCATTTTACCTGAATTTAATAAATGACATTGCCAGCATTCTAGACAGTATGAGTTGTCATATTTTTCTAAGATCTTGTCTAGTGGAAAAGTTAATGCATTTTTTTTCTCTCTCTCTCTGAATTTCTCAGTGTGGTAATTGCTATGTATTTTTAAATTTAATTTAATTTTATTCTTTGAGATGAGAACTTTAAGTTGTTCTGTCAGGATGTCCTTTGATGCCAGGTGCATGTCAAATTTGTGGACACACACATGGCTTAGAGACTCTATTCATACTTTGCACATTAACAAATGAATCATCTAGAAACCATATTATCAAATTTTCTTTGACAGCCCCAAATTCATTTACTTGACATTAGCAGGTTTTTTTCTAAAAGGCTTGCATGAAATTTTCCTTTAATCTACCTATTTGCTATGAAAGAAGAATGTGAAGAATGTAAAGAATTCAAACTTGCTGACTTTTCATTAGTTCTTCTTTCCTGTCTCTCACTTTGTTGCAATTTTGCAAAAGTTGTTTTAACTCTATATTAACATTCAGATTCTAAGATTTTTATTTGCTTTAAATACTCCTAAAGATTAAATATATAAATTAAAATATATTAATAGAATAATCTTGTGTTATTAGATTGTTTTCCTTTTTCTACCACTTTGTATTTTTTTCTAAATAAAATTTCATTGAGGAAATAAATTTATCTATGTTTTCATTTTGAGGAAAAAATGTTGACTAACCTTGTAAAGAAAATGAGGAAGAGGAGCTAAGAGAAGTGTGGGTCACATAAAGTGAAGGTGTGAACAGGTTTTGGATGTGATAATAATTTTCTTCATAGTAGCTTTTATGGTGCTATGTTTTGGATTTGTGACTAAAACTGTGTTAATAATGCACTAATGTTTTAGCAATTGCTGAATTGTGCTTACACAACATCAGAGTCTTCGCTGTTTCTAATGCTGCCCTGCTAAGAAGTAGTCGAGGAGTGGACAAGAAGCTGGGAAGTGACACAGCCAGGACAGCTGACCCCAACTGTCCCAAGAGACGTCCCAGACCATGTGATGCCGTGGCCAGCAGATAAAGCTCAGGGGAAGAAGAAGAGTGTTCAAAGAGGCATTTGTATTCCCAAGTCACTCTTATGTGTGCTGGAGCCCTGCTTTCCTGGGGATGGCTGAACACCTGCCTGCCCGTGAGAGCTGGTGAATGAATTCCCTGTTCTGCTTTGCTTGCATATGCTGCTTTTGCTTTTCCTATCAAACTGTCTTTATCTCAGGCCACAAGCTGGGTTGCAATTGTCTTCTTGGTGGAGGTTCACATTCTCAGAGTCAAATTGATTACTAGACTTCTTTTAAGAATTTTACATGAGAATTTTATATTACATAAGACTGAAAGCAATAATTTCAAGGGATTTTTTTGCCTTCTTCTCTAATGATTCGTGCCATATTTCTTCAAACTTTCTTTCAGTGCCCTCATCTCCCCTGTTCCCTACCTGTAGGTTTGGCAGTTCTTTGGTCTTTTGTTCTCAAGGTTCTCAATATGACTTGGGGTGCTTAGAACCATTTTTTACCCTGATACGTTAGGACTCCATTTCCAACAATGCCCTGCAGAAGTACAAATAGCTAGGATAAGCGTAATTGTAAACTGCTGAGGGAAAACTGAGTTTGAGACATATGAGTGTCTCTTGGTAGCTGCAATTATATCTACACAATACTTCAGCTGTGGGCAGAGCCCCCTGAACCACTATTTCTCCAGAGTATAAATTCTTTAATTGCATACATGGCTAGAAGTGGGAATTAACCTACATAAGCGTGAGACTGTTGGAAAATGTAAGAGGAAAACTCCTGCAAATCACATATTTTTTGCTCACAAACTGGATACTTTTTCTTCATCAAACCAAGCCACCACACTCATGTTATTAGGGACTTCTCTTCTGAGTATGCTTAGGCTTAATTGCTGTTCTTTCTATGTGTTTCCATGTTTGGATGTTGGGTTTAATTTCTGTTTTTCTATGTGTTTCTTTCGCACCAACATCTCTGCAGAGAAGTATTGCCTGCATTTTGTGAAAGCCACTTCCCTTGCACATGTTTAACAAAAACTTTAGTATTATAAAGAAATTAATTACTATTCTAATCAGTTTGCTGGTGTCTATCTGATCCCTTTGGAGTCATATATACTTCTAAGATAGGCTCTTTTGCTCTACTCTAAGCCAATCTTCTTTCCTAACTTATGCACTCAGACCCTTAATCATTTCGCATGGCCTTTGCTGCGCATTTTCATTATCAGCAATGTCTTTCCTATAATAAGTAGAGTTGATTCAGCTGATACTCATTAGATATGCTGTCTCCTCCAAATACCAAATGTTCCTGCAATATTCGGAGGGATTTCAGTGAATGTGGTGTAGGGAGATGAAAGTGAGGGAGACAGCCATCTAATCTTCCAAACTTGTGTCATTTGGTTTGCAATGACTTTGAATATCAATTTACGTAGCTGTAAATCACTATCATGCTTGGCTGTGTACTGTGATGACTCCATATACAATCATGTATCATGTCCCTTTCTAACACTTTCCCCTTAACATAATCATACAGAGGGAAGAAAATTTTGCATTTGCTTGATACAGTGAAGTGAGCTGATGAAGCCCCTTTAGTCCCTCCAAATGGATTCCAGTTCACCGTGTTAGGAGATAAGTGGGGCACTCATATCAGCTTTTGCAGATGCTGACTTGTTTCTCTGCCCATGGGCTTGATCTATGACTAAATGACATCTCGATTTGGCCCAAATTTCTTTAGCAGTAAGATCAACACTAACAATATGAGGTCATAAAATGGCCTCTGTAATTCTGGAGGCTTCAAAAGAGCTGTGTTGACAGGAAAATTAATAGGAAATTAGCTTAAGGAGACCAGAAATGCACAATATTCGTAATGTAGTCTCGTTACTGCCCTATTTAACAGAAAAAGACACTGATTATATATACAATGTAAATCCCAAGGCCTTTCCTGCTTCTGCCAAATACTGTAGAGAGGGATTTACTGCATTATCCATTATCATGTCCAAGTCTATTCTTGGTTTGTATTGTGCTTCATTTTAGGCTATAGTCTCTGTGGATAGTTTTGATCCTCCCTTCTCTCATTACTTTATGCTTCTCTATGCTGAACTGCATAAGCCAATTATCAGACCATAAACCTCATCCATCCAAAACATTTTGAATGGGTATGCTCTGGGCCTTTGTGGCTGCTGCCCTCCTACTATTTTGTGCCATTATCAAACAAAGGCATATTTTAAATATTGTCATACACACCCCCTGGCCCCTTTCAAGTAATTCTTAATTAGATAATGATTAATTAGATGTTTGTAAAGTACTCTGAAAAAACAAAGTGTTATAGAAGTGCAAAGTATTATTATTAATATGCATTATCAGTGTTATTAATACAGAGCTTTACTGAGGCAGCCCTGTCACTGCATCCGTCCTCCTGAATTGTCTGCTCTTTTCTAGAACAAACCATTTCCTCTTTACAAGGCAGCTTTTAATCCAATTCAGTGCATTTACCCTTTGTAATGTGCTCTCTGACTTACTAAAGAAATCACTCAGTAGTGTCATGGGGCATCAGGAGCAGTTGTGAAATGCAGACAGATTCTGTGACCATCCTTTTCCCATGCATTAACAATCCAGCAACGTGTTCAAAGAATTTGAGCCAAATTGGCACACATGCCTTTCTTTTCAAGAATCCATGTAGTATCACCCTTACTGGGGGTGTTGCACTGTATTGTGAGTACCCCTGTTGTGCAAAAAAAAAATGCAGAGAACAAGACTGCTGACCTCGTCAGATGAAGCTCGGCGGGAATGCAGAAGATTGGCTTGGTTAGTTTCAGATGCTGAATAAAAAGAGAGAAAAGAGGGAAGGCACATTTAAAAGGGACAAGGCATTTCTCCATGATTATGCCCTGTTTCACCCCAAGACATCTACCTGAAAGTTTACAGAGGTGTTTGCTTGCATTTTCCAAAAAAGTCTTCTAAAAGGCAATAAAATAGTTCTAAGCCCAAAGCCATCTAAACTGTAAATAGCCTTTTCTGCTGAAAATTATGCTTTCAGTTAACACAATACATGCAAATACACTCACTTGGCAGTCTCTTCTCATCTACATCTGTTAGAACAGTGTGAGATCTACATGCCTGTTGGTCAGAGTCTTGCTCCAACGTACAGGTTCCAGGCAATTAAAAGTTTACATAGGCAGACTTGAAACCACTATGGAAAAATTCTCTTTTCTTCAGGAAATCCCTTCACTGTGCCAACCGAACAACATTGGAAACATATGCCAGCTAGAGTTAATTACTCTAGCTTATACTAATATGACATGCAGAAGGAAAGGGAGGCAGAGAGTCCATAGTTCTTATTAGCTGCCAAAAAGAAAAACTGTATTGCCCTAGGTGCTGCAAAGCCCATATAGACCACATTGGGGTATAAGCATTAGATCCAAGTGGAAGGAAGGAATATTGAAATGGCTAATAAAAGAAATTGAAATTTGGAACTTGTCCCAAGAAATAGCCGACAGGCTACCAGTGGTAGTCAGCAGCACCCTTACAGAACAGGGGAGTAGAAAACAAGATCTGCAGTCAATAACCTTTACCTCTAGGAAAAGATGCTGAATGGGACTGTGCATAGTGCAGTTATAGCTTTGCCTAGCAGGTTAAACATCTGACTCCTAGTCCACAGTCTGAATAGAGACAAAAATCAATAGCAAAAAACCCCTATAGCTACATGATCCAAAGCCAATAAAGCTGGAAACATTTTCTGGAATGAAAGTTGTTTTGCTTTTATGCTGCTGACCTTCCCAAGGCTAAATAGGTAATCAGTGAGTCTACTGTTTTCTGTTCCTTTTGTTTGTTCTAGTACATGTCAGGCTTTGCAGAACTGAGTCTTTGTTCCCTGTATTTAATAGTCATAATAAATATGACTAGATGGCCTTTAAAAAGACATTCTAAAAGACACCCACATGCTTGCAAAAATAGCAAACACCCTGGAGAACTTATATATACATATCAACATGTGATGACCAATAAAAGCTTCTAATACAGATGTTCCAAGTGAATGAAAATCTGTGTTAGGTAAAGTCAGCACATAGGGTACAGCTCCAAACCATGTGGTCACAATTTCAACAGCTTCATATCATAACACCTAAGCAGGGAGTCTGGTCTAGGTTGCTAATTTTCTTTTTTGTTTTGTTCTCATTACAAATTTAAAAGAAAGTGACAATTTTGGACTTTCCCAATAAAGAAAATACTTTTATCACAGACTAACTGGTTGTGCAGTGTTTCAAAAGGATGCATATCTCATACTTTAGGGCAGATGAATGGTGATGATAAAGTTAGCTGTGCTTTCAACCGGTGAAAGCTTTCTGGTCTCTGGTCTACAAACACATCTTCCATACTTGTTTAAACAAGTGCCACAGAAACGTAACACCTCACTGCTGCTGCTTGCAGGAGGTGATATTACTTTCTTGTGGGAGCTCTAAAGGAGCAAATATCACAGAAGGAGATGTGCTGAAGTCAGCTGTTGTGTCCAGGATAGTCACAGGGACATAATTTGACTCTCTGCTTGGGATTTACATCATTAAAAAAAAAAAAAAAAAAAGTTTGGGTTTTTTTTTTTAAATTTCAGGCTGTGGCTATCTTCAATAAAAGCTGGTTTTAGCCGAATTTCTCTATGACATCAAAAGACAATGGATAAAAATTGTACAAGTCCAGGTGTACGCATCAGCTTGAGTGGCACAGCCTAGTCAACTTATACCAATATATGTATTTTGGAGCCCTAGATCACAAAATACTCAACTGCTAGAAACATCTAACTGTTTATAAAGAACATTGGTCTTGTAAAATGAAGAGTAAGGATGAAGGTCTTACACTGCATTGCCAAGACATCTGTGGGGGAGCTGTGCCTGAGCAACATGAAGGGTCACACACATGTAAATTTGTCATGGGGTCTTTATAAATCAGATTTCTTACATCTCCAGCTTGATTTCTTTCACTTTATAGGTTCTGATGCTCTTTATCTACACATGTAAAATCTCCTGCTACCTCTTTCTGGCATTTTTTTGTGCTCTATCCATCATTTGCTTAACCAATAATTCCCCAGTTTACTTGAACTTGCCCAAATTAAAAATCCACATTAATCTGCTTACATAATCAAAGCTGATGTGCCTGGATATGTACCTCTTTTTCTGGGCAAATTTTAAGGTCAGTGTAAATTAATTTAATTCAGCTTTTTTAAAAAAACAAAGTTTTTCCTTTATTTGAATAAAGTGAATTTCAAGTCATGATTAATTTTATTTTGTGTGCATCATATTCAGCAACTGCTATTCAATTATTTCTTTCAGACATTAAAAAAATCCTTCAAAAAACAAGAATACATAAAAAAAATTAAACTGTGGGATCACAGCTGGTGGTTTTGACTTAGATAATATAACTGGGTTCATTAGATATGAAGCGTGTGGTATAGATACAATGCAATGTCTCTTGAAGAAAAAATGTTTCCTGCTGCTTTCTTGCACAGTTGGGCTAAGTGGAGTGAAAAAACTTTCCTTTAACAGTGACTAAGTTCATGCATATGGATAGATCTTGTGGCATAGGCAATGCATATCTTGGTTCTCACAGTAAATTGATTGTCAAAACTTTTAAACAGCCATAATATGTGTAATATTTTTACTTGGATGTAATTTTAGTGTCTTTAATTTTCTAATTTCCAAAGTTTCTTTAGTGTTTACACTGTATATTTTCCTCTGGGTTCTCTTTTGAAAGGTATGAGGTACCTTTCTCATCATTAAATAATAGACAGGTTTGTAATGATATGGATTTAATGAAAAGAATCTCAAAATAAATGTTAATTGTTTGGCTTAAAAGAAAGTATAAAACCCCAGTTTGTCTGACACTTGTGAACCATTCTGATTGTTACCCAAATAATAAAAAGAAATACACAATAATACATGAAATTTGTGCATAAAATAATAATTTTGGTAATGGTTTGAAGCAAAGCAAGCTTTGCTTTGGAAGCTTTTTCCAATATTTTTTTCAGGAGGCAATTTTGTAATAGATATGATGGAAAAAAATATGAGTAAATTTAAAATATGTTTAATAAAACACATTATTTCCTAAATTTTAGTTACCCATACTAAGAATACTTACCCATATTAAGAATATTTCCTTCTTTGAGCTACCAATGGCTGGGATTTTCCATGGTACTGATTAAGCAGGTTTACTGTTTCTCATTCTATGTCAAAATCACTTTCATAAACAGGTTTTATTGCATAGATAAGAAGTACATATACTTTTATAGACAACAAGGACACAATCTGACTGCTCTGTCTGAACAGGATAAAAGAATTTCAGATAATAGGATTATCTCCACCTCACTTAACTTCATCCATCCAGAAATTAGATGTCTATCGGTAGGTAATTGTGTAGCCTCTCTCTGTTGCCATTGTAGCCAGGGAGGAAGCAGAAGGAACCTGCAGGCAGTTAAAATTTGTTTCGATAAAAGCACTGCTTGAAAATTATTAGTTAAACTGAATAATAGAGATCAGAGTAATTTCTGAGGCATTCAAATAAAATGGCATCAGGTGGTGTTGAAGGAGAACATAGTGGTCTCAAGACAAACTGCTGTTGGCATTTCTTGTGGACTGGTTTTCAGATTAATTTTATTAAATATTTCCACTAATGTTGACTGTGAGAAGATGCAGAGATTGTTAAAAATGGGCTGGTGACCAAAGAGAGATGTTGCTATACTGAGGAAGATAAAAATCTCTCAGAAAGAGCTGTCTGATCTTGAGACAGTTCAGCCTGATGATAAGTGTATGATGCAAATTAAAGTTATAAGTCTACTGGAAATTCTATCAAGATTTTTTTTTTTTTTTGGAAAATGAGAAGCCCACCAGCAAGAACTAGGAAATGAAAGGAAGATTCTAAGAGCAGAAAATTATTATAGAATGACTGAATGACCCTGAATGTGTGATAAATCCATTAAAACATTATATTTCTTCTAGGGAATAGAATAACATTAAATTCTATGAATAAGGAAAAGCATTTCAAAATATTTCAGAGAACTATATTGACGTTAGAAATTATAATAAGAACTCTCCATCTGGAATTTTACTCAGTTTTATAGTTGATCAAAATAAAGGTTATATCTACACTTAAAAAAAAATGAAACTGAAGCCCAAAGTTGCTTAAAAGACAAATAAGTTCTCATGGGGCCTAGGTAAATTTAATCTGGATATTAATAGATAGATTTTAACCACCAGAGATGTGAAATTCTGAAGTAGCCTTCCCAAAGGAGCAATGAGAAGAAAAACGCAAAATAATTTCATAATGGAATTTATTACATTTTTAATGAGATTCTGTGACATGGTCACCTGAATAGGAAGAGGCTTCAGAACTTAAGAACTCTCTTCCACTTCTGTATTTGTATGTCCCTAGACACCTTTTGTAGTTATGTTTTATTAGAAGTGGCAATATTTTAAATGTTGCAGTCTACTTTTCCCATGCAGGAAGAAATCATTGGAGATTTCTCTCCTGGGTCTGTTTGACAAACAGTCTGAGCTCACTTAAAATGGTTAAAAATAGGCGTTTGTCAGATAGGTCACCTGTGACTTCAGAAAGAAGCACTCTAAGGAAAAAAAGTAATTGGGAAGAAACATTTTGTTTAGAAGCAGGACCACAGAGGTGTGAGTTACATAGTGGGTTAAGTTGAATTTCTCTTCTTTTCCACTCAAGTTGTATTCAATTTTTTGCATGCTTTCTATGATTTTTTAAAAAATAAATTATATGTAAAATACCTGTGGCTTGAAAGAGGAGAGATTTTCCTCCACCTACAGTCTCTTCTTGGAAAGTGTGGCAGGAAGGGAGTTAATCCAACTGCTGCAATTTGGGAATTTATTCTCATACAAATCTTGGATAAATTTTGTCTAAAATACAGATAAAAATTAATTGCTTGTAATCAAACATAAATGACCGAGCCCTTATCCTCAGGTAACAAAATTGTTGCGGGTTTTCTGCATATGAAAAGGAAGAGGAGGAAAACAATATTTCTTGCAAATATTTTCATCTATGAGAGTTTCAACTAGCCAGAAGTTCCACAAGGCAATTGCATAAATAAACAATTGCCTTTTAAAATAAGGCTTAAGTAATTCAATTGAGCTGTGGGAAATCCAGTCCAAGTTTTGTGCTAATGAGGAAGTGTCATAAATATTCACATTTTCTTGCCATTAGCCCTATAATTTACTACCTACAGGTATAGAGATAGATGAGGAATCTTACACTTAAACCTTCACTGCAGAATAATGAAGAAGGAAAGAAAGAAAATTAGCTTATCCAGCTACATTTTTAGTGAGCAGCCACTAGCAGCAATTGTGCAGGAATGTCATTGATCTTGGGCAGACAGACCAAGAAACTCAGAAATAGAGTGATGTAAAAAGTAGAGAAGTGGAAATATGGAGCAAATGGCTACCTTGGCAGGATATGCTGTTACTGTGAGAGGAACTCTGGGGGTGCCTATTTATTATTTGTACACGATATCATGAGGACAGAGTTCACTGAAATTAAATTTACCAAGACCAGAAAAATATTCTATTTTTGTGTCTGCACTGCTGAGGCCAGCAACTGAAATAATCATTTTGTCTTGACCCTGTGCAATCTGCAAATGGTTTATGAATGGGAATTATACAGACTCACTGTTTTGCATGATCATTCACTTCCTTTGTTTGCACACACAAAAAATAGTGATGGACTATCATTATCCAAATTGATAGCAGCTGTGCTTACTAAAAAAATGTTTTCCTCAAATCTGTTGACAAGTCAGTGGTAATAAAAAAAATCAAATATGTCATATGGTACACTGAAACTCCTGAATTAGTTTTCACAGACCATTTAAATGTGTGCTGCCTTCAATCCAAGAAATCTTCTGTTAAATTAATATATTTGCTAGGGCCTTTAGCGTAGATTCTACTATCCTCTGGAGAAGTGTTTTTAAGAAATCCTTAAAAATCTAAATATTTAACTTCCTTTCACATTTGCATAATTTAATTGGAAGCTTTCTTTTAGTTTTTTTTTTCTTTCCCAAATTTCAAGTTATCCACCATTTTGTTTCTTGAAACTAATGTACTGTCATATTAACTCACCAGGGACCAGTTCATGAACTCCTTCTGTAGTATCAGGGGACAGGAAATTTATTAACACTGTGCTTTTCAGGAGGAAGCAAATGCAGCCTCCTTGCAGCCAGAACTGACCAGAACCCATGTGAATTAAGGTCCTGGCTGACAGCCTTTGCTGGGTGTATGAAGTGCTGCAGACTCCTGTGTCCTGCCAAGCTAATCACAGTTGTGGCTTCAATAGTTGCTATTAGCTCTCTCCCAGAGGCCACCTGCAACATATCACACCCCCAAAAAAGCACTCAGCACTGCTTGCAGGTATTTGCAAGTTTGTTTTTTTTTTTTTTTATTTGAGGTTAATACAAATTTTTGAGCTCATAGTGTTGAAGGTTGCATTCATGATCTATTAGATTGGATGCCTATCTTACTTTTTCCACAGGAACAACCCTAGGTTTCTGGTGAAATGTCAACATGGCCAAAGGAAAAAAGCAAATAGGGAAGAAGATTTTCAGGGGTCAAGTTGCAAACTTACAGAAAACATAATATTCCTTGAGGTTCAAAAAATGTGCTTTTTCTGAAGAAATAATTAACCACAACATAGGAAAAGCCCTGCCTTGTTAGGGTGTCATCTGATGGCATGTCTGATTTGATTGC
Source organism: Phainopepla nitens (assembly GCA_013400175.1). NCBI lineage: Eukaryota > Metazoa > Chordata > Aves > Passeriformes > Bombycillidae > Phainopepla > Phainopepla nitens. The sequence continues at coordinate 799,191 of VXBQ01007217.1, read as the reverse complement.
CTGGTGCCTACAGACAGTAAGCGCAATTGAGACCTTTTTCCTAATGATGCTAGAGACACAGGCAGCAGATATGTGTCCCTGCTCTGTGCAGCTGACAGTCCCAGCTGAACAGACAAGGAAACCTCAGGGAGATGAAATAAGTTACTGTTGTTCAGAGCCTGAGCCAGAGTTAATGCTTGCCTTTCAAACCTCAGTGCAGTGATTTGTCTAGTACATCGCCTTACCTCCTGTTCTCACCAAAAAGCAAAATAAAACGTACAAAACCAAGCGTTGTAGATAAGATAGACTCTAAAACGAGGTGATCAGAGAGAGGCAAAAAGCCACTGGAAACCTGAGTTCAAAACAGAGAGCACAGTGGAAATACAGAAGGTCAGAAGCAGCAGCAGAAAGAAAAGGGAAAGATACTGTAAGACAGCAAATAGCATGTGTGTTTCCTATCCTGAGAACAAAATACCTGTCTGCTCGCTCTGCCCTCTAAGAGGTTCAAAACTTCAAATAACAGAAGGCACCATTAAGCCAATTTCACTGCCTGCATTGTGATGGACTGGCCAAGTCCTCACTTCTCAGGCCTGGAAACTGTGGCTCCTTGCTCTGGGAGCAAAATCAGGAGATGAGGTCACTTGTTACCTGATCTCTATGGCAACAGGAGGCGCTTCACTGTCTCATCTGCTCCTTCTGCGTCTCCTATTTTTTCTGGAAACTGAAGCTTCTGGCTGTGGATTAATGCTCTAGCTGATGCTGACATTGCTTCCAATGTGTTCTGATATTGGCTGGGACAGAGTTAATTTTCTTCATAGTAGCTCATATGGGGCTGCATTTTGGATTTGCATGAAAAAATCAGAAGTGACTCCCTTAGAAAGATTGATATGAAAAATTCAGGAGAATGACATTTTCTTTCACTAAATAATTGACAAAAGAAAGGAGATGGTTTAGAAGGAAAGGGGCAGAAGACAGAAGCTACCTATTTTTGTCAAGACAACGCAGAGTGCAAAGATATATGGAGAAAGTATAATTGTCAGTCACTTTCCCATGAAGGATATTTTATGCAGTAATAAATGAGACAAACAGGCACTGAACAGGGCTTTATGGGAAGCAGTTTTGGCTCAGTTGTACCTCTGCCTCTCAGGATCTCTCCCATTTGTCACTCAGCTGATGAATTTGCTCAGCAGTGGTGGCAGTTTCAGGAAAAGAAGAAACAGCTCTCAGAAGATGCAGCAGTTTAGTTTAAATACATTTTCTCTCTTACGTCTGCTCCATGCTGAGCTCATGTCTCTCTCTCTGCAGCTGTTGCCTGTTCCATGGGTACCCTCTCCTTCATGTTAATCACCCCCATCCATCCCTGGAGGCAGCGGAGCCAACCAGCACCATCATTTTTACAGCTATGTCATGAGAAGATACCAAGGTTTTGGAGCCCTCAGAGTATAATCTGAACCCAGAAGAGACCCATATTTTTGTTCAGGATTCAGAAGTGTTCAGTAATTTCTTGGGATTCAGAAGTTTAGAGTTCAGGTGTGATACCTTGCTTGATGTTGTGGTTGCACTCTGGTGTGGCTGGCATGGTTACCTGGTAGGTGGAGCCACACGTGCGTGAGCTGGTAGTGCATGAGCCAGCCACAGACTGCTAATGCTGAGGAAAACAGTGCTGAAAAGCTCAAGCTATCTTTGCCCAGAGCTTGCACCTGAAATCTGCATAGCTGCAGTGCCTGGTGCTTCATGTAGGACAACCCCATCACGAGTACTTCTTTGGCTTGAGCTGACAGCAGTTTGAGAAGCTCTGCTCTGCTTTCTGCAATTTGTTATAGACACTGTTTCCTCCTATTTAAAGTAGAGATAATGTTACTTACAAAACATGCTGAAATATGAGCTGGAATGTGAATTCCAAGGAATATTCCAATTCCTCTAATGGCTTCCTTTCAAACTCTGAAGCAGGGCCACGTGAACTGTTTTGTCAGCTGAATTGCAGGATTTAAGTCTATTTTTGTGACTGACAGACCTTAATCCTTCACAGTACAATGAATTTTCCCATTTACCCCTGACATGGCATTTGATAAAGTAAGCCATTAAATAATAATTGTTGTAGTGAAGATCAGTATATTTGCCCACTCTTAGACATTTCTGAAATATTAATACATGAAGTTATTGCTGCAGCTGTCTCAAATGTATCTGCCCTGTTTATGGTATGTACTGGATGCTCTAATTAAACCCATTTGCCTTTAGTCAGTGGAAAAAAACCCAACAGAATTGCTTTTTGCACCATGTTGGTTATTTAACTGGGATGGGGAAAATGAGGAAACAGAGGAAGAACAAGCGAGTTATCCCCTGCAGGATACTGAAAATAATCACTTTTTGCTTGGAAAAATCATTGATATACACCATTGTCTTGAAATTACTGTTACTTGCTAAATTTTGGTCACAAGCTAGTAGTGGAATCTGAAGATGCTGTAGGAGAGTTGAGGTAAGATGAAGTGATTTCTTCAAAGATAGTGGCTTCCACTGGGACTTGGACAGCTAATGGAATTGAAGAGTTTGCCCTCGGGGCCATCAGTTGGGACTGAACATATTAAAATGAGGGAGCAGCTCAGTGGCTTATGTAGAATGAGATGGTGGCATGGAGTCCAGCTATTGAGTTCACAGGTATTTCCATCTACATGCAAATACTGTGGTTTGGGCTTAGTGGGCCATAAAAGAAATTGACCACCTCTTATCATGGACTGCAAAACTCCACCTTTCTAATTCCAGTGGCAAGGAAAACCTTATTTTTATACAATTGTCTCTAAGCACATACAAATATTTAAATGTTAATAAAGAAGAGGTAGGAATCTATGCATACCTCCCAGAAAATGATTTCCACCTCAGGGTGGAGACTCATCTTCCCATTGTGGTGGTCCAGGTCCTACCTTCCAAGTGAAACAGTTTCGAGAGCTGGAGTGAAGCACTACTCTGTATCTTGGCCCCATATGTGATAGGACATGTGATAGAAGCTCCTGAAAAGCAGGATCACAAGCACCATCAAAACCACTCTGAATACCTAAGCAGTCAAACTCCACTGTCTTTAAGTGAGAAAATCTGACCTCTATGGGTTACAGTGAAAAAAATATATTGATTCAGTCGTGTCTAGAATTCTGTAGGAAGGATACAATACATATCAATATCAATTTATACTTAACAAAGCACCTAATGATAAGGGTCTCCATTAAATTTCTAGAGTTTTCTAGAAGGGCTTTCTAAGCCCCTCTAGAACTCTTTCTATAGGAGATTTGAAAATGTTAAATCACCTCACTTGTGAAATGCCTCCTTCACTGCACAGATGGATGCGTGGAGAAATATTTTCTGCTAAACCTGCTTGCAGATCCATCATTCATTTGCTTGGTTAAAATAATGTCTTTGTAGGCATGATGATTTAAGACTATAACCAAATAAAGTTTTGTAAGAAAAGGTAATATTGTTTGTTAGGAGAAGCCTTCAAGCATAGTACAAGTTCAGGAACCACTGTTCTGAATATATAATATTTAGTAGCTATTATATCTCCTTTCCTGCTCCACAGGTACCAACTGTTTTTCTGTCAATGGATTTAATTAGTTAATAAAATCGATAAAACTTAACCAGTTCTTCTCTACCTGTATTTAGCTGGTAGACTAGTGTCTCTGTTTCAAAACAGGAAAAGCACACTTAAAAACATGATTTCTTTCTCTCAAGGTACTTCAGTTAGCCAATGAGAAAAACCTCTTCTTGCAAGCCAGACAGCCAGACCTAAATTCTTCTTTTT